>CM067069.1:957254-1482254 GCA_033980235.1 Diadema setosum | reverse complement strand
CCCCCCCCCCCAAAAAAAAGAAAACAAACAAAAAAACGACGACACAAAAACAACAGTAACAACACAACTAGAACAACAGCAACAACAACAACAAAAAAATAACTAAGAAAGTGTGTGGTTGTGTTCATGACTACTCCATTTAGTCAGACCGGCCCCTGTGAATTTTGGGAATTGACTAATGACTAATACTCTAATTAGACAAAGTACTTTGGCACTGCATGAATCAGCTTGCCTGTTTGGGCAAATTAGTGATTTTGCAATGGAAAAAGCACAAAAAAAAAAAAAAAAATGAGGGGGGGGGGGGGAATGGGTGGAATATATTTTTTCTTTTCCAGGGCAAACTGTAACCTTTTATCAGCACATTCTGCTGCAGATTAGGTTGATCGAGGGAGTAGGTAGAAAATGCCAGGGGTTAAATGGTTCGACATTAATGGAGCACAAATGTAATTATCGAGAAACAGGTCGCTGGTTTGTGACACACACAGGGTGATTCATCCTTGAGCTGTATCTACACTCTGTACATGTACATGTGTGCATCCTATATATATACATAAGTGTGAGATATATCGACATCTGCTTGCACTCGAAAGGTGGATGCCTTTGATATAGAAGTGAGTAGATTACTTGCTGTAACCAGATGCCCTTTAAACTGTCATGATGTCTTTCATTTGCCTCCATTCATGTATAATTTATTGACATTAATTTATTCACAATCATTTATTTTCAAGGCTATTTGATTATTACCAATATGTTACAATTATTATTTGTTAATATTTTGCTTATTGTACCAAAGCTGTGATTAAGGTCAGTTAAGGCCAAAAGCAGATTTAAAATTGTGGGAAAAGCTACATTACTAGATACTGCCCTTTATTTTGATATAGTTAGGTCAGTATGATACATAATTGTATTTGGACATACGTACAATTTGTAGGTGTTGTGGATATCTTTTACCCAATGCTGGAACATGTTATTTGTCTGCAGCATGTGAGGCCAGCCAGTTTTAGCTAAAATTCTGTGTCATTGGTGCTGCGATTTTATTATAGTTACCTGTCATGTGGAATAATCACAAGTCACCTGTGATGTGTGCTTACTTCCAGAAAACAAAACCAAATAAAACACAAATAAGAACACTGGATGCACTGGTATACACATGTCTAGTGGTTAGCCATTTCTTCTGAAAGCAAAGCTGTGTGTCATGACAGCGAAATACAACATTCACCAAAAACTCTACATCATTTTGCTTTCTTGATGCCCCTTCTGGCTTTCGGAGTCCCCTGAAACACCGCCGCACAACCTCCAGACACCTGAGACTCTTAATGGACATGGCACAAAGCAGGAGTCTGGAGTGAGTCTGAGGTAACTGTCGTGCTATATTGCAAAACAGCCTAGCACAAGTCTGAGGTAACAGCTCTGGAGGTTATCCTCTGAGACAGGGAACTCTAAATGGTCGTGGGGTAAACACAGCATATGCTTCTGGTGGCCTGCGCTGTCAGTTGTGCAAGTATTATACGTGCCCATAAAACTGCTCGCCTCTCTTGAGGAGAAATGCGTGGCCTGTGGTTTCCATAGAAATGTATGCCAACTTCATGCTAGACGACCGGGGACTCTAAAGGGGGTGTATCTCACCCCCCTCAGTTCTACCTCTTGTGTCTGTCTGGCATGTCCTCCAGAGGTTCTCCAGAGGTTCTCTGGGTAAAGGGAATACTAAATGGGGTATTTGTCTGAAAGGGGTGCAGGACTAGACTGCTTTGAAAAGTACCTCAGATCCCCCTCCCTTTTCTATCCCCAGCCGTGGATTTGTCATCATCTGGCAGGTGGAGAAGTGTCCCCGTTGTCCTCACTCGAGTGAGGATGGATGCGTTCACATTTACGATGAAATAACATGATATTTCCAGTTACTGCAGTAGTTCATGTGGTAATTCATAATGTAAATTCAAATACTCCACAAGATATACATGCAACATTTGAGTGCAAATCATGTCACGAAATTCCGCTGATTGTATTATTTTTGTTTGTGTGGGTCTGAATGCTTAGGGAGGCAACTAATTGTTTTCATTTTTGTTCTTCTCATCTCAGTTTTCATCTCAGTTTGGTTTTGCTCCTTGGAACATAAGCTTCAGTTTTTTCAAGTAGGCCCTAAATGTAGGTGATAATGGGAATTACAGATGTTCTGGTGTGATAATTGGAAAATTTTCACACAGTAAATGTTCTGACTTCAATTCATGGAAAAAAAATGTAATATCTAGGATGCAATGATTGTAAAGTCATCAGCGGCTTCTTTTTCTTAGAAACAGGAGAATTGTGTATTGGAAGGTAAAGATATTGTAGAAGTTGTCCTAAGTGATGTCCGGATGTCCTGGGGAGTTTGAAGAATCTCATGAAGGATTTGTGGTTACTTTATGACTGGGAAGAATATTAACACTTAACTAGTATTTCTATCTGTTGGATATATATCAAGACAGATTTCATAGAGGCAGAGGAAAAGATAAGGAAAATGTCAGTGTAAAGGAATAATAGAAGATGCCTGACCTCAATACCATATATATTCAGGCCACTTAACTTGAAGAACTGTTACAAGGTTATAGGCCTACAATATGCATTGCCTCAGTGGGTTATTTTGAAATGTGAATAAAACAACTTGTGAGAAATATTTTAAGTCTTTTAGAGGTTCTGTGTTTGTTTGATGGAATTTTTTACCCTGAAAAATATACAATTTAAAAATTCAAAGGATGTTTCTACCGTGTGATAGGCCTGGAGGTCTGCTTTGCTACATGTTGTAGCTATTATCTTCTGAAAGAAAGAAAAAAAATCATTTAGGCCTAAGGTACAGAGGAACAGTGGAAATACGGATTGATTAAAATTGAAGATAAAGAACAGAGCATGGAGGTATCTTACTGACACCAGACTACATGATACGGGACTAAAGGCACGGTATGGGCAAGGTGTGACAAAAGGCACGCACTACCTCCCATGCTGAATCACTCATCCTGACGGACGCTGGAGTATGCAGACAAATGTTTGCATTTGAGTGTGCCATGGGTAGCATGATTGATTGGCTGAATGCTGATATGTTCCACTGCAAGGCCGTGTGTTGCTCTTAGTATCCAAGCACATGCTTGGTGATGATGCTATGTTCCCAGTTAATGCAAGCTGTAACGATGCATCATAGATATTGCTCTTAGACAGAAAATATTGCCCAACAGGTCCTGGCACAGACCTGGGTAAACCCAGAATTGTGAACCCTTGAATGTGACTTTTGTAGGTAAAACCACCGTGGTTTAGCCATTGATTTCAGAAACTATCTAGATCAATAAAAAAAGAAATAAACCACCAGGAAGATCATGTTCTATGTGTTTGATATTATCTTCAATAAAGAGACACCCAGTAAAATGTTGCAGATGACAAAACTTGATTTACACAAAATATTAATAGGTCTTTTCTGACATGAATTTGCACTGATCCAATGAATATATATATATATATATATATTTCCCCCCCCCCATATTTTCTATAAAATGAGAGGGTAAGCACATCTGGTTTGTTGACTGCTTGACAATGACTCCCTATACAGTTGTACACATACATTGTATCTTCTGTTTAAAAAAACAAACAAAAAGAAAACTACAATATATACTTCATAAAACTATGTAGTGTTTCCCTTACTTGCAGTTTCTTCTGTCTTGTTTTATCTTTTTTTTATCTTATTTTTTTTATTGATAAATTGTACAAAATTTGTCTTGAAATTTCTCTCCATTATCTTGAAAACGACAAGAACATACTTGCCGAAATGTCGGGAGTGGGTAAGCCCTTTTCAGGACCATACACATACCCAAGAAAAAATAAGTGGTGCACCATTTAGCCTTCTACCGCCCAATCTTATCAGAGTCTTACAGCTGATACAAGCAGTGTTGTGATGCTAAGATGTATAAAAGAAATCAACAGCTTTTTATCTGGCTTTATACATGTACGATGATGCAGTTGAACATTACACTAATGATGCATTTCTATAGAATCCCCGTATGATATTATCCAGAGTCAGTATGACCTTGCAACAAATTGTATTTTCTACTATCTTCTATTTATGGACATTAATGCTCTCAATTGCATATTAGTGTGGGGTTGTCATGGTTACAGTCATCACATCACTACACTGAAACCATCCCAGCAATCCCCTTTTGTCAAGAGAAGAGTTCATGATATTTTATGTTCATGTGTGTGTGGGTGTGTGTTTGTCTGTCTGTCTGTCTGTTTTCCTGTATGAGAGCAAGAGCATTGTGTAGCATATGTGGGAACCGTGTCATATTGGCAGTGCATTGCAGAGAAAATAGCCTAGATTTCATGGGGTAGTAAGTTGTCTTCATTTCCACAATACTGCCATTAAAAGATTTTCATGAATGGATAACCTTTGGTATTACTCATCATTCACTGATTATTGCAATGGCTAGGACTGAAAGGGAGAGAAAAATTCCAGCATATGGGGTCCACATGGGTGTGAAACTTCATAAATATGAATTTTAAGCGTGAGATGACGTCTTTAAATCTGCTGATATATGCGAGGGTGCTGAGTCAGCTGGAGCTTTCCTTGGAGAAAACCTGTCCATGATGTGTCAAATCATCATCAAGTCATGGATCATTTTGCCACTCAACCTCAGTGATGGTATACAGAAATTGACTGGTGTGAGGCGACTTCGAAATTAAAATCTGCCAGCGCTTGAGGGCAAGATTTGGGAGAGTTTATGTGGATTTTTGTTTTAAAGACCCAGTAGCATGGGGGGCATACCATGGAATGGGAAAGCTGGCCCAGCTTGGGGTATATTCGAGAATCCCCATGACGAATTGTACACAGTTTTATCACTGATCTCAATAGGCCCGTTCACACACAAGGGAAAAAGTGAGATTTAAAAATCGATTTTCTTATCGCGATCAAAATTTCGAAATTTTTTCCTGTGTGGACAGAAAAATTTTACTAATTTTTGTGATCCTAATCGTGATCTAACTCGCACTATTAGTGCGATTTTTCAGAAAAATCGCAATTATTTTGCCAAGCGTCGTGTGTGTGAGCGCGATCGAGATTCAGAAATCTGTATTTTTAATCCCATTGTTCACAGCGCGTGAATGTCAACATATTGGGACCGCGGGGTCAGTCTTCGGTCATGCAAGTTTCGCGCATGCGCAATTTGGCCACTGATCGTTCTTTCCTTGCTGCGAAGTGCGATTTTTCCTTGTGTATGAACGGTCAAAAAAAAAAAATCAAAATTTGGATCGTGATTGTAATTTCGATTTTCGTTGTGTGTGCACGGGCCTTATGTATAAAGTACACATACAGCCAAAGAATCTTGACTCGAGTCAAACATTAATGATGAGTGTACGCTTTGATGCACATACATAAATGTATTCGCTGATGGGGGCTATTTTGAGTTTTCAAATATACCCTGGTGGACAGCCAATGAAGATCAATTCAATTGGACCACCCATGTTCCCATGCTACATACCCCCTATTTAGACGCATCCCATTATATACCAAAACTCAATAACGAAACGACATAGACTATATAAAGAATCATCGTAAAGCCGGTAGACCATTCAGACACTAATTTCGACCGTTCTGGGAAACGTCATATAGATTTGCAATTTCCCACTGCGCATGCTGTTATAGTCATGAGTGACAGCTGTGGGGTCACCTTTCGTGCGCGCTCCCATTAAGCCCCGCCCAATTATACCGTTCTATGGTCGCCATACGTTCTGACGCACACGGAATGCTGATTCTTTATAGAGTTCTAGTTCGAAACGATGCTCTGACCGTCATTTCGCTATACGTTGTTTTGTTATACGTTGTTTTGTTAGTCAGCGTTCGGTGTATAAATTCATGATAGCTATACCGTTTTGGTATAGCTATACCGTTCTAGTATAAATTTTTTGCACCTGAATGCCCTGCAGGTCTTAAACAGATGCATAAAAAATGGTGTAACAAGATTGAGTTTTAAGATGGTTTGCAGGGGAGAGCAATGCATTTGACCAATTAACATCTCAGGTCAAAGTATTAAGATCAAAGATCATATACTCTTTGTTTTTTGGATGGGGAAGTGGGAGATATGGCAAGACTGCAACCGTTTCTTTATTTTCATATGCCACTATCACATCGTCACTGAAAAATAAGGGAAGAGATTTAGATATTGCTTTCCTGTTGTAGTACAAGCCACTGTACATTCTTTCAAGGGGATTTGACGTATTCAAGTACATTATGCGAAATATATCCCCTTGCGCACTGACATCTAGCTGCATAGCAAACAGCAATACTATAAGAATTTGATCATTGCTTCTTACACGCATGGCCAGCACTCCGCTCTGCACTTTGCGGTCACTTCAACTGCTACTATTTCTCTGTTGTTTTTTTTTTTTTATCTCTCTCTCTCACACTTCTCTGTCTTTCTTTCTCTGTCTTCTTGTCTTGTCCGCCAAACTTGGCACATTTAATGTACATCTGAGCCAAGGAGCACGAAGGCCATGTAACTTGTCAGAAAAGTGCAGCTAATATGATGTGTACTTAGTGCTGAAGAGATAAAAAGGAGCTAAAGGACGAGGCGACAGACAAGCAAAGTGAGTGGGTAAAACATGGCTGATAAGATATATTGGTGAAAGAGATCATGTGGGAGTGAATCTCACATGAGGGATGGAAAAACCAAACAACTCTCTTCAAATAGTTTTATATCTCTATCTATCTTTCTGTCTGTCTATTTGTTTTAATCTATCTACTGCATATATTGCACAATTATGTATCTGAATGCTTTTCACTGAATCATTTTTCTTTTTTGTCAAACTACAAGTACCCTGACATATATTGACTAAAAAATCTTTGGATGACTATTCAGAATATGTTGTACTGCACTAACAATACATAAACACAGACAGACAAACAAACAAACAAACAAACATAGAAACAAACAAGCATTTTCTTAGCTATAGGATTTGGGCTGCAGAACAATAGTGACAGTGCTCTCTCCCAGGCATTCCTATCTGTCTGATGTATGTATTTTTGTCGACTGCTACAGTTGTAAGTCTTGGATGACACACATTCCAGTTGACTACTGAAGTAGAAAGTCTCTGTCCCAAAGCCTTGTCACAGTGCTAGAGGAGTTGTGCTTACCCCAGCTGAAGTGGTATTGACTTATACCATTACCCAACTCTAATTAGTGCTAATCATGTCCACCAGCTGCCCTCAGGTCCCATCAATGGTCAGTCAGAAGTAAGGACCGCAATGAAAGGAGAGCCATTAGTGTCATCACTTAGTGGTATTTACTCAGCATGAATATTCATGCTGTCCTTGGTCTGTGCAAAAAGAAAAGAGAGAAAAAAAAAAGGACACAAAGAAGTTTACAAATAGATTGTTATTTGTGTCCTGATATTGTGGCCTCTGTTTGGAGTGACAGTGATGTGTGAGCTGTTTCAACCAAGGAGGTGACCTCCCTGCTTCAACAGAGTCAGGCCTGCTTAAAGGTCCTGTTAACCTTTGGGAATAGTGATTTAAAAAAAAAATCAAGATATGACATTTAATACATTAGTATCTGTAGGTCTGTTGTACTACAAAACATCTTATCATATAAAGTTTTTGCGATAAAGCTTAAAATATAAGGAGATATCTGTATTTTTCTCAATAAACCATAACTGTAGATGGTTTAATCTGGAAACATTTTTATCATAACTATTGTTCACACGTACTGATTCAAATTTTTACAGTGGTTGTTTCTAACCTAAATCACATTTTAGAACTATTTTAAAGCACTAGTGCTAGGTTTTTGTTTCATCCTCAAATGGTAAATTATGCCTTTAAACTGGGGTGCTTTCACTCACAAGACATCTCAAATGTTAATGACAAGAATAACTTGTAGGTCTCCCTTTATTGATGAAATTACAGGTCTTCAGGGATAAAGCAGTACACGAATAATATTTCCGGGAGTTAAGATGCAAATGCTCAATATCTAACTTCTTGAATAAACACTGTTTTATAAAACTACCCTTGTGTAAGAGTATTTGGCATTTTGTTCCTCTTGTCACAAGGGAATTCCCCCCCCCCAAAAAAAAACCAAACAAACAAACAAACAAAAATTCCTATAAAAAAAAAGAGTCCATTTTATTTAATGCACATCTTCAGCATCATCTTTGTCATACATAATTTTTGTACATTTGAGCTGTATTGAATTTGAGTATTAGCTGAGTGATTTATTGAACAGAGACAGGAAAACTGAGGGTGTGATGGAGGCAAAATTTCTTTCATTGCAGCACGTGTACCTTCATCAAAATAACGAAAAAAATGATGTGAACTTCCCCTTGTGTGTGTAGGTGTGTGTGTGTGTGTGTGCCACAAAGGTGCTTGAAGTTATGGGGAAGCTGACCCTTTGACCTTGAAGTGTATACATGTCAGCGATGTTTCACATGTGGGCTAAAAATATTCCCACCATGTACAATATACAATGAACCCTGGCATGATGTGGCAGGATGTATGCATGTTGCCCCATCCCAAACATTCTTCACTGTGTATGTTCCATAGCTGTCAATGTCAGGGTAAATTTATGGTGACATCATGGCTTTGGAATGTCAGTGGAATGAATGAAGGGACTGTGGTTTCAGTCCTGGTTTTACTAACCTCTTTTCTTTGCCCTACTTCACAAGCCCCCCCCCCCCCCCCCCCCCCCCACATTGTACAAGTCTGCAGACTTGACTTCAAATAATTTTCAAATTCTTTCAGTCCTGTCAGTAACATTTCTATGTAAATATCAGTGTGTTCAAGTTAACTTTAATAACACAAAGGAAATATATGGAATAGAACAATTAAATGTATGTGTCTTGAATTTGTAAGTTAACTCAACACAACATAAAGCATATTTATTGCACAATATAGTATTTCATATGCTTGATTTAATGTCTAAAAAGGAAATTAAGTGAAGTTTGTCACTCATGCAAATTGTAAGAGGCAGTCACATCTCTTTATCTAGTTTACAATTACATATTAGGTATGAATATAAATAGGCCTATGGGCTATGTGTGTGACTGAGTGTACACACTTGTTCTAGTGGCTGTCCATGACTGACACATCATGTTCTATGAAACCTTAAAATACCGAAATTATTCACTTTTACTTCCCACTGTCATGAAACTTTTATTTCGATGTCTGATGTCACTCTCTTCATGAGATTGAACTTGAACCTGAAGTGATGTATCACTTTCACCCATTGAGAACGGGCTGACTTCACTACAACACGCATTTCTCATAGACTCATGCCCAAGTATACTCGTCCTCAACGGGCTAACTTTATAAGGTCTACTATCTCAGAGTACATGTACCTTTTGCATTCTATACAAATGTATCATCAGCAGTATAACTGACAGACTTAATGATATGTGTTCTGTTTTTTTTTTTTTTTTTTTTTCATTGCCTCAACACTTCTGAGTGAGAGCTTTTGTCCTAGCATTGTCGCTGGATGGTTAGACATAGGCAGGTGCCACCACCAGCCTGCTTTCCGGAGTAATATTTAGAGCATTATGGATTATTGAGCATGCCAAGTAAACCATGAACCCACACGGTCCAGCAGTCTTGTATGATAATCACTCGGGCTTTGCTCAGGTTAAGAAGACTCTATTTCAAATATCAGCCCATCGGCGTGTCTAGCACGGCTCTGGACTGGAAAGTCAGTGGCTGCCCTGCCATTTTATCATGTTGAGAACTCCATACCAATGCGGCGTCCATGTTTATTATGCTTTCGATGCAATGATTGAATGAATTAGCAGATGAGCTCTTGGGTTCTGCGGTAAAAGGAAAAAACACAAGCATGTTGTTACAACTGTGACAGAGTTTGCTGATTGAAGAAACAACGTTAAAGTTAATTGCTGATAGAGAAATTCATATTTTATCAGAAAGTGGCAATCAACATATTGCTTTGAAGGAGCTTGGTGGATCTTGTATGAAAATCTAGTGGGGTTTCAGAACCTGTACAGTGTATGGGGAATGCGTTAGATTATGTGCTCACTTGCTGCAGGCAACACTAACACATTGTCGAGCTAGTCAGTGGAGGAGGGGAAAAGGGCACTTGCCCATTTTCTCATTACCCTTTTCAGGGGAAGGCAAGGTTGGAAAATGTATTTTGTAATGCCTAGCATCACGTGCCACAGTTTGGAGAGCTCTACACAGGAACATGAGTTTATGAGAAGTTGACTTTCAGTGTTTGAATCACGTTAAGGATTGTGAAAAGAAGTAACCACATATTTACTTGAAGATATTAATGGAGAGGTAGTCCTATGTGTAAGGTTTGGTAAAAATGCATCGTTAAAAATGATTACGTACACGTTTATCAATATTAGCAAATATAAATCAAACTCTGTTTTGCTTCTGTAAGAGAAAGAAATTCACCTTCGATCAGCTAGCAGTGCATTTTTCTCTTTTCTGTATGATGCAGTACTGGCACACTTTGTAGGAATGAAGTATTCTGCCCTGATATCAATCGTGGGCAGTGTGAGGTTAGCGCACAGTGTCCATGACTGAAGAAGAGGCTCGCTCACTTGCATTGAAAGGTCAAGGGGTCAAACGGTAGGAGGAGGCAAGGGGAGGACAGAATGGGATAATTAGAAGAGAGGTTCGCATCCTTCACTCTACAGGCAGAGCAAGTGTATGCATCTCGAATTCATGCTGGTGCAAATTCTCTGAGAGTTTGTTTTTCATCTCAGGTGATAAGATGAAATCCACGATGCGGTTTTTCAAATCCACAGAGTGTAGTAGGATTAATGATCTCTTCTTGTCATTGAATGCATTCTGATCGTATGCATCCATGCTTTCTATCAAAATGCAAGTTATAATGACTATCCACAGTGAAGTTAGTATACAGCTCATTAGGTTTTTAAAGGGAAGGTAAACCCAAAGAGCAATGTAGATTGAGTGAAAGCAGCAACATTAGTAGAACACATCAGTGAAAGTTTGAGGAAAATCGGACAATCGATGCAAAAGTTATGAATTTTCAAACTTTTGGTGTTGGAACCGCTGGATGAGGAGACTACTAGAGGTTATGACGTATGAGAGGACAACAATACAAAGAAAATATAAAGGAAATGGAACAAAAATTCATTTTTCTAGCATTATGAAAGAGCACTTGACTTACCGCTTTCAGAAAGCAGGGGGAATAATTGCTACCCTTAACATATGTCAGTATCAAGATGACGGAATTTGTAATTTTCATGAAAAATGTTTTTTTGTAGAATTTTCTTTATATTTTCTTTGTATTGTTGTCCACTCATACGTCATAACTTCTAGTAGTCTCCTCATCCAGCGGTTCCAACACCAAAACTTTAAAAATTCACAACTTTTGCATCGATTGTCCGATATTCTTCAAACTTTCACTGATGCGTTCTACTAGTGTTGCTGCTTTCATTCAATCCACATTGTTCTTAGGGTTTATCTTCCCTTTAACCATTTGAGGACAGGCTGATTTTGCTGATATTATAAACAACACACATCTCCCATAGACACCTGCCTGAGTACACTGTAAAATGAGGAATGTTCGCGTGCATTTTAATTTCGCGAATATCGCGAGCGCCAAGATTCGCAAAATTAAAATGCACGCGAAATTTCTTGTGTACACTAAATGCATTGAACGCCAGTAGCAATTCGCAAAAATTTCATGCCACAAAAAAGGCCGTCGGCTCCAATTCGCGAAAATTTGTGCCGCAAATATATCATGTTTTACAGTACTTGGGACGAGTCTACAGTGGGTAAATGTTAGCCCATCGCAGCCATGGCTGTGAGAGTGCATAGTATATGAATGAAATGTTTTGACTGGGAATTCACTGTGTTTTTGTTTTAAGCATGTTGTCAAGATCACAATGCACTTTGATCTGGATGCTGTCACTGTTCTAAGCAAGCATGTGGGACTTTTAGATTTCTCTCTCTTGCTTTTATCCTATGTCCAATCTTGTTGAAGTTTTTGCCATTGGGATTTGCTTGATTTTACACAATGTATCAAAGCCAATTTGAACATGCAGTGGACTTACATTATAATGATACATTGTATGGCATGATGATAAGTTTGTTGAATGCATCATCGTTTAGTTCTTCTGAAGTACATGTGACTCTTTTATGTTTTTCAATGTCCCGTTTTATCTCTCTACCTCAGATTCCCCACGCCAAATGCTTGAGGGTTTAAAAGGTAAATATTGTATGTTGCAAACCACTGTAGTGCTGCTTAGTTTTGCTTGTTAGATTTGCACACAACTTGTCATGCCGTCTACTTTGAAAGTCATGTTTCATAATTTGTGTGTTTTGCTTGCTTTTATTAGATCTCTTTTGAAAATCATGCTTTATTTTGTGTGCATTTTGTGTGTGTTTTTAATAACATAAACCCATTACAGTAGCTCTTTACAAATTTCTACAATGCAGCTTCATAATATTGATGTTCCAGGGATTGGAAAAAGTTTTCCTTCTAGATAATGTACAATGTAGGTCTCTCATTGAAATGATAGAGAATCTTGCATTCAAAACTTGTTGTCAAACTGCTTTTAGAATTGCATGTGTTCCTTGAATATTTGTGAACATTAGTTATAGCAATAGATTTTGTCATTCATGTACCCTATGATAGCAGCCACAAAGTGTAGGGATACAGGGCTTCCATTTTTAGTTTGGGCAATATCGTGTATTCTCAGCCCTAAAATGAATACAACATTTTGACTCCTTTTAAGTGCTGCACACTGTATGCACTGTGGCGGCATTGATTAAATCTCGCTGCATGTTTCTTACCAAACAGCAGTGAAAAGCTCTCCATGTTCCACCGCTTATCCGCAAACAAAGGGGCGACGACATGAAAGTTTCTTTTCTTTTCAGCGTTGGACAAAAATATACTCTCTGGCTCGCCTACCTGCCGCTGGCTTCAGGGCCAGGCATTCCTGTCTCAGTGACATCACTGTAAAGATATGTGGCATTGAAGCGATTAACACTTTGTTCGTCTACCTACTGTCATTGTTCTACTTCATCCCTGTATATTCTGATGGGATCCAAATGCCAGTTACATTTAAAGCTCTCCTTCCTTGCGTATTGTTGCTGCAGAACAGTATAAAAAACAGCAACAAAAGGCAAATCCCTTGAGCACTTCCCCCTCAATCCCTCCCCCCCCCCCCACACACACATACACACACCTTTTCTCATGGATGGGTAGTTAGTATTTAGGGGGATAACAATGGTACTTGTTCGTTGATCATAGGATGTGCAACTTGTGTTACAAAGGCAATCCTATTACATTCTTGAAATTCAGGCAGTTGTAGCCAGCGCACAATGAGCCTCCTTCGCACCGTCCCTTTCCCCCGTGGTGGTAGACAGTGCTGAGTGGTTGCGGTGAATTTTTGCCAAAGAGTGTGGGCCGCGTGTGCAAGGTTCTTGGAAATAACGGACAATACTAAATCTGTGATAGTGTGAATTTAGTGAATTTCTAACCTTTCCATTGAGATAGGACTTTAGGAGTAAACAGAGGTGTTTAAAAACAACAACATTTCTCAAAGGACCAGGTAAGTGTTGTGTTCCTTGAAACAACCAGAATGAAAGTTCTATCTTTACTTCGCACTGTTAGGCAAAGAAAGTTGCTGTTTGTAAAACCTTTTTTTTACAGTCGGATATTACTTGACGTTATAGATTTGTCAAGATGTCACACTCAGGCATTGTATCTGAGGGATTTAGTGTAAACTTCCAAGTGCCCGTTTTGTTGTACAATTTCACTGTGGCCATTTTATAGGTAAACTTGTGAGTGGCTGTTCAGCCATTGCATAAGCACAAGAGTGTAGTTTATGGCCCTGACTCACAACATGGCAAATAGATGAGAAATCCCAAGGTGTTGACGAGACCTACAAATCTCTGTAGAGAATATACTCACACAGAGTGTGAAATTGAGACCCAACATATAAAGCAAGGTATATAAAGTGAGGTATATAAAGCGAAGGGCTCATACATCAAGAGATAATTGATAGTGTAGTGCAGCTAAAGTCAAGTTACAGAGTTCTGCTCAGCTAAAAGTCGTCTCATAGCCAGCCACCAGCCTTTATTTTGCAACCCAAATTCATCATTCTGTTGGTACTACTAGTCAAGGGGGCTGTCATTTTGTTGAATTGGAATTTTTTCTCTAACTGACACCAAGGATGGGCCAGGTCCAATCAACTCTCCTGGAACTTTGTAAGTGAGCTGAATAATCAATTTTAACTTTTCATTTCCATATCATCTCTCCCTTCAGTGTTTCTAGTTCCATAATGAAAAAAAGATAATGAACATTTAACAATATTTCAGCCAGTACCTTTCTCCCATTTCACGTACAACCTCTATACGTGAAAGCGTAAATCACATTTGTGACCTATGGTTTGCTGTTTTTGTAGGAGAGCATTTTCCTGATAATAAGCGTAATATACCATAGGGCCTACTATATAATTTCCCAGTAGGTGTGTAGGGCCTACTTGTCCTCAGTTCTTGTTCCACAGGAGCATTCCCATTTTGAAAAAAAAAAGAAAAGAAAAAAGAGAGCAACTTTTCTCAACTTTGCAGGCTTTTTCTTAAGACCAACGTATTGAACAATGAAATGCGAGATATCGATGAAATTTCTGTTTTCACAAATTTGACTCCCATCTGCCCCTATTTGTTGAGCTACAGGTTTAAGTGTTTCTATGTTAATGTTTGTTTTTATGCATATAGGAGAAAACATGATGCTTGCTGTGATTGTGTAATAATATGCATTCAGTCACTGGTACAATTGTAACTCATGTCATTGATGGCTATATGTACAACTCAAGATGCCTTGTGTATATATCACGAAATTGAACTAAGACCCCGTTTACAGTGTGGGGCTGGGCAGCGGCTCGGCTGCGGCTGAGCCCGCCTTCATTTCAGTGTAAATGGCAAAAGGCAAAATGCGGGGCCCAAATTGGCCGCGCATTTGGCTACGCTCTGGAGGTGGTCTCGGCCGCGGCCGAGTCCGGCCTCTTCTCAGTGTAAATGCAAACTGGGCCAAATGCGTGGCCAATTTTAGTCTGGCTTCCAGACCCTCTACCCATACTATTTCGCTATTCAGGACATTAACCCCCTCAACGTCGAAAACTAGTATAGTTTAAGGTGGTTTTGTCCTGCAAAGGATTTTTCCTTCGGCAAAGGCTTTTGCCCGAATGGCGACTTTGTCGCCACGGAATCCAGTTGGCAAAGGGACTGAAAACCAGACTATACCAAATTGTGTTTGTTTACAAGCAGAGCGCCACTACGACAAAATATTTAAAGGTTTGCATCAAAAGCGCAGCCCTGTCCCGCACTGTAAACGGGGTCTAACAGAGCAGTAAAATGTTTACGTGTACATGTTCAGTAGTCATCTTGAGTTAGTCCTTTAATGATGCCTTGTGGCATTGTTATCACTGCTGTTACTTACTTCATTTGTTCATGAAACATTACAAAATGCATTGTTTTCACAAAAAGCTTGTTTTTCTGCATGAATCTGGTCAAGATGCCTCATCCATAGCATTTTCCCATCTGGCAAGTTAGTGTTAATTACTGCAATGAGTAATGAAGGAAAAATCTGTTTTTGCTGTCATTTAGTACAAGGCAATGTATACTGTGTAAGCTGTTATTTTCACGAATAACTTTTGGACCATGAATTTAACAACATGTGAAAGTGCAGCTATGGGTTAGGCTAATAATGCATTTATCATAGCCTCGGTGTCAAATCGCAAAAACAACATCTTGCAAAATGTCTGTGATCTCCTCTTTCGCAAAAATATCTGTATGCTAAAATAAGAGCTTATACTGTATTTCAGGGTGCCAAACCTACTAGTCTAGATGACTGAAAAATATACAAGTTAGTATCAACCTTTTATTGTTAGAAATGCGACAATTGTTAATGAATATTATTATACAATTATATGTTGCAGGTAGTGCTTAGATTTCTTGTTTTCTGATAATCTGCCCTTTAGCTTTGTTATCTTTTAAAGCAGTTTTTTCTCAAAGGTCTCCATCTTTCCCGTTTTGTCCCAAGACTCTTGTGCTTAGGCACACAAAACTAGCTTTTGATTTCAGATTCAACATTATTGTTTGTGTTAGTGTCACATTTGTGTCTTTCAAACTTGTCTTCAATTTTGGGAAGTGAGTATGAAAATAACAATTTGTTCTTTTGATCGGTGCACAGAGAGTGGGCGTGTTTGTTTGACATTACAGTTATTGCCAAGAAACAGATGCTATGTGTATTGCAAAATAATGATAAAAATCTGGTACTGCAGTATAATAGTGCCCCCCCCCCCTGTGTTTCATTGACCTAATTTAACTTTCACCCTGCCTTCATGTTGCATGCATGACTTTAGAGTTGATTGTTTTTCCAAACACCCGCAATCAAATATTGCTGTTTGTTTTCTACCATCAAACGCAGCAAATTGTTTGGCCACAAAATGTGTGCCGTGTTTGTCCTTGACTTTGACTTTCGTCATTCTGTTGCTGTGACAATTCCATATTTGTTTTGGCCATTTCATATCAAATGTGTAGGTATTTTGTTTTGTGGTCTGGTTGTTTATTTGTTGACTGACAAAAAAGCTGTTGAATCTGCAGTCAAAAAGAATTGCATGAATTATTCATATTTGAAATAGTGAGGCTTTATTGTTCTTAAGCTAGTTTGATAGCTTGAGCATGTAAGTAGGAGATATGTTTGTGATATAAATTGGAATGGAATTGAAAATCAAGATTTCTCTCTTTATGAAGGAGTGAGTGTATGGTATAGGGCGTAGGTGATATACATGTAATCCAATCAGGCCAATAGAGACATTGAATGTACAGTGTATTTGATGATATATGGAATATTATGTGAATCAAGGAGACTTTGAATAACTACAGAAATTTTATTCTCTATCTCCAGCTGTGTTGTAGAAAAATAATTTGTTGAAATTAAGTGCAAAGAAATCTTGAATTGCATGGAAAATAAAAGGTGGATTATAGGACTGCATCGATGTGGTTCAGTTGAATATTGATGGAACTTGACATGACATTCCAAAACATATTTCTCCCACTTGGCCAAATAGTCATCTGGGCAAGAGTCCTATGATAATACAGGTATGTGCCTGATCATTTAATTTGCCCAAAGGTGAGTATCAGTTGCCCCTGGCAAGGAGGCAAAATGGGTGTAAAGAGCTCTTCTTGACCAATTGAATGTTCGTGATATTGCCTCTTAAAATACTGGCATTGCCTTGAATATTTGATAACTTCGTAGCTACTCATTTTCTCCGACCTGCCAGTGGTCTTCAGCAGTTGAGGAATTCTGATATTTTTGCCTTGCTGGTGCCACAAAAGCAAAGGTTACGTTTTTGATGTGTCACAGAAGGTGGATTGATGCAGACCAACAAGAGATGGTTGTAATGGATGGGGTAGAGTGGTTATATGGCTTCTTTTGTGAGACCAAGGAGGTATGAGAGAACATACCTCCTTGGTGAGACCAAGGGGTACTGAAAGGTCCCTGCCTCGTGTTACCTCTGACCTGTGTCACTTCAGAGGTTGGTTGGTAGAGGATGAATGAGATGAACGTGGCACTCTCTGTGCTGTGTGCTTTTTGATTGTATGTCGGCCCTAAGTATTGAACATTAGAGTCTTGACTCTTGTCTTCCAGTTATATCAGAAACTGAATAGTCTGGTATCGTTGTCATGGAAACATTCTACTGTATATTCATTCAAGAAGTTTATGAACATACGGACATGGCAAGGGGAAAAAAAAGATGAGAAGTAATTGGTTGGCTTTGAAGCATATACTACATCTCGACAGTAGTACAGACAATCATGAGGAGAGCAGTTCACATTTGTCGTGGGGGGGGGGTATGTATTCAGATAATAAAGGAATGGAATACTCATTCTGCCCCTCCCTATGAACCTACCCCTCCCCCTTAAGAGAAAAAAAAAGGAGTGTTGGAATGAACTAACAGCAGTGACATTGGAGGGAGAGGAAGAAAAGCAGGAGTAGAATGATGGTTGCTTTTTGGTAGATGACAATTCATACACTATTTTTTCCTTTCCCTGCTCCCATGGGGCTCTGCCGGAATGTTATGGCCAAGGTGAACTTCCGCCTGGGCCACCCAAAGCTGTCAAATCAAGGCAGGGAAGGGGAGGGGAATCCAGCACCGCTGCTCAGCTGGTTTGTGGTATGGTAGGTGCTCGCCTGTGAGTCTGTGTGCCTATTCTCTCTGTGGCCGTGGAGCGTGTTTGCTGGTGGCTGGTGATGGCGGTGTTTGCATTGGTATGCGGATTGTCTGTGGGGGCGTGATCAACAGGAGTGGGGGAGCTTACCAAACACAAGGCGTACAGTCTGTGGAGTAGAGAGAGACCGGTGACTTGTTGCAGCACAGGCGATCAGCGAAGTGAGAGAAAGAATGCAGTCACATTGTTACTTGCGCTCTCATCGGTGGAACTGGTGACACGCTGGTGGCACCGCAAACTCCAGAGACTCTTTGAAAGTTGTGTGAGGAGAAACACATGAAGAATGTTGTCTAGCCTTTCAATGCCAGCAAGGTTGGATTCTTTTGTAGTCTTCTCTTCTCTTGTAGAACTGTCTGACCAATGGTGATTCACAGCTGAAAGTTTGACCATTTGGTGGAAATTTGACAGAGATGGTCATCTGTTCGATGAAATGGCAGCAAAGTGATTCACAGCCTACACTTAACCAGCCGTTTTCCATCTACGAAATTCTGGCAAACTCTGTATAAAAGCTATATTCCTTCATTGCAGTCGATGGTTAAAGCGGCCTGCTGTGTACATGGCCAATATTGCCCGAGGACCAGTACACACAGCTGATAATTTGCCTGTCTTTATCTGTTAATTCAATGTGTGACCTGTGCACATGATGGACATATCGTTTTCAGGAAGTTCTGAACATTGCCGTCAGCGTGTCAATGTGATAACAACCTGTGCCCCTGCCTTGCTGCTGCTGATGTATCCTGCAAGTATGAATAAAGCACCATAGGGTCTGTGATATGTGTGTGAAATATATTTGGTGCTGTACCATCCTGCCAAGGAAACGTGATACATAGAAACTGTAATACAATTTTGTGATGACCTCATGCAAATTCCCAACTTTTTCAGCATAAAGTTACATAATTCAGGGTTTCTACCGACTGTGCGTGCAAAAGGCTGGGTGTATTATTTTAGTGACATTTAGCCATTGGCGGGAGTTTTCCGAGTTGGATTTTTTAAATTTGAATTTTCTTCATGGCACGATTGTCTCTGGAAGCAGACATGATGAAGTTTACCGACGCGCCTCCAAGCTCTCCTCCGCCAACAGGTGAGATACTCTAATTTTTTTTTTTTTTTGATTCTTAAAAAAAGATTCCTTTTTTTTCCCCCCTCGTGCTGCCTCCTGTGAGAAAATGGTGTTAGTAGCAAATCACTATCCTGTGAATATTTGGCATTGATTTTCATAATCTGAGAAACCTGTCTGTGATCATATGCATAATGCCCCAATCAGATGAAAACTAATTTAATCAGGCTGATTTAATCCAAAAGAGATAGTGCATTTGAGGTGGCCTCAATCATTCTATGGTTTTGATCTGAAAACTTACGACCCATCTATCCCCCCCCCCCCCCCCATCGTCTCAGCCTTTACATTATTGCTGTGTCTTCAATTGCTTTCATAGCATCTGATTCTCACCTTATCATCGTCATAGCAACAAAAAACAAAACAAACAAATCATCTTATATCAGCTCAAAATCATCTTGACTTTTCAGTGGGTCCACATTATGACTGGTCAAGTATGCAAGTTGCTAACTCCTTTTCATCGTTGATGGTGATTTCCTTGATTTGTGTTTAATTATTTACTTTCAGGGAAGCTAGCCATCTTTGTGATGATTTTTTCCCCTCTGTAGAGTTGCTGTAAGAACTTAACATTTCTCCTATTGCACTTCATTCATTGTTGCAGTATTTGTGGGACTTTCTGGAAGCCTGTGTATAATGTTTATTATCGATACCATGATGGGAATATTGACAGAAACTGTTCTAGGAAGTCCACATAAGCAGGCTGCACGTACAGTGAGTCTGCTTTGCTTTTATGCCCTATAACCCACTGTACATAAACGAGACTTTCTTAGCTCTAATGACACAGTGAAAGTAATTATGGAGACAATGCGACTACCCGTAATTGGGATAAAAAATATGTGTAGGAGTTTTGAAGTTTGATTTCACCCATTACATTTGATCACGACATTAAAACTGGTTGTGTATCAGTCCTGTATTTTATTGTGTTATGTGGTAGCTGTAAAGGAGGAAGGAGGAAGGGAATGCATTGAATTGTACCAAACTGTGACTGAAGGCCAGTTATTGTCAAGCAGGCTTTAGTTAGGAGAAGTGAAGAGTGCGATTAAAGTGAAGTATTTGAAGGGGAAATCCAGTTCAATTATAAATTTGTTTGATAAAAAAAGAGTAAAATTATACGAGCTCAACGGTAGAAATTTGACTGAAATCAGATGAAAAATAAGGAATTTATGACATTTAGAAATTTTGCCGATTTCTGCAAAACAGTTCTTGTACAGTGGATATGAATATGAAAATGAGTGAGATAACCATGTAATAATCTCACAATATTCCATTGATCGTGTACAAAAAAAAAGAAGAAAATTACGAAAATTCAATGTTTTTGCCTTTGAAGTCTGAAACATGATGTTATTCCTGGTTGAATAATTTCAGAATAGTGATCAGTTAGATACACGTAGGGCCTACCAGAATTTGAGCCTCGGGCATAATTGCATTTGAATGAAAAACTGGAAATTTTAAAATCTTAGGCCAAAAAAAAAAAATTGTTGCATTGGCGTAACCCGCCCGACCCTAAAAATTCCGCCGACCCCATGTTTTTTTATTATTTTTTGGGCTATCGATATCAAATATCTTGTTAATTGCGATCGCGATCGCACAAACCCGGAAGTGGAAACGGCTCTGGGGATATCGGATGTACGAGGGAGAGATCTAGCGCCTCGCATAAGCCTTCCTTGATCAGTACGTCATCTGTTTCCAACGGACACGTACTCCAACAAGATTTATTCAGTGTATACGTAGCATTCAGACTGCGATGTATTGTGCACAGTTTTGCCATAGGTTTCTTGTGTGGAGAACTTACACAAATCTGTATATGTGAGACTGTAATAGAGATCGCCGTGTGCGATGAAAAGATCGTACATATGGGTCAATTTGCATCTATCTTATCTAAGTCAAAATAGTAAAATATGAAGTGAAAACATTCAGGATAGGGATTTCAACATCTTTAAATTCTGTGAAGGGGTATAATTCCAGTAATATCGGCCTCATAAATGACTTGTAGAATAGATGAACACAGCACATTCGGTGCAGCAGTTGTAACTGTTTACTGAGCTGAGCACGAGTTTTACACGTAAAATGCAGGTAGCAAAAAAAAAAAAAAAAAAAAAAAATCCGCCCGACCGACCCTATTTGAAAATCTCATGTTACGCCAATGCAACAATTTTTTTTTTTTGGCCTTATGTAGGACCTATATGGCAAGTTGTGAGGGGATGACATGCCCACTTTGCCATATATTCACTATTCAAGAACTGTTTCCTGAAAAATTAGCGAAACTTCAAAATGTCATAACTTCCTTATTTTTCACTTAATTTCAATGAAAATTTACTGTTGAACTCATAATATTTTACTTGTTCTTATCAGACTAACTTATGTTTGGGCTAGATTTTTTTCCCCTTTAGATACACAGTAGTATCCTGGGACCAGGGTATGGTAATGTTTTCAATAAGGATAGGGTGATCATCAAGGGCATGAAGAACATTTTGTAATCTAATAAAGGGTCCTTTGTTATGTTCAGTGTGGATCTCACATCGTTTTATTTTTTTCTCCCTCTTGCCAGAGTATCATGAATTACCTAATTGGTTTAATCAAAGGAGAAATACTATAAGAGATTTTCTTAAAATGACCCCAAAAGGAAGAAGAAACAAAGCAAAAATGGCCCAGAAATCTCTACGGGGGATCTGGAAGTCCATGGGGGTAAAAATAAAACCCAAGCAAAAGTGATCCTTAAACATCCCTCATAAAGGTCTCCAAAACTTAATGGAAACAACAAGCAAGAAAATTAATAACTGCTGTTCACTAGTTCATTAGCCTTTTCTTTGCTAATGCAAAAGTGATAGTTTTCACTTTCATAGTCATAGCTGTTGTTGTTTTTGCAGGCTCCCAAAACAAAAAGCCTTAAGTGCTAACTTAGTGAGTCAGTACTGTGTTGAATGCCTTGCATTTGTCGTCAATTCTGATTCCCTGTAGAATGGAAAAAAAAAAAAAAAAGAGAGCGATGTATGTAACCAATCTCAAACAGTAAATATACCGTACATACACTCTCATGCTTTTCCCCTCCCATACTCTGCCTTTGACTATGTCAGACTCTCTGCTTGTATGTAAATGTCTGTCTGTCTGTCTGTCTGTCTGTCTGTCTCTCTGATGGCAAAACCTGTTGCGTTTAATTTGCTGGTTGGTGATGGATGTTATGTGTTAAGTGTACGTAGGGTGGTGATAGTGAGCGATCTGATTTAATTTCTGTGAATGACACTTGATACACCTTATTGCCGCCTGCTGAACTGCAGGATCTCCCCTCCCTGCATTCTCCTTGCCAGGTATGCGATTGCGTGTCGGCACCAAGTGTATGGTATGCCAAGGGTGTCAGTGACTCTGACACTGAACTGAACACGAAACGAGTCGGAATGTTTAATGTAGTCAGTAGAGTATGAGGCAGGAGTCAGTAGGATGGTGGGGGAGGGGGGATGGGTTAGGAGAGGGCATCACTGGCAGGGATATCTATTTAACTGCCATTTCAAACATTGTTCATGTACTGTATTGGTCTTTGTACTGAATGGAGTAAAGTCAGATTAAAATAAAGGAGACAGGAAGATGTTGGAGAGAAAAGAGGAGAGAAGAAAAGCATTCTTCTCCCTCTCCCTTTCCCCCAGCTTTATGTGAGCTCTAGAACTTTATGGTTTCCATGGTAACAAATGCATAATCCTTGCCAGGAAGAACTTTTTTCATAGTACTAATAATCCAGTGTTTTGCCATCTAAAGCTGCCTGGTTTATGCCCATAGACTTTTGAATGATATTACACATATTATAACGGTACAATAAGTCTTGAGAGGAATATGGACAGAGCATTTCCCTGTGTGTGGAAATGGTGATACCGTCGGGTGAGATCCATTATGACGGTTTGCACACGGACACCAGCTACGTGAGCAAAGACACATGGAGCTATTTTCATCTAATCCTTCTCTTTAATTGAAAACCATTCCCTGATCCTGCGGTTATGCTATTTGGCATTGTAGTTTACATGTACCCTCTTGTAATTGGAGGTGATTTCCTTGTTTCGTTACACAAGTTGGGAAGAGAAAGAAACGGAGAGAGAGAAAAAAAATTAGATATAAGGGGGGAGGATGGAGATCAGGTCATCTGTGTGCTATGATGTTGCCTGTTATCCCATTTATACTAAGCAAAAAGGGGGTTCTGAAGCCTCCTATAGGCAGTAGCAGTGTAGAGCAGCCTTTCAGCTCAGTATAAACACAGAGAATTCAGTAAAGGAGACCCGATCAGATCATTAGGTTCTAAAACCACCTACAGGGGGTGGTTTCAGAGCCTGAAATAGCAAGGAGGTACTAGGCAAACTCATCTAGTACCTCCTTGCCTATACCTGTAGGCTTTGCATCCTCGAAGAGCCTCGGCTGCAGTACAATACTACAGGGTTCAAACCTCGGCTTTTTCAGTCACATGGAAGTTTTCACTGACGGTCATCGCCAGCTAACGTAGATAACCCAGCTGCTGTGACCAACCATTGTTGATAAATGCTTCACAACTTACACACTTTTGTGCTCAATCACGTTTGCAGTTACGTAAGAAAATTCAAAAGCCGGCACTGCATATCCGAGGGGAACTCGGTTACCATGGGAATGGAGCCAGTCGGGTCTGATTAAGCGAAACCAGCCCAAGCAGTATAAACAGACCGGAGACCTCTTTTTCTTTTTCTTTTTTAGCAGGCTTTGATCATTCCTCTTGGAAGAGGCTCTCAAACCCACCCGCATTATAAATGAGGTAAGTGTCTTGTAACCTGGCAATGGAATGTGTTCATTTCCAAGGTGTCAAACTGCCTGAGAGGTGTGGTTCACAGGTTACGTCTCTGTGAACGTGAACGTTCTTGATACACACAAGGACTCAGGGTGGTATGCCATGACAAGTAGGTTCATTGCAAGGAAAAATATACAAATAATGACAGCTTGTTTTGATTAAGTTTGTGTTGATTCACACTGCGATATGCATGTGTCAGTGACTTCTAGGTGGGACGACTGTATTGTAGTGGGACGACTGTATTGTTGTCATGATAAACGTAGTTTCTGAAGGACACTAAAGGGCGCAATGAGTAAACTATACTCAAGCCAAATCAAAAACATAATTTTCAAGGTGGAATGTTATTTTTGTTTTTGGTAGCCTCTTGTTTTACTTGCTGTACCTATGGTTCTGCCAAAAGATGGCTATGTTTTCAATGTCATCTGTTTGACTGTGGCATTGTGTAACAAGCTGAGTGGGTGGATAGGTATGGATTGCACACTAATCCTTCATGTGCCATGTTCACCTATGCTCACAAATGTCACTCTAACACTAGTTTCAATTGTTATTATTGTCATACCCTTCAACGCTTGGCAAATGTCACCCGAAATCTCTTTGGTTCACCCCACAGATTTAGAAGTATGGAAGATCTTGCAGATGAAATCCTGGACAAAATGCCGGGTGACTTTTCAGAAATTTTACCCTAGAAATGTCCATGGTTGTCTGTCCCTGGTTGTCCGTCCCTGAGTGTCTTGGGAACTCTCAGGTAATGCTGTTGTACAGTATAAAAGGCATCACAAGTAAACTCCTTGGTGAAAGGCAAAGGTCAGCATGCCAAAAACATCTTGTTGGCCGTATGGGCATGCTTTGTAACGTGTACTTCCACTGCAGAAGACTGGATGCAAGAAATTCAACCAGTGCTTATATGCTAGTTTGAAAAGAAATTTTCAGTAGATGTTCTACATTTGATTTTGAATCCCCGTGTGATTCTGCAAGTGACTGGGATGAAAGGATTAACAGTTAGAGGTATAGGCCTACTTACCCCAGTGACAATCAGGCAATACCATACACTGGCACTGGTTGATAAACTTTTTTTAAAATTTATTCGCACTAGCCTTGCACACGCCTGAAATATGCACTCACAAAAGTTCATCCTGCAACCTTTTGAGAGCCATGGCTATCTTATTGTATGAAATGTTCCATTGACATTTGTGCAGTAGAGTTGTAGTAATGATAAGACTCTTATAATGTTCAATAAAAACAAACAAACAAACAAACTTTGTCAGGTGTCAGATCATGGGACCAATCCAGGCCAAACAGGATGAAAGAAGCCATCAAGATTTGCAAAAACATCTTGTTGTGGAAATGCAATAAATCTCATGTGAAATGAATACTAATGTAATAGTAGTGATACAATATTGAATTCAGGGTCATGTAATAACAATGTTTATAGGCCTATCTGATACATGAGAATCAGTTCCTGTACATACGAACTGAAGCTTACCTTCCGCATTAACAAAAAGAGAGAGAGAAAAAAAAGAAGAAGAGATGAAATGAATTCAAGGAATACACTCCACCCATTGCTATAACCATATGTGATCTACCCCGACTACCCCCCCCCCCCATTTGATATTGTACTAGAATTCTTGTAACATATTTGACCTTTCAATGGAGTTTTCATTTTTGCTGAAAGTTCAGAAAGCATGTGCGAAAGGACTGCTGCAACAAACTGATAAAGTTTAAGGCATCAGTCACGTATTATTATCAAGTCTTCCCATAATGCATTTGAAATTGCATCTCGGATGATCTGGGTATTATGCCTTTAAAAGATACCGTGGATTCTTTCTCAGTCGTGAATTGCTAATTTGCTGACCTTTCGGACTATGGGAAGAGCACACCTTGTGCTCAGATAAGATGCAAACTTGTTCTGCTAAATGTGTGAGTTTCTAGAGATGGTTGCTACATCATAGCATATCATGATGTGTCGCATCAATGATGAACTGTCCACTATCGGCATTTAATCCAGGCTGACCCAGTTACCTCACTGGTGATTACGAGTCGTTTACGGACTGCGGAGTGAAATAGTGTGAGCAGCTGCACTGCATAGCATCTCCCTCCCCTCCTCTTCCACTAGTCTCACTGCAAGTCGTCTATTCCTAATTAATTATTAAGGTCAGATTTATTAAGGTCAGATATATTAAGGTCAGATTTGTACATTTGTGAGTATAATCCTGTTGACTAGGTCACGCTATGTTTCTTTTTTTTTTCATGCAAATTTTTATCTAGCCAATCCTATGTGCACCGACAGGCTAAGCATGTGTTCTTCCCCACCTCTCCCCCTCCCCCCCCCCAAAAAAAAAGGATGTAGAAGAACAGCCAATTTCTACAAAATATGACACATAAATGACAATAAACTTGTTAAAATTGTGAATGAGGGAATTTCTTAGGGACCAAGCATCACTTTGTTAATAGTGTCTATTAATCTTTTAGTCTTGCAATTTGTGTTGTAGGCCTATATATTAACAACGAGGGTATAGTTAGTGATGGATATACATGTAGAAAGAAAGAGGGGGGGGGGGGATATTGGAGGAGGGAGAATGATAGAATGAAATTAAAGTATGACCATGTATATGAATGAAAAATGCACATTTCTACATGTACCGAGGCATATCACTGCACGATAACTGCATGCCTGGTGTCTGGTATCTAGGCTATCAGTCTCCTAGCTGCGTTGTCTACCTAGCCTACATAATGGGTCCCCATCACTCATCTGGTATGTCCTGCTGGGAAAATGCATTAATTTCAGTGATGATACTATGATGGTTACCCCAGTGTCCAGGCAGGGCCAGATGGGGGGCTGATGATTGTCATGGGCCGATCAAGCCATTAATACTGATCCCCTGGTTTGAAGAGGATGGGCTGCTCTGGATTTCAAAGGAGATGAACAGATCGCTGTAGCATAAAGTTGCTAGCCACTCCTTGTTCACTTCAATGCGATGTGAACCAAATGAAAAATATGTAGAAAGTTGGACGTGATTTTAGTTTATTTTCCTCAGCAACACAATGCTGAAAACCAGAAACTGTAATTGAGCACTTTGCACAGTCAGCCATTCAGAACAAAACTGAGTATGCGTCCTGTGAAATACAAACTGGGACTTCCCCATTTGCAAGGAAACTGTGAGCTGTAACTCGTTATGGGAAATGTGATGAAGGGGAAGTATTAAAGGGAAGATCATTTATTATGTTGTTTGGCAGTTATAACAGTAACTTCTCCATGAGATTTGCAAAGTCTCTCTTTCCTTTTGTCTTCCATTTACCTTGAAGGTTTATTCCTTCTGAGGTAGTTCTCAAACAAAAAGAAAAAAAGGGGAAAGCCAGATGAATATGAGTTAAATTGAATTTGTTTGAAATATCCATAAGTGTATTACACTGCCATGAATTCAACAGTTTATGATATCCTTGGTTCCGAAAGACAGTCACTCTACATATTTTGCTTTAAGGAGGGGTTTGTGATTCTTGTGGTGTTTGTGGTCAATTAGAGGTATTTAATCAGTGAAGCACAAGCACACACAAACACACACAAATGCGATGCCTTATATACACATGTGTGTGTGTGTGTGTGTGATTGTTTGTGGGAGTCTTACAATTGTTGGTTTCAAGCCTCATTATCAACAATGAGATCCACATTCTCTTCTTTGCGGTGGCACTGCTTTGTGTTGTATTTCATGGTACTGTTTCATGCACTACTGCTACAGTGCTACTGCCACTGGTTGTAAGGCACGTTGAATAGCCTGCCATAGGTTATAGCAAGTGGGTGGATGCTTTCTGTGTTTTCTTATATTCTCTCATATGGAAATATCAATTAAACATTACAGATGTATCATAATAGTCCATTGACACTTTCTAGGATTTGCGTGGGTAACCTTCTGACCTTTCCCTGAATTTTTGTAATTCCTTGCCCATAAATTGGAAAAACGTGACAGTGATATTTCCTGGTAGAAATCAAGGTTATTGATGGGTTGCACTTGTGTGAAAAAGCTCAGTACAAATCATGTAGTGAAACATGTTTTGACACTGAATAAGTTATGCTTTTTCATCAACTCTAAACTGCAAGTGAGATTTTACAGTTGTCTCACAAATTCCATTGCCTGTTGGTATTACATGATGCAATGTTTGATACATTGAAATGCAAAAGCACACACTTGTACAAATGTACTTGACCCCAGTTATCCCAAAACGATTCAAGAAATGAGTTTCAGAGAAAGGCAATTCAAGTTTTTTTTTTTCTATCATCCTTGCAAAGAAATGGCTTGAATTACATGATAGACCTATATGTTTCTATGCACGTTTGCAAATGAGTTCTTTGCCAGTTGATCTGAGTGAAAGGGCTCATTGTCTCAGATATTCTTGATGTGATGCAAAAAAAAAAAAACGAAGAAGAAGAGAAAGATGTAATGCCTCACACTATTGATTGGTGGAGGGAAAACGTGAGCGTAGTGCTGAGTGACGCTCAATCGTATGTCTTCACGACATCACATTTGCATATAATGCAGCAGCAGAAATCTTTATCACAGCGAAGATCAGCTCATTCTCTGCCGGTTGTCCTGGTTTTTCTTCTTGTCTTTTTTTTTTTAATCATTCTGCCGTAGGGGAGGAGATGATCAGCGATAAGCCAGATAGAGTTTGCTCGTGGCTGGTGTGCGAACCAAGCCAGATAGAGTTTGCTTGTGGCTGGTGTGCGAACCAAGCCAGATAGAGTTTGCTTGTGGCTGGTGTGCGAACCAAGCCAGATAGAGTTTGCTCGTGGCTGGTGTGCGAACCAAGCCAGATAGAGTTTGCTTGTGGCTGGTGTGCGAACCAAGCCAGATAGAGTTTGCTCGTGGCTGGTGTGCGAACCAAGCCAGATAGAGTTTGCTTGTGGCTGGTGTGCGAACCAAGCCAGATAGAGTTTGCTCGTGGCTGGTGTGCGAACCAAGCCAGATAGAGTTTGCCTGTGGCTGGTGTGCGAACCAAGCCAGATAGAGTTTGCTTGTGGCTGGTGTGCGAACCAAGCCAGATAGAGTTTGCTTGTGGCTGGTGCGCGAACCATCTTTTTTCTCTCCCTCCTACATCGTCCAATCATTCTGACCGTAATTGCCCGTTCAGACCCTGCCATCTCCCGTGCTGTATCGAGTGAAGGAAAACAAGAAAAATAATGACAACGACCACAAATGAATGAAAATGCCAATGCAACAGCATAGGATTTGGATCCACGATAAAGAGATGCAATACATCTCATCTCCCCATAGTCCTAGCATGGCCTGTCCACCTCTCTTCCCCCCCCCCCCCCCCCCCCTTTGGGATCGTGGATGCGGGGGTTGATTATGTAGGTTGGTATCTCGCTTCCCAGCCGCACCGGCCGAGAAAAATATGATGATGAGGGGACGGACATACCTGTCCAAAGGGATTGGTCTTTGATGGTCACATGGCTGTGGACAGGTGTCCTGGGCATTTCAAATGATATACCACACAGTCTGGGAGGAGGAGGGGGGGGGGGGGGAAGAGGACAGTGTTGTTGTTTTTTTTTTCAATGTCAACAGAACCACTGAAATCCTTGGGTGAACATCGATTAACTCTGGGGCATTAATGATATGTGTCAGGTTAACCAGTCCTCTGGGGTGCATTCATGCTCAATTTGCAAAGGCAGAATCAACGTTTTGAAATTCTGATCCAAAATGCCCTTTAAGGGGTATTGTTTATGCTCAATTTTTTTTCAAGTTCAAAAACAGAGCTGATTTTTCAGAACATGCATTATGGATTCTTAAAAAAACAAAAACAAAAAACTATTAACACTTTTGAGTAAACTGCTCAGCAATGTGTCTACTTCATGTGAACTGGAAAGGCACTGAGATACAGTAGCTTCAGAAGAAACATCTTTGTATGAGATTTTGTGTGTATCCTTCCCCATGAACGTGTTTAGAGAAAAAGCTGATCGCAAATGTGATTTGAATTTATGCTGGTTCCTCGTTAAATGCATTTAGAGAAAATCGCTTATCGCAAACGCACATTTTTGTGCATTTTGGATTGTCTTTTTATATGCCATTTATGTATCAAAATGAGTCAGGACACAATCTTGTTTAGAGCTAAACACGTTTCAAAACCCTAATTGTGCCCCCCCCCCCCCCCCATTAAGCATGAATGCACCATAAGAGTACCTAAATTTCCCCATAGCCTTTGTAATAAGACCTACCAGATTTACAAAGCCACTGGGTTAATGTCACATGGCATAAAAAAACAAAAAACAAAACAACTGAATCAAACACCAATAAAATGCCCTGCCAAAGGGGTTGTACGCTTAATGTGACATTTGATATGCTAATAAAATTTGATTACTGATAACAATATCAGTTTTGATCATTGAGAGGAGATTTAATAGCCTTATCCAGTTGAAACACAGTGCATGTGACAGGTTTGGCAAGAAAAGCAACAATGCCGGGAATGAAAGTTTGCTGGAATAAGTACGATACAGTCAAAACAAGCACATAACCAAAATATTTATTAACATTTGACATAAAATAAGAAAGTGCCGGCACTCAGTATGTTCGTAGCAACCACACATAGGAATTAGATGAGATAACTTTGTCAATGATAAATGGCTTGGAATTCACCTTTGTGTCTTGGGCATCCATGATACAATAAAGAATATGATTTTATGAAATTCTTTGAGAGGTCATTAAATGTGTAATTGTACCATTCCATGAAAATTCCATAAAAGCAGAAATAAGTAGGCCCACCACTTTTGTCTAAATTTCCATCAGGGCAATGAAGAGCACTGCAGCCGTAAAACTTTGAATCGATGAATTCGACCCTGACTTGCATTTGACATTGGCTGCGCAATGATTGCTAATTTATAGGCATTTACCTGTGAGGGTTCATCATCTTTTCCTGACCTTGCCTGTATTGTAATGAACATACCTGAAATTGATTTGATTGCATGTACCCGTCAGCGATGTTTACATTGTCAATTATTGATGAGTTGCAATAACCTTGATTCTTTCTGCCCTGCATATTAATGTGTATGCGAACTTATATCCATTTAATTTGTGTGTGTGTGTTTATGTGTTTGTGTGTGTGCTTGTGTTTTATCTGTGTACATCCATAACATTCAAGAGCAGGATAAGGTTAATGAGATATTAAATTTTGCAGTTGCATGGGACACAATAATTTGTTTTGTGTAAACAAACTCAGCGAAAATACAGTATGCAGTGTTACGCAATACCCACACTCTAGAAGAGACTATGGTATACAGTGTATATATTTGTGTCTGCAAGTCATTGCCATATACACACACAAGTGTGTAAAGATGCTTTCATTTGAGTGTTATGAATTCTATATTTGTTGCAGAATATCAAATGCTTCATAATAAAATAATGAATAATCTGGATTATCTCCATGCCTCCTGTCCACCTCTCAAGGGAATAAATCATGATAGACCTGATTCATCAGTTGGAACAGTAAACTTGTCTAAACCCTCTGCCCCCTACACCTCCATAATGATATGCATAATATACATACAGACATGTCAGTGCTGGTTAACCTGTGGCGAAGACACAGATACACATATCATTGGGAATACTTCCCTCCCCCCCCCCCCCACAATCTGTCCTTGCTAGGATGAGTCATGGCAAGTGATAGTATAAAGGAAGACCCCCAGTCCACCAGACCATGATAATTGTGCTCCATCCTCTCTCCACTCCCAACTGATTGGACCTTTTTTTTTTCCTCCACTCGCCTCCCACGCAATTTGTATTCATCTCGTCAATTTTGGGCAATCAATAGAAAAAAAGGGTATGAATATTACATAGTTCTCTGCTTTCCATTGTGAGTCAGTCATTCTCTATGATGGCTTTGTGTTAACTCCTGTCATTGTATACCACCCCCTTTATTTTTTTCCTCTGCTATCTCCTCCATTATGATGCAGAGGATACTACAAGTTGTGGAGGTATGTGAGTAGGTGGTATACAGGTTCTACCTATATTCAGGAAGATCAATGATGAGAAAAGGTTTCCCTCTCCTTTTTTCTCTTTCTCCCTCTCTCTCTCTCTCTCTCTCTCTCTGTCTTTCTCTTTCTTTTTTTTTTGTCTGCAGGATGGGAATGACTCAGGGTGCAGGGGTTATCTTGTAAGGGTTTATTTTCCCCTCTGAAGTACCTGCAAACATCACCCTCAAACAAGACGTTCATTCATAAATTTCGGAAGGCAGGCGTAAGTGTGTCACCAATGGGATTGATCTCTTCTTCATGGTGACCCACTGATATATATTCAGCACACAATCATAGTATTATATGATTGATATATTAAGAAAGATATATTTCTTCTAGGCTATTCTATTTCTTCTAGTATTGTTACTGTTACCTGACAATAATTTAGTCTGTAGCCTTTCAAATTTTTGGACAGTTTCCCTTGTGATGCTTGAATTTTAAAGGACAGTGAGTCTTTTTTATGAGCAGAAAACCCCCAGATATTCTACTTTATGGTCCAAATGGGTTTGCTGAGTGCAATGGGTAATCAATTCTGTATTCTTGTTACATTTCATTAGGTAAAGTATAGTCCGGCTCCCCTTCTAGACCACAGGCTATTTGATACATGGGACTATTGTGAGATCCCTTTGATGTTGATGTTAGATTTAATGAATGCCACCAGTAAGCTACACAAAGAGAACACAGTTACAAAGTCCAATGAACTATACTGAATAGTCAACATTCTTTTGTTATCTGAAGCTGATGTCTATCTTGGCATGAATATATATCAGTGGACCCTTATCACAATGGTGCTGTCTAAAGTCCCCTCCCCCCCCCCCCATTGGAAGTAGGGAAATGTGTTTCATTATTGTAAGTATGCAAAGTCCTTTATCTGAGGAGTGATTGTGTGGGACTGCAGCACACACATGAAGCACTGTAATTGACATACATTGTATCGTTCCAAAGGTAATTCCGGAATTGACAGAGAACTTTGGAAGCATTAAAGGCATAATGTACCATTTGCATATGAAACAAAAACCCAACATTAGTGCTTCAAAATAGTTCTAAAATGTGAGTTAGGGATAGAAACAACCGATGTAAAAATTTGAACCAATATAATCGATGTTAAATATTGCTAAATATACAAAATGTGAACAATAGTTATAATAAAGATGTTTCGAGACTAAACCGTCTACAGTTATAGTTTAATGAGAAAAATAGTGATATCTCCTTATATTTTAGGCTTTATTGCAAAAATTTTGTATGGTAGGATGTTTTGTGATACAACTGACCTACACATATGCATCAAAAGTGATATCTCGAACATTTTTTAAATCACTGCTCCCAAAGGTAAACAGGACCTTTAACTGTGACTAGCTCTCAGGGTTTTTATAGTTGTGTGAAGTGAACAGGCAAGCATGTTTACAACAGTTGAAAAGAGATCAAGATTAAATATTAGTGATACCGACAATGTTCCTCCATGAAATTCATTGCACTTTATTGCAGAGTAAATTGCCGATTGATAGCATTCTTAATGGGAGTTATTATCATTTGTTATGGAAGCAATGATGGTGCACTGTTTGATTCCATTAGCATCATAAATGTAATCATATTGAAGTGCAGGTTTATTGTGTGTGTTTTATAAAATGTCAGGATCTCATATGGGACTACAATTTGTAGCAGGAAGCATTTGACCTGGCAGTCTTGAGGACTAGATGTTGTTGCTGTTTTTGATACTGTTTACCTTTCTTTTTGTATAATCTACCATTAGCATGTTGCTGCTGTTGTTGTTGTTTTGTTTTTTTTAATCTCCATGCCATTATCAAAATAACTCCCTCCAGAGAATTTGTTGATGTGAAATTGCTGTTTTCATGATTGTAATTAAATAATCTTGCTACTGAGTGCTCATAAAATAAGACAGATGATTTGCAGTGATGCTAATGTTAGTAATTTATTAGTTGATCGATTAGAATTTACTGTTTACCTTTTTTTCCCCCTGGTGTGTCTATTTAGGTTCTTATTACTGATCATTTCTTCATTTTCTGTGTACATACAATGTAGCTATTTGGTATATTTATTTAATCATTTTGTTTGTTTATTTTTTAAGTGAGGATATTACACTGCTGGCAGATGGCAGCAGTAATATGCATACTTATCCTGATATATATTAAAAAGAAAATTCAGCAATGCGGAAGATATCGATACAATATTCATGTATTAGCATTATAAGGGCTTGCCTAAAATTTAGTGTGTATATGAAGAGTTTGTTTGCAAAAACCGATAAGTCCATATTTGTCAAATGGAGATATTTGCGATTAAAGGTAAAGAAAAATAAAGAGAATAATAAGAAAAGTTGTGCTTCTTTTGACCATAACTTCAAAAATATACCTTTATATGTAGTGACCAATATATCATTTAAAAGGTATTATTTTGTACTTTATGACAGAGACCGTACTTCACAATCTTCAAAAATGGACTTATCGGTTTTTGCAAACAAACTCTTCATATATACATCGAGTTACAGGGCTGCCAACTCTCACGCATTGAGCATGAGACTCATGCAATTCAACCAATTTTGACTGTCTCACTCTGATAAATGAAATCTCACGCTAAACCCCCAAAATGGAATGTACATGACTACAAAAATAAATATATCTCTAAATTCTCTGATATTCCGAATATCGATATGCCCAAGCCCAAAATTTCGAGATTTTCCCGCGCGGGTGTAAAACTTAACCAATAATGATTGTTTTCGGTTCGCGCGCAAAGACGAGCTATTGGATTACGATTGGTTTCTACCTATACCACGTGAGCGTAGCTTGTACTTTTGGCAAATTACAGTACATGTATGGCTATAACGTGTGCTTTACATCGCTTTACATACACTGACTGTGTACGTAGTACGTACGTACATACGGCCACACAGCAGGCCGCCAGGCGCTAGCCACAGGAGGTCGCTCCACTCCCTTGCAGTGTCTCACGCCAAACTCTCACTCAAGGTTGGCAGCCCTGGGGTTATGTCCATATTGATAAATGATGTGCTCAAAATGTTAATCACATACTGTGGTCATTGTGGGAGTATTTATGTATTGAAATTGATTAGTGGGGGAGGGGGTGGTAGAGAGAATGAATGCACCTTCACATACGATATGTAGTAGCAAGTATACAAAAAAAAAAAGATGGGCTGTATAATATAATGTTTGTAATATACAGATGGTCTGTATGACCTGGCAGCAAACTCACAAAAGTGAAGTTCTCCTTTCAGCGTGTTAATCACTTGTGGATTGGGTGAATTCACCACACCAAGTTCCCAATTTCAGGATTTATTAGAATATAATTTGATTTTCTGCAGCTGTGCCAAGTCTGTGATAAATCTGTGCAGTTTAATACTAGCAGTACGTTGTACCCTTGTTAACAGATCCGAGTAATCAGTAGTTATACCCCCGCCAAACGAAGTTTGAAGGGGGTATATAGGAATCAGCGGGCGGTCGGGCGGTCGGGCGGTCGGGCGGTCGGTCGGGCGGTCGGTCGGGCGGTCGGTCGGTCGGGCGGTCGGTCCGTTGCAAATCTTGCGTCGCGAACTACTTCCTCAGTTTTCAACCGATTCCCATAAAACTTGGCACAGATGTGTGCCTTGGGTTGTAGATGTGCAAGACGTATTTTTTGACAGTACCCAAAAGTACGTTGCCATGGTAACGGCATATTATGGGCAAAAATGGGTACAAATCTTGCGTCGCGAACTACTTCCTCAGTTTTCAACCGATTCCCATAAAACTTGGCACAGATGTGTGCCTTGGGTTGTAGATGTGCAAGACGTATTTTTTTGACAGTACCCAAAAGTACGTTGCCATGGTAACGGCATATTATGGGCAAAAATGGGTACAAATCTTGCGTCACGAACTACTTCCTCAGTTTTCAACCGATTCCCATAAAACTTGGCACAGATGTGTGCCTTGGGTTGTAGATGTGCAAGACGTATATTGTGACAGTACCCAAAAGTACGTTGCCATGGTAACGGCATATTATGGGCAAAAATGGGTACAAATCTTGCGTCGCGAACTCCTCCCACAGTTTTTGATCAATTTTTATGAAATTAGGTACAGGTGTTCATCTGAATATGTTAATGTGCAAGACACATATTTCCGCAGTGGCAAAAAGTGCGTTGCCATGGTAACGGCATGTTATTGGTAAAATATAGGGCAAAATGCTTCATGGCAAAACTGCTTCATCAGTGTTCTTCCAATTCTCATGGAATTCATATTGAATGTTTGTCTTAGGATACAGGTCAGCATGACACATTTCTTGACAGTGACAAAAAGTATGTTGCCATGGTAACAGCTCACATATTATGAGCCAAAATGATGGAAAATTTTGTGTTGCAAACTACTTCCTCAGTTTTTGCCCAATTTCCATGAAACTTGGTACAGATGTGTGCCTTTGGTTGTAGATGTGCAAGACGCATTTTTCGACAGTACCCGAAAGTACGTTGCCATGGTAACGGCATATTAATGGCAGAAGATCAAGGAAAGATCTTGCGGATTTAACTACTTCCTCAGTTTTTTGACCAAAGCTTATCAAATGTTGTTTTGACCAAAGCTTATGAAATGTTGTTTGGCGGGGGTATAACCAGTCGCTGTAGGGACATTTCTAGTTATGTGCTATAACAGTATGGACTCATGAGCCATTAGTGAGAGATGCAGATCTCTCATTTAGCTTCTCACACCAGCACAAATGTGGTGCACCTTGTGAAACAGTCTGTTCATTATTCCACTTTCTCCAGTAGTAGCAGATTTATACACTATGTGGGAATTTCTGTGAGATGTTATGGAAGTTTTTAATTGGAAGATGTAATATTACAAGAGAATGGCAATCTCAGGCATCATTAATTCATTCCATCTTGACAGTTCTTGGTTGCATGTACAAGGCTTTTTATGACATGCTGATGTCAAAAGGCTCGTTAGTTTAGACATCTCAGCTTACGGCGGTGGATGCTTCAGGAACATAGAAGTCCCATTCATTGATTCATATGGGGTTTAGATATTGCAGGGCTCCTAACCACCAAAAACTTTATACAAGATATGCATTTATAACAATACAGCAGCCACAATATAATTAATACGACCAACATAAGTGTCAAGCACAGTATTAATCACAACAATGATGGAATATTCATGCAGCCATTTTATTGACTCTATATACTATACACTTTAAAGGATTTTTTATTTATTTTTTTTTTTTGTCCCGAGACTGACGGCTGTTGCTGGGTTTGCAGTTTCACAAGTTAGGTGATATTGTAGAGAAAATGTGCTAATTCATTCAACTCACGTTTCTGCTTCCATAGTAGCAGCGAGGCATAACCAGGCAGAATGAGGGGGTGGAGGGGGGGGGGGGAGGGATCTGATTGCCAGTCAGGATGTGTTAAAGCTGTTTTTCTGCGCTATCATACCCTGTGGAGAAACCATACTCCCAGACATGGCCATTCCTACTTCTCAGTCCAGTAAATGTAATGAGGGAAAAGAATATAGCCGTGTAACTCCTGACTGATGTAGATGTAGAAGAAATAATGGCATGTGATGAGTTGGTTAAAGGAGCGCGTAGCTGATACGGAACTAGTCCAGAAAGTGGGGGAATTTGAGCTTTATTTTGTTACGACCAAAATCACTCTGAGAATGATCGCACAAAAGAAACAATCAACTAATGTTCAGGCGGTTTATTAACAGTGATATTGTGGGTACAGACTCGTGATCGGTTCTCACATCAGTACAATAATGATCAATAGAAACAGTTACAAATCAGTAATAGAATCACTTACACTCATTACATGCAATATCCCTGGAAATATCCAAATACGATGCTCGATACACAAAGGAATGATCCACGATGCACCGATGAATGATACCTTCGACGTAAATCCAGAAGTGCAGGTTACGATAGTCCAAGGTATAGATCCGGGGTAAAATCCAAGTTATGTGTCCACAGCAAAACGTGCAGAATCCAAACGTGATGACGACCACGTCCAGTTGATGCGTTGAATGATGATTCATGTTATAATGTCCAGCGAGGAATCCAGGCCGTCACAGCTTTGCCGTAATAATGTCCGTTGACACTAAAATATGGAGTCTATCTCCAACGTAGGCAAATTAATTCTCTGCAGGCAAAATGTCTCCCAGGCCTTATCTCCAAAAACACAGTTTGTATAGCAGGTCAGCAGGTAACACAGGACTGACTATAACAAGTCGCTTCAGAGCCAGAAGTGACGTAACTCTCAGAGCAGAGGTGTTGGGTACTCTGCCTACTGCAGAATTTCTCCAGCTTATATACTATCCATTCACCCCTTTCTAGTACATTCTGTAATTTTCTCCAACCTGGGGCCACATACCTGAACATACTAGCAAGTCTAAATTCCAGGAATCCTGGATGACTCACTGCCTAATATGTGCATAACATCATTGCCAAAATTAACTACCAATCACATTGGGCTACAAGGGCAGTGCCTCACTCAGCCAGCACTTCCTAGAATTTTCTGGAATGGGTTAAATCATTCTAGATTGAGTGAGCTATAATGTATTTCCTGTCACATGCATACATGTCACATGCATACATGTACTGTAGCTACATTGTATACCACGAAGAAAATTCTCCACTAATCTGGTCAGCCTGTATGTACTATATCTATATCATATAGAATGTTCTCCATTAATCTGGTTCACCTGTGATACACATTAAAACAACCATGCATACAGCCTTGATACATGTACATAATTACTTGTGTGTACATTTGTAACAACAGTAAAGTATGGGTATCCCTTAGGGATGATACCGAGTAGTAAACACTTGCGTCCCAAACATTGGTGGGATGGAGCAGACGCCTTTTTTTTTTTTTTTTTTTTTTTTTTGGGGGGGGGGGGAGGGGCTAAGAGGATAGTTCTAAGAGGAATTAGAAGTTTATTTGATGAAAATCAGTTTTGAAATGGCCGATATATCCAATATAAAGTAAAAGAATGAGTTTCTAACAAAATGTGGTGGCTCATCTCCTTTTATTTGGACATCTTTCTTGTACTTTATTTTGGACATCTCAGTCATTTCAAAACTGTTTTCATGAAGTAAATACTTAATTCTTCTTAGAGTTATATGCTGTAAAGTATTTCATGTAAGTGGATTTCGATTATCTTGCAAAAGGTTAAAACCTATACTCATCTAAACCAGAAATGTACTATCACTTATTGTGGCATTTACAAAAAGTGCCGTCAGACATGTTACAAATTCATTTTCTTTCTGCTTTGTTGTGTTTGTGTGTGTGTCTGTGTGCGTGTTTTGTTCCACAATAACATAGAAAGACTTTAAGGGCTGAGTTTTGGTACCCACCTTTTTTTTTTCAACTTCACAGCAAACGCAACTATACATGAACGGTCTACACTGTACCTTTCATTATTACCTTTCATTATAATGTTGCATCTTATTTACATAAAATGGGGTTAGTATTATGGTTAAAGTCAAGATCACTCCCTTCGTTGCACGTTTATGTTCTGAAAATGACGATAGGATTTGATGTCTAACAATGTCTAACATTTTGCATCAGGTTTTTGAATCATATGTTTGAGTGATCGGGGTTTGATGTAAATCGGTAGTTTATTATTTCAATAAACATAAATACTTTGTCAGATACATTACCATCGCTTATTGGTTCTTCAGACCTAATTCATTACAGTCAGGAACAAAGGAAATTGAATTTATATTTATCACTTTTTTATATCTTTTCCAATTTCATTCTTATCCTCTTCCGTGTATCATAAAAACAAAATTTCGGAACTAAATCAGAAAAGAAGCATTGTGGAATTTTGCCTGCTTGACTCTCGTATTTCACGTGCCTGCTTGACTCTCGTATTTCACGTACATCTCAGAGTTTTATTGAAGAATGATCTAATCTTCTATCTATGACGAGAACATTTTTTTACGTTTAGAAGTGCGGTGTTTTAACGAAAATAATCATATTGTGATGTTCTTACAAGTTAAAATGAATATATTGGCATGATTGGTGTTGGGTTTAAAATTGTATACTAACGGAACGTCTGATGCGTCAGATACGTTACCACACACTATTCTTCTTTCGATCTGAAATGTATTTAATCTGGCAGAGATGTTACCTGGCATTTGCTATTTATGAGAAGTATAATTTGTTCATAGAGTTGCATACATAATCAATGAGATTATTGTTGTCCCCGCCGAACGAGTTCGAGCAGGGGACTATGAAACGGGCTCCGTACGTGTGTGTGTCCGTGTGTCCGTCCGTCCGTCCGTGTGTGCGTCCGTGTGTGATCAAAATGTTCAAAATGCTACTCCTTCGCCATTTCTAACCCGATTTTGATTCTGTTTGCTTTATATGATAGCACTACATGGGAGCTTTGAAACTTCTATACAGAATTTCAGTTGTGACCTTTGACCTTTGACCTATATTGTACATTTTGCTTCAAAATGCTACTCCTTCACCATTTCTAACCCGATTTTGATTCCGTTTGCTTTATATGATGGCACTAGGTGAGGGCTTCAAAACTTCTACACAGAATTTTGACCTTTGACTTCTTTGACCTTTGACCTTGATTTTTGACCTATATTGTACATTGCCTACAAAATGCTACTCCTTCGCCATTTCTAACCCGATTTTGATTCCGTTTGCTTTATGTGATGGCACTAGGTGAGGGCTTCAAAACTTCTACACAGAATTTTGACCTTTGACTTCTTTGACCTTTGACCTTGATTTTTGACCTGTATTGTACATTTTGCTACCAAATGCTACTCCTTCGCCATTTCTAACCCGATTTCGATTCCGTTTGCTTTATGTGATGGCACTAGGTGAGGGCTTCAAAACTTCTACATAGAATTTTGACCTTTAACTTCTTTGTCCTTTGACCTTCATCTTTTTACCTATATTGTACATTTTGCTACTAAATGCTACTTCCGGCGGGGACATATATTACGCACCGCGTAATTTCTACTTTTCCTTGTTATAATTCAAATGCAGGTAAAAAGTTAGATTAGGGCAACATATTTCAAGCTGAAATATGTACATGTTCTTGATTTTTATTTAGCCTTCATTTTATAAATTACAATCATTCTTATTACAGATTAGATCAAAGCTGACTCCAAAATGTTTCCATAATGCTTGCAGATGTTTAAGCTTGTAGTTTTACATTATCATTGCCATTTTAAAGCAAGAAATAAGCAGACAATCAACAGTTTTGTAAGATGCTACCTCTGGTAACGTATCTGATATTTGGTTTTAATAAGCAAAAAAAAAAAGACTCTACGTTTGGAAATGTTTCTAGGAGAAGTATGGGCTCTCAAAAATCACCCATTGATTGTTTTGTATTCCTATGGGATTGAAGTTTCTGAAATGATGAAAAATAAATGAAATCTCTGATGTTGAATTTTTGTCATTTCTACAACGGTAATTGCACACTTTATCGGAGAATGGCCCCTATGCTGCAGCAGTCTTTTGTACATTATAGCATGATAATCAAACTCAGAGCTCTCAGATGTGCTCACAAGTAAAGAGTTTGTAGGAGCACATGCCATAGTAGTAATTTTGCATGATCAAACTTACATGGAGCTTTGGCCCTTGATCAGTCCTGTTTAGCTAGAGTTCAAACCATTAGGATTATAAATGAGCACCCAGATCCAAAGTAAAGTTTGATTGAGAATGCCTCCCGACCACAATTAGCAAAATTATCAAATTACTTTTGCTAATCGTGAAAGCCTGGTTTGGAAAAGTGTGTTTTGGCATGATTTAAGTTCGTTTTTACTTGTACAAAAACAACTTGAAGAATGTGAAACTTGTTTTTGAAAGCATGTTAGGAAATGGGTTCTTTGGTAATCTGAAAGGGCTCCCCTGCTGGCCAGATATTAGTCTGGGCTCCGTCCCCTTTTCCTTGGTGCGACCAAGAGAGGGCGCAAATTTTCTGATTGCGATAATCGAGAGACTGCGCGCCCAACGAAAAAGGGTCCGGGAAGAAAGTTTCAGTTCCGATCGGATTTTGACCGAACGCGATAAATCATTCGCTCTGACAGGTCCCGCCCACCGAGTATGATAGTAGTCTGTTCAGCCAGTCTCAGTAAATGGAATTTGCATCTATCTGATTTCGTATGTGATCTATATTAATGACATGTAAGGCGTGTCTTCATCAGCCCGAAGTTTCAAAATAGCGCGCTATCTTGCGGTTACCAAACTAGTCCGATGTCAAAATAGCGCGCTATCTGTGTAGTGAAGACGCAGATAGCGCGCTATTTGATCGGGAAAATTTCCCCCAAAATCTTGGTCTAGTTCGTCAACTAGAGCGCTAATTCGTGACATAGCGCGCTATAGGGGTGCGTCTCCATCAGCCCGAAATTTTCTCGATCCCTCCACGCTTCTGGTTAGCCAGCTGGCAATGGAAAGCGCATGTACAAGCAGCTAGTGATTGTGTATAGTACATTACACGCACGGTGTATTCATAGGCCTACTGTTGTTGTCATCTTTAAAACCAGGGAGGTGATGAAATCTCTCACCTCCCTATTAAAACTCAGTGCCGTGCATGCTAGCTGTTTTTTGTTTGTTTGTTTTTTTTTTGTAAACTTCTTCTTCTGGTCCACTCTACCTTAGCTGAAGATTCTTGCAGATTGTGTGCATTTTGGATTTGTTTAAACATTGCAATTCGTTAATTTCATATAAGATGCCTCACTGGACAGAAGAAAGAGTAGCGTTATCCCTTTGGAGAGAATTTGCTGTACTGCTCACCTCCCTGGTTGTAGAATCGTACATACGGTGATATAGGAGTTTTTGAGCGGGGAAATGCACTTTCGAACCGCGAGCCAGGCAGAGTAATACTGCAAAGTGCGCATGCGTCAATTTTCGGACTAATTTCCCGAAGCAGGCTGTTCGAGCTGATGAAGACGCACATTCGCTGTATCGGGCTATTTTCTCAGACCGCAAAATGTCCCGCTAGTTTGAACTTCGGGCTGATGAAGACACGCCTGTAGATCCATATAGGTCATAAATTGGTTTCAGAGTATTCAATTCTTCTGAAGAAAAGATACAGTACCTTTTTCGTCATATTAGGCCTAATACGAACACGTAATGCTGAATTTACTGCTGAAATTGGATTAGACTAGTCATCGACTGTTCCAGGTATTACACAGTTCAGTACCTTTCTCCCAACACCCTGCAGATCTGTCCTTGGTCTCACCATGGGCGGATGGAGTACTGCATGCATGCATTGCATTATGTACATTACCCAGTAAGTGTTTAGTTTGGCCATGGAGCTAAAAACGAATGGCGATCTACGATCGTTTATATCTAGTGATTTCTCTCTAATGTTTTTTTTTTTTTTTTCAACTTTGTACAAAAAATAGGGCCCAACAGTAGCCATGACTGCTAGTATCATAATTAGAAATGTTCTTGATTTTGCGATCTTGTTTGTGCAACAGGATTTTGTAAGAGAGAGGTATTTCAGTCGGCTGCACTGGGCCGAGTGAATCCATAAACACTTTGAAAATCGAGGCACTGATTCTAAATATCAAATTGATATTATATGCAAATTGACTGGGTAAACTACGACTGCAGTCGACTGTTTGTTTTACTTGTGGGCCATGCCCACAAGATGAAGCCTTGAACTTCTGGAATCCCCCTTTTTTTTTAAGCCAAGTATAAACGTAAAGTAGGTTTACAATTGGATTTCTATGAGTATGTCTGGAGAACAATAATTCACAACACAACCACAATACTATCAGCATAGGGCCTAAATACCACGTAATTTCAAATAAAAACATCCACAAATCTTTCTGAGTGTGGCTCTGACGATGAAATTACTAGTAATAAGTGATTTCATCGATGAATAGCCATCAAAGCTTTATGTGTTATGAAATATAACAGGTTAGAATACAAAAACACGCTTTGATTACGCGAGCATACAAAGGTTTACCGCGTCGAGCTTCACAAGGAATAGTATTTTATCAGTTTTGATTAAAAATAAAATAAGCTGGTATTTTCTTCAGACCTAATTTACCAAAGGAAGATAAAGATATCACATGTTTGATGGAGAATTTACGTGGCAAAACTTATACACGCTATGTATCCAAAAATTGAATAGGCATTGTTTTCCCGAAGGTTCGTTAATCTGAAAATAAGAGAAACTTTATTATTTTGAAGGTTTGATAGCTCCCCCCCCCCAAAAAAAAAAAACCAAAAAAAAAAACAAAACAAGCAAACATCAAACAAACAAACAAACAAATGAAACAAGGTTCGTAAATCCACAAATGGAAAAATTGCACTACTTTTAAACTAACATTCGGAATTACTAACCAATATCGTTTTAAATTAACGAACCTTCGGTATTGCAAACTTTTCTTTTTTCTTTAGTTTTCTTTTAGGGGCTATACAAACGAACATTCGGAAGACCAATCCTTTAGTATTTTAAACGAACCTTATTTCGTTTTGGATTGCCGAACCATCGTAATAATAAACCCTGAAAATGAACCTTAAGAAAAACAAACTGTAACCAGAAATAAGAAATTTCTGACTCCAGAATTATTCAGCATTTACCAATCCCAGAGGGCAGCGGATATCATACAATTCTGATATTCACCTTGCATTATAATGATGATGCCATGTAACAATCAGGAGGTAAACTATAATCATCGAGAAGGCGAGAGAGCCTTCTTGATATAACAGGCAAACTCCACAACACCATGCTGAAGGGCATATAAATCAGACACTTGCTTATGAATATTTATATCGTAGTGCAAAATAAATTCATTAATTATTCATTTAAACTTTATGATACCACAGTCTCCGGGGTTCACTCCTCAGAACAATACATATTACATGATAACAACATGGTATGGACTCCTATAAAGTTTATTTAGCTGCCCTAGATTTTTAATCCTTCATTGTTGGACGATAATTAAAGATGTTCATTAACAGCATGATTAAAGGAGAAATATCTGGTATTTCCAATGAAACATAATAGTACGTTACCGTTAAAACAAATTGCAATATGTCGAGCCCCACACTGCGCATCGTCAATTTTATACAGATGTTCAATACATATAAATGCAATTTTACTGATAGCTGGGTTCGAAAGTTATATCATCTGTGATGTGTAAATATTTGCTAAACTATTTACTTCCGGGTATTGCTTTCCAATAGGTGATCTTTAACCATACAGACAAGAGAAAATCCACTCCCATTAAAAAAGAGAAGTAAAATGCATGCCTTTTCAACAGTATGGTTTTGCGGGAGGTAATTTGCTAGTCGTATCTTATTCAATTTTGCCCCCCCCTTTTTTTTGTGTGTGTGTGTGTATCAATGAGAATGACCTGTATCCCGTCCTGCCTTCACATTGGTGAGCACCCATTAAAAAAGAAGTGTTCGCTTTCAAAGTCATAAGACAATTTGAGTCACTGTGTACCTGCGTCTGTGAAGCATTCTCCTTCTCATCATTACAATGTCATGTTGTATTATCATCCTTCGATCAACACGGCTTAATGTATACTATTACAAGTTTGTTTCCTTTTGCTTTGTTTTGCTTTACTGCTATAGGTTAGCACTAACACCTTTTCAGGGAAAATAGATGTGTTTAACCCTCCTGTTACTTCAAAATCCATTCAGTTAATAAAATTAAAAGAATTGACATATTGTTATCGCCACGTATCAGCACATGCCGTGTGAACATAACAGCGGGTATTGTTGTGATGGTTAAGTGTGCTATTTACAAGTACATAATTACAAACCCTTCTTTTAAGTTTCGGCTAATGAACATTATTTCATTATCAGAAAAAAAATGTAAGCAATAGTTTATTTTCGAATAAACGAACCTTCGGAATAACAGACATAGCTTTTAACCAGCACCATATTCCTCACGAATATAGCACTATCAGCATAATTTGTTTTAAAGGCAAGCCACAAGTGTTTTGGTAAAAGGACGCAAGGAATAATGTTGCTTAAACTTACGTTTAGATGAAGTAGTTTGACTATGAAAGTTGTTACTATGAATAAATTCCCTCAGAGCGTTTGTTTAAGTTTATAATTGGATGAATCCTGCGAGTTATGTTGGCCAGGGAGTGAGTTTTCGTAACGTATACGTTTCCCACCTGCGCTTTTCCATGGAAATGAGATAATAAAGTTACTTTAATGTGTTCTATAGTGAGATATGGGAGTAGTTCCTTGCAGGTGAGCTATATAAGGCTGTCATAATCCTTGAGGAGAAATCTCATAGCAGGGTATCACGTATGTTTCGTTGAAATGGAATTCGTCAGTGAAATCCGTCTGTATTTGACTCGATCTATATAAAAAAATATAACAAAAACACGAACCTCTTCGTTATCCTACCCGCAGGCGCAATCCAATGAATTTCACTTGCCTTTGTTGACCATGACAATTTTTTTTTTATTCCTATACAATCAGGCTTTCAAAGACAGAAATCTATTTTGGCACGATCGACTATTTGAATCTGGTTCCTACATTCGATATTTTGTAATGATAATAATAGTATTATTATTTTTTTTTTGGGGGGGGGGAGGGGGAGGGGTCTGGTTTTTAATATCTTTGCTAGAGTTGCTTTACCAAAAATATGACTTCTGCGACACGGGATCCCTTAAATCTATTGGAATATTGATCAAAAGTCATGTATATGAAGATCACATATTTTAGCGGATATAGTGGGATTGACCCTTTTACGGATAGTCATTCTGTTATTCTCGGAGGAATCAATCTAAAATAAAGTCTGTAATCTGCAATAAGCCTATAATGTCCAATGAAACATTTTTTCATCGTACTATAAAATCGTGGTATACAGCTCCCCTATTTGGATGGAGGCTACGTTTCATGAAAAGACTTCTCTCTCATAAGACACACAGACTTTACTTCTCTTGTATACATAATATAGCTACATAATTATGAGAATCTTTGGAATTTCCTTGATTTTATGTAAAGACTTTTATATGATGACTTCATGAAATCATGGAACGGGTAGCTTGTCTCTCATCATGCATAAAGAAAGCACGTAGGCCTACATTAATGCAGTATGATGAGCTGGCGGTCGAAGTACAAGTTAGTGGGCTCAACTTCAGAACAAAACCCCCTATTTTGGTGGACAATGCTGTATAGTGTAGTGGAGGTGGGCAGCACTACCACACACTACCAGCGGGAGTGCGATCAGCTGGTATTCGCATTAACTAGTAAAACTGTCTGATTGACTGCGAGTCATGAATATTCATGACCACTCTAGCGTGAACTCTTGACCCTGCTCGATCCGGCGAAAGTATTTTACTGGACTCTTTTTTCTCGGGTATCGCAGTTCTCGGCGTATCGCAATCCTCGGGTGTCACGCCCTCATACGGCTTGTCGCGTACACTGAATCACCCCTACGAGTAAAAAGAGTCCAGAAGCTAGACTAGCCAGATATGGGCCAGAGGAGGCATCTTAGATGTCAGATGCATCAATTTGTCTGCCATGCATCCACTGCCTCCTCATTCTCTGAGATGGAGCCATTGCTAGAGATATCTAGGCTGTGTTTCTAGACCTCTTCTATACAGAGACAGGTTGACATATAACCCTGCCACCTGTATATTACGGAGAGGGGAAACCAACTGAACTACCTAACTTGAGGCATTAATGATCAGGCATGGGATATGTTTATAGATGTAGAGGCTATGAGAATCTTGTCCAGTATTGTCAAATTATATTTTCTTGCCCTTTTTTTCTCAATGCAAATTGCATTATCCTACTTGACTGCAGTTCTTTTGTATGTAGTCCCACACCTACTATTTCCTGTTTGAGGTGACTTTGACACATGCCAGAAACAGAGATGCAAAATTTAGGCAGAAGTTGTTTAACTGAATGTTGTATTTCCTTGAAGACTAGTTGACTAAATGACTTCAGCCTAAAAGGCTGAAAGAGGATGTTACCAAAAGCACAGATTTCTTGAAGAGTTGATAAATAAAGGATTTAATCTGAAAGTGGAAGACATGATAACTTTTATAATGATTACCAAGTTTTGGTGGGGGGGGGGGGGGAATATACTGAAGAATTTTTTTTTTTCATGCTGGTACTTTAACAACTACATACTCAATGTGAGGCATTTTTTTCGTAAAAGTGTTTTTTTTAATGTTGTAGAAAAAGTTGTTTGGTTTTGCATGATCAACCAGCTGTCATTGAATTCTTCTGAAACAGTGCTAGTAATTACAGAAACTGCATGCTGGAGTTAAACACCATATTGTAGGTTAAGAGTGAACCTTTAATTTTTGTGATCAGAGCATGGAGAGTGGAGCCTAGCCATAATGTGAGGGATGTATCATGTTGCCTGAAAAGAACACGCCAGAAATACTCTCCAAGTGCCTCTCCACGGCATCAGTTTCCCCACTTTCCTCCCACTAATTATGAGGACTCTTCAGAGTGTGTTCACCGATAGGAGTCCAGCCAGTTGTCACGACAACCAGTTCAGTCACTCCCTCTCCCTTACCATGTCTCCTAGTCTCTCCCTGACTCTCTCTCTCTCTCCAGTTACGTTCACATGACATTTCTGAACTTAAAGATTAGGTCGGAGTTTCAATCTCCAATGATTAGCTCATGGTTTAGCCGTGTGTAGATGCACTCGAAAGTCAGGAATTGTAAAGATTAGTCAATGATAAGAGCCACAAGACATCAAAGAGTTTTACCCTCTATCCATGAACAGCAGGGGGTCCCCACTTGTAGTTTAGCATCAGGTGGACATGATACTGTAAAACGAGGAATGTTCGCGTGCATTTTGATTTCGCGAATTTCGCGAGCGTCAAGATTCCCGAAATTAAATTGCATGCGAAATTTCTTGTTGACACTTCAAGTATATGCATTGAATGCCAGTGGCAATTTGCGAAAATTTCATGCCACGAAAAAGGCCGTCAGCTCCAATTCAATTTACAGTACCAAGGAGCTCCTTGGTGATACATTGTAATCAACGAACTCTGTAGTTACCATGACCTCTTCATGCATTCTGTTATATGGGTCAACTGCCAGTGTGTGCTGTACACAAGTGAATCATCGCACATTATCTTGTTTATCGCTAACTCTGCGAGTATGGATTTCTTCCCAGTGTGTGGTTTAATCATCGAGTGGGACTTTCGCTCCAAAATTCAATCCCGAAGATGAGAGCTCGTGTGGGCGCTCATTGTAGTTTTAAAGTACAAGCTAATCAGTGAAGTTTAACTTTTGAAGATTACAAACGTCACTAAGATATAGCCCTTTAAGAGGCTGTGATAAAATGTAATTAAAAAAAGATTGTATTTAAAGATTAGAAAAAAAAGAAAACTTCAGGAAAAAGTGTTAAGTTTCTCCTGTGACTTTTTGGAAACTGATGACCATTTGCCATTCCCCTTGCATCCCCCATACACCTTACATTTGCCAAGTTTGCAACTCCTTCAATATCCCCTTCAAATTCTGTCCCTCCGAGCAAGGTTGTGAATGTTTGATAAGAGAAATCCTTTTTATCTCCTTTAGGCCTCAGAGTTGGTGTATGAGCAAACTTTCTTTTATTTTGTAGAAAAAGAGATAGAGACGGAGAGGGAATGATGGATAATGGGAGGCATAAAAAAAGATGAGAGATTGACTTTAATTGGTAAGTTTTACATATTTCTAGATCATGTAATAGGAAAAACGCATGAGACTGTATTGAAGCAAAATATGCTGCACACATGTAAGAACATATCAATGAGTCATAGTAGTTTTCATACCAATTAAAAAAAAATTAATATGAAAGTAATTTGAGGACACAATTCTAGTTTCATGTCTATTCTGCTGTATTAAAGCCTTCCTTCATGTATAATGAAGTTTTGCCATGTTCTTTCCTTCTACCCAGCAAGATGTGAGGGCTGTAATCTAGAAATTCTCAGGAGTGTAAGATGTCACCATACTCTCAGTGAGCATTATAAGCGCCGTCATAGCCGAGCAACTTTAATCTAAACCAAAAATTGGATCAGGCATGCTGAGCACCCAGGTTGTCTGTCAGACTGTCTTCTCATGCATTCCTCTCTGTTTTGTCTTCCTTCATAATTATTATTTTTTTCTGGGGGGGGGGGCGAGGAGATGGGTTGGCATATGCAGTGAGTATATCAGGATAGACCTAGGAAAAAAGAGTTGGAAAGGATGATTGTGTTATTGGAGGAAGAGGAGGAGGAGAAGGAGGAGGAGAAAGAGGAGGAAGATGAGAGAGGGAAGAAAGAAAAGGAAGAGGAGAAGGAAGAGGAGGAGGGGGAGAAGGAGGGAAGGAAAAGGGGAGGAGGAGGGGTATAGAGGAGGGAGCTGGTTTTAATTAATGAGATGCTGTGAATTGAGCAAATATCAAGCGGGATGTGTGTTTATTTTGCTCATGCCTGCCAGTCAAGGATTTCCTATCCATCGTGATGCCCAGAGTCTAGTTTGAATATATGCATCGCTTTGTAGACAGAAACTTTGCTGAACTCTGGGCTTGCTTACTGAGCTGTTTTTGATGTTTGGTTTACGTCCTCATAGAACTTATGAGTATTCGTTTGTACCATCATGACTCCTGTTCATGTCTTGAAAACTAAGAAGAAAAAAGCCTCCTTCGTGTGCAACATGTGCTAATAACTAGTTGAATGTGCTTTAATGCTTACAGTTTTTTAGTTTTAATCATTCTAGTCCTCTGTTTTGTCATTCAACAGTATCTTGCTATTTTTTCAAAAGCAGCTGAAGGGCTTAAGAGATTGATCGCTTTCCAATTTGTGCCAACTTCCTCAGAGAGCTGATATGCATTGCACCATCCACATAGAAGTGAGCCCTCTAGTGGCCATAGAAAGACAACCTGTCCTCATTATTGATGTAACAGTTCAAGCATGCAGCACACAGACCTGTGTGCATGAGCGTTATGCCAAGAGTTGTCAGGTCATACCTGTAGTTAGAAATTCAGTTTGTAGAAATTCAGTTTGTTGAAATTCGCAAAAGAAGTTAGCTATTATAGTTAATACATGTGTGGATGTAAGGTATGTTAATTACATGACATTGTACTGTATATTGCAATTGTATGGCCAAATAAATAAGTAAGTAAGTAAATAAAATAAATAAATAAATAAATGAATGAATAATGGTAATAGTAGTAGTAGTAGTAGTAATAATAGTAATAATAATAATAACAATAACAATAATGATAATAATAATAATAATAATAATAATAATAATAATAATAATAATAATAATAATAATAATAATGATATAATAATAATAATAATAATAATAATGATAATGATATAATAATAATAATAATAATAATAATAATAATAATGATAATGATAATAATATTAATGTACGAATATCTTATTTTAAGTATGACAGTCTGAAATAAAGAAAAGGAGAAACATACAAACATGAAATTGAATGCTTAGCAAATAAATGGCAGACACTTGGTATTTGATTCACCTGAGCAAAAACGTTGTGTGCAGCCAGGAAACCTTCACCTTTTTTTATCTGATTTTATTTCTTTCTGATTTCATTCAAAATTATTGTCTTGTGTGGGTTTGGTAATGAAGTACTGAGAAATATGAACTTTCTGCAAGTGAATTGTAGACTTGCATGTCCATGTAACTAGAAATACATAGATGATGACAGTGTATATATTTGGTGATTTTTTTTTCCCCCAAAAGACTTAACAGTATCAGTTGATTTAATCTCATAATTGACATAAATGGAAATGAGTTGAATTTCCCTATCAGTGTGAGATATGACTTTGTTCATGGACATAAAGTAGTTCACAAGGGTGCTTGTATTGAAAGTCTGATACATAATTTCTTTTGCAGTCTACTGATACATGTAAGTACCGAAATGATATGCCCTAATGCAGCATGGATGAAAGAGCTTTTATCAGGCAATCAGATCAGACCTAATAGATTTTGTCTGGGTTCATTGTACATTCACATTTTGTCGTGTGCACGTTGCCATGGTGATTACATGATAAGGTTTAACCTCTGTGATTTCCCCCAATTACTCAGTCTCTCAGGCTTAAAGCAGACATGATCAGATCAGCTTAACCCTTTATGAGCCAAGGCGCAATATCTTCAATTTCTCAGCTTTTTCATAAGCATTTTCATAGTAATCTATCTAAACTTGACTTGAGTTATAAAGTTAGCAAGCCCACTCAATTGTAGCATTATGCCTCAGTCCAACATGAAGGCCATTGTGACACAATAAAGATTAGAGGGATTAATTAATCCATGTTCATTGCCGATTAGTTTTTAGACGTCTGTGTCCAATAGGCAAAGGAAGCAGTCCAATGTATATGCCGGTTTGGGATCAAAGTAGAGTAAGGGTTAATCAGTTTGTAGATAGAATGTGATTGTCATCGTCTGGCCGTGTAATCCAGCTGATAAGATCAGCTCATTTTGAAGCTGGCTATGAATGCAATCAAGCATGTTGTGTTTGATGTAGATACATAGTATCACACTTCTCTATGAGCTACATGGCTCCAAATCAACACCAATTTTTCACATGTGCTTGAATATTGGCATACCTCCCCATGTTGAAATTGATCCTAATTATGGATAAAATTAAGCAAATAGAAAAGAAAAAGTTTCATAAATATTGGACACAAAAAGGAAATTTCTTTATTGATAGTGTGATTTATGTCTTGTGTTAAATTATATTGATCAAGACCACAATTATGCAAATTACAAGAGAGTGAATTCATGGTCTCATTGCCCTTACAGTGTGTAAAAAGAAAAATCACAAAAGTCATGATTCAGTCAATGACTCAGAGGAAAAAGAAATCCCATCTCTTAAAGAAAAAAGTTATCATTATTGTAGCAGCTTAAGACTAATTAGATTAAAATGGTAATGATTTGTTCTGTTATACTTCATTTCAGAAAGAGAAATTCAGCGAAGATCTGTATACTATAGTAGATTCATCTAGTTGAACTCAATCATATCAAGATGTGATTATGACAGATTTTTGTGAAAATATCAGAATGGAAAGTTCTACAACTTTCTCATATTCCTTGTCTCATTCAAATGGAACTTTCTTTCATTCTTGTCACCATGACAACAACTATGCTTGGATGCTTGCCTTTTAAAAATACTCCTTCGGGATTAGCTGATTCAAAATGCCACTGGGACCATGTGTGCAATTATGTCATGGATGGAATGACAACTGGGTCTATTAGAATGTGTTGGAGATGAGGGGATCATCTATAAGTGGCTCCCATTCCTGGAGGCATCCAAGGAATGTAACATGACGATTATGTGTATCAAAGGAGTTACAAGATTCCGATGAGATGCCAGCTCATGTGAGCACTTGTTACCATGGATCCAGGGATCTTCATCCTGAGGTATTATGTTGGTATGAGCATCTTTAGCTGGTCTTATCTGAAATCAAGGGAACGACATTACAGTGGATATAATGGGAATATTACAATGGGTTTGTTACAGATGATGCTGACTACATTGTTGCCATCATTTTTCACATCAAAGAAGATATAGAGATATGGACTCACTAAATACATTGTATACATGAACAATAAAGCAGGATAAATCTGTTCCAAAAATTGTTTCAGATAGCCACAACAAAGTTTGTCATGTAATTTGCAATGAGCTTGTTTTATTGGATGAAAAAAAAAATGTTGGAATAGCCATTCATATGATCCCCCTCCCTCGAAATAACATAACAGTGAGCAATGTCTTGATTTCAGTGACAAATGTTCCCACAACGCTGCATGTTCAGTTACTCACTAGAGTTGTTCTAAAAAGGCATAGGGTTATACTTCTTTTTGTTCACATCTTTTTGACTTCACTACAGTACATACTGTATGATCTTCAAGTGACAGTGATTAAACTGCCTTGTATTATCTTTATCAATAACTTTGATATGAATTGAACAGTGCAACTAGTAAAGGTATTCAATTTTAAGCTGATCCATAGGGTTGATTTGTAGAGTAAGTAAACACTAAATTGAATACTAAAATTCATATGTTGTGACAGGCATAGTTCAAGGATATACATGTACAATTGCCTGTCAAGAGGGGTAGTTACAGGCATACATTGTACCCTGTAATATACTCTCCATCTACACATTTTGTAAGACAGAATTCTCTTTTAGACCTCGTTTAAGCACTTTTCTAGCAACAATGAAATGATAAGTATTGTCCAATTATGGGTGCAGCTATTGATAAAGAGTTTGTCATTCACTAGATGGATGAAGAATACTCCAGTCATTCCTAGTAGAGGCATGGTGTATGAACATCTAGAGAAAGATGTACCCTTTCATGCTGTTCAAACAACTGTATGTGGACTTTGAGGGTGAGATAAACAGCGCCCCCTCTTGTCCATTCACTGTACGATCCAAACTTTCTGTATTTGGGGCTTGGTCTCTATTTGAGAGTGTGTGTCGGAGGCCTGTAAACCCACATGCATACCAACATCTTCTGAGGAAATTCACAGGAGATAGGTACTTGCCTGTGAAACATTTCAGTGACTTGGACACTTTAGCCAAACTAACCGGCAGAAATTTTCTGCGGGGCTGCAGAAAGATTTGGATCCACTCCTCACTGGCAGCCACCAACTGTGGAGACCAGGTGAGTGTCAAATTCTTTCCAAGGAAAATATCATCTGGTCTTCCGAGCACCAAGCACTCTGCCATGGACTGGTAGGAGTAGTCGGGACTGGCAAGGGAAGATATGTTTCTCTTTCCTCACGGCACACAGTGTGGCTTATAGTAGCACAGCGTGTCAGATTTAGCCTTGTTTACAGTCTTAGAGCGATTTTTGTTTTTCCTCCATTGTGAGTACTGTAAAAGTGGAAATTTTCGCGGTGTTGAAATTTTCACATATTTCGCGCAACCAGAAACTAACGCGAAAATATAAGCAGGCAAATATTTTTGCGTGCCATATGTTCCTGTGCGTGATGTCTTGATTCCGCAGAATTAAAAACACGCAAAACTCTTCTTACTTGGCCAAGCGCGAAAAATTAGTCGCGCGAAAATATCCACTTTTACAGTACTTGTCAAACACATAGATGACTAGAATAAATGATTTAGGTTTCAGAGGATTAAATTTCTTGAATATTTGTCATCATCTTGTATTTCTTGGTTAAGATTATGCTTATTATCACAATTTCAATTATTATCATATACTGTATTTCAGTTGTTATTGTAATAATCATTGGTAAATGTAGCAATAAAGTTGTCATTTATTTGATTGAGTGTATATTATGTCATTTGTAATATCCATGATAATAGCACAAAATTTGATACACAAAAGATTGATAAAACACTGTTCTCAGTGTTATGGGTATGTGTGAGCTTTTTGACAACAACACAATGTAGGCCTATACAGTGTACACTGCCTGTTAATGCCCTGTAGCTTTTTTTCTTTATCATTAGCTTGTGTCAGCAAAAGGTCACTTTCCATATTTCATTGTTATTCTGTGTGGATCGCTTCCTCATTAACATTATGGATCCAATACAGGAGAGGTCACGTTTGCACTGTTTACAGGTATCGTGGCTGTTGGCAGCCAGGCTGTGCACAATGTTAGAATAGCATTTTGAGGTAGAGATACTGAGAGGGGCAAAGGGCCGTGGTATCAGGTGCATGGGTCAAGAATAAAGTAAAAAGTGTATTGTTCTCTCTGTAAGCATGTATCTAATATGTACATACTAGCAAAGAAACTACTCTGTGTGTTATTTTCTTGCATTTGTTTCCTGGTATTACTTTTAGCCAACACTGCAGTAACCCGACATGCTTACACTATTGTTGTGCAGTCATATAGACCACTGTATTACAGCCATAAACTTTGCAGGATTTTAATTGTGAATCTCAGGAGTTGGGTGCCATTTGCAGATTTAACAACACAGGAAAATGTCAACTCTGATCAAGACATGAATGCGTTGTGCAGGAGTTCATTTCACCATTAAAGGGAAGATAAACCCCAAGAACAATGTGGATTGAGTGAAAGCAGCAACATTAGTAGAACACATCAGTGAAAGTTTGAAGAAAATGGGACAATCGATGCAAAAGTTATGAATTTTTAAAGTTTTGGTGTTGGAACCGCTGGATGAGGAGACTACTAGAGGTTATGACGTATGAGTGGACTACAATATCAAGAAAATATAAAGAAAATACTACAAAAATCCATTTTTCATGAAAATTACAAATTCCATCAACTTGATATTGACATATGTTAAGGGTAGCAATTATTCCCCCTGCTTTCTGAAAGCGATTGGTCCACTGCTCTTTCATAATTCTAGAAAAGTGGATTTAGTTAGTTCTGAGTTCTGGGTAATATAAAGGGATACACCAGGCACAGGGCTCCATCTGCCTTCACTCTCTGTACACTATATGATCCTTCATTTTTTTCCTCCTTCACGCTGTGTGTTCACACCACTGTCCCTTTTCTCCTCTCATTCAATGTGTGTTCACACCACAGTCCCTTGTCTCCTCTTCATTCAATGTGTGTTCACACCACAGTCCCTTGTCTCCTCTTCATTCAATGTGTGTTCACACCACAGTCCCTTGTCTCCTTTCATTCAATGTGTGTTCACAGTCCCTTGTCTCCTCCTCATTCAATGTGTGTTCACACCACAGTCCCTTGTCTCCTCTCATTCAATGTGTGTTCACACCACAGTCCCTTGTTTCCTCTTCATTCAATGTGTGTTCACACCACAGTCCCTTTTCTCCTCTCATTCAGTGTGTTCATACCACAGTCCCTTGTCTCCTCTTCATTCAATGTGTGTTCACACCACAGTCCCTTTTCTCCTCTCATTCAGTGTGTGTTCACACCACAGTCCCATGTCTCCTCTTCATTCAATGTGTGTTCACACCACAGTCCCTTTTCTCCTCTCATTCAGTGTGTATTCACACCACAGTCCCTTGTCTCCTCTCATTCAATGTGTGTTCACACCACAGTCCCTTGTCTCCTCTTCATTCAATATGTGTTCACACCACAGTCCCCTGTCTCCTCCTCATTCAGTGTGTGTTCACACCACAGTCCCTTTTCTCCTCTCATTTAATGTGTTTTCACACCACTGTCCCTTTTCTTCTCTCATTCAATGTGTGTTCACACCACTGTCCCTTTTCTCCTCTCATTCAATGTGTGTTCACACCACAGTCCCTTTTCTCCTCTCATTCAATGTGTGTTCACACCACAGTCCCTCTCTTCTTCTGTCTTCATACTGTGTTCACACTTCTATCCTTGGTCTCTTCTTCCTCCTCTGCAGACATCTCTTTCATCTTGTCAATCTCATCTCTTAAGATCTTTTTTTTTTTTTTTTGAAGATTGCATGTCGTTGTTCAGCAGATGACTGCATGTGGAAATTTTAAACTCTTGCTGTTTCTCACTACTGCCTTTTTGAGAAAGCGCAGAGGAGAAATTTTTAATTCCTTGCATGCATGATTCATTCTACACCTAGGAAATTGAGAGTTAGGGTCTTGATGATGGAGCAGGAGTTCTGCGAAGGAACTCAGCCAAGTCAGAAAGCTGAAGCACGTGAGACTGTTTGTTGAGTAGTTTTGTCTATAAAGTGTGTACTGACAAGCAAAAAAATCATGCCAAAAGACTGCTCTACACACTGTAGGCTTTTGCTAAGCACTAACTAAATTTGTCCCCACTCTCCCCCCCCCCCCCCTCCAAGAAAAATAATGAATGCTGTGAATGGTGCACATTCGTTTGTACATCAACACTTTAATGCTTAGAGGAAGTTCTATGGTCCTGCATAATGTACAAACAAAAATTGTCATGGGTGGTGGTGTGAGGCTCACAGAGTAACTCTCCATCACCTAGTGGTCTCAAGGGCTTTTTACACTTGTAAAATTTTGCTTAGCCCCGGACCAACGGTGGGGCTAAGGGGGGGGGGGGGGCCTTAGCCCCACCGTTGGTACGGGACTATCCTTAGCCCACTTTCTGTTTACACTCGTTTTTGCCAAAGTGGGCTAGCCCCACCGATAGTACGGTACTATCTGGCCCTGCAAAATAGCAGGGGTTAGCAATGCAATTGCGGTGCTAGCACCGCAATTGCGGTGCCAAGCAAGTGAGTGTAAACAGAACGAAAAAATAATCCTGGGCTAAGCGACAGAGACGAAGTCCGACCCTCACTGACCAATCAGAAACGAGGTAGTCAAGTGCTGCCGGTGCGTGCGTGTACGTGTACAGTACACAGCGTAATTATGAATATTCATGTGGTTTAGAAAGTCCGGGGCTAAGAAATACAAGTGTAAAAAGGTCAGTTTTCTCCTTAGCCCCGGACAAGAGATAGTACGGGACTAATTGGCAAGTGTAAAAAGCTGAAAAAATTGGTACGGGACTAACGATAGTCCTGGGTCAGAGAAAGTCCGGGGTTAAGAAACACAAGTGTAAAAAGCCCTTCAGTGAAGAATTCCCACTCCCTTCAACCCCCCCCCCCCCCCCCATCCCTTTCCATCAACTCAGCTCAGATGCTTTTGTAATTAGCCATGGCAATGACGGTCCATTGCAGAAGGTCAGAGGTGAGAAGGAAAAATGAGAAGGGAACCAAGATATGATCAGCTGGGCACCGTGCCTAAAGACATCTAACATCCTAGTGTTGATCATTTTTTTTTTTATCCCCACATGAATCACTCTTGTGCAACAGCATGTGTTGCATGAAGGAGCCTCATGAGTCGTCTAAAATTAAAATGTCAAGGTTATGAAAAAAATCAGAGTCGCATTGCTCATGTTTCAGTAATGTCATCTTTTACTGCTTTTTGGGGAAAAAAGGTACTTGATGCTGGTGCTGGACTGAGGGAGAATGTTGCCTTATGTTCTCTATGTGGCTTGTATTGAATTGAACATTGAGTGATAGAATATGCAAAAATGGAAGGAAAAATTAAGATGGGTTTATGCAAGAGTTTGGATACTGTGATGACTGCAAATTAAAGAGTAAAAAAAAGAAAGAAAGAAAGAAAATTGATTTCGTTGATCGGAGCCTTCCCGAGTGCCCTGGTCTCGCTCTCCAGTCAAAACTTGAGATGGATGTTTTTGACAGGCATCATCGTAACTCAAGGTAGTGATGGCATACCGACTCTTCTGGGAGCTATAGTCTGTAGCATTCTATTAGCAGACTCAAGGGGGAGACCGCATTGCCCATGCTCTTGTTTACCTCCCCCCTCAAAATGATGTCTGATTTCATTGTGATGTATTCATGCACCCTGAGGAAGACATAAGGGCTTTTTACACTTGTGTTTCTTAACCCCGGACTTTCTCTGACCCAGGACTATCGTTAGTCCCGTACCAATTTTTTCAACTTTTTACACTCGCCAATTAGTCCCGTACTATCTCTTGTCCAGGGCTAAGGAGAAAACTGACCTTTTTACACTCGTATTTCTTAGCCCAGGACTTTCCAAACCACATGAATATTCATAATTATGCTGTGTACTGTACACGTACATGCACGCACCGGCAGCACTTGATGACCTCGTTTCTGATTGGTCAGTGAGGGTCGGACTTCGTCTCCGTCGCTTAGCCCAGGGTTATTTTTTCGTTCTGTTAACACTCACTTGCTTGGCACTGCAATTGCGGTGCTAACCCCTGCTATTTTGCAGGGCCAGATAGTACCGTACTATTGGTGGGGCTAGCCCACTTTGGCAAAAATGAGTGTAAACAGAAAGTGGGCTAAGGATAGTCCCGTACCAACGGTGGGGCTAAGGCCCCCCCTTAGCCCCACCGTTGGTCCGGGGCTAAGCAAAATTTTACAAGTGTAAAAAGCCCTTTAGAGGGAGATGCATTTAAAAAGTCCAGAAATAAGAACTCCTTGATTGGTCCACAAACTCATAGGATAGGCTCACCTTTTTTCTCTTTTCTTGGTTCAGTTAGAAGGAGATATTTTTGACCCCAGTTGTTCAATCATAAAACAGCCTCAAAACGGTAATCTTATAAATTCTACTGGACTGACAGATTATGACATTCTAGTCATACTTGTTATCAGTTATGTATTCTTCTCCTGTTTGACATTATGCTTTGGCATTTCCATTTGTGCACATTAATTCTTTGGCAGTAATCTTTGTCAAATGCTTGGAATTGATATGACTGCCTTGGGACAAGACTTGCATCAAGTCTGCAGAACCAAGAGTCAAGCAAGGGCCTCCCTCCCCCCCCCCCCCCCAACGCATGCAGATGGTTTCTGCATCATACACTGAAATTCATAAAAGTGCTGTCACGTTTCCCGAGCAGAAGTGTGTGATGAAATTCAGCAAAGCAGTTTCACATAGTCCATGCAGTACACAGTTGTGCAGTCTGTGATAAACTCATATACAGAACATGTTTTCCTGTATTTCAGGTAGCTTTGACACCCTTATACCTTATAGTGGTAAATGTCACTATAGGGCAGGAAGCTTTCAAAGGTACTGCTTACCATTGAGAACAATCATTTTAAAATGTTTGAGTTATCACATTTGATGCATATACGTAGGTCAGTTGTATCACCAAACATCCTACCATATGAAAGTTTTGCAATAAAGCCTGAAATGAAAGGAGAAATATGTCGCTATTTTTCTCACTAAACCATAACTGTAGAAGGTTTAGTCTAGAGACAATTTTATCATAGCTATTGTTCACATTCTGTATATTCAAAAATACTTAACATTGATTATACTGATTAATTTTTTTACACTGGTTGTTTCAATGGCCATAACCTACGTGTTAGAACTATTTTAAATCACTAAAGCTGGGTTTTTGTTTCATCTGCTAATGGTAAATAATGCTTTTAACATGTTTTTCCTGACTTGGAATGTGGAAATGAACTTAAAGGAGAAACTCTGGACAAGACAAAGATAGTCTAAAAAGAAAGATTAAATCATACGAGCACAATGGTGACAGTTTGAGCAGAATCAGATGAAAATTAAAGAAATCTTTGACATTTCATAACTTTACACTTTGAATCCAATTTTAATGAAATTTGCACTGTTGTGCTTGTCATATTTTAATCTTTCTTTTCAGACTCAATTTCAACTGGTCTGAAATACAATCAACAGACAAGTAGCCATGTGGATTGTCACTTGCCTGACAGTGAGTTTTACTTGCCCTAGGCAACTAGTGGTAATGACAGAAGGAAAAACAGTGACAAAACAAGTCTAGGAAAACTTACCACAGTCCATTTACTTAGCAAAAACTTCTTAACTACAATGAATGAATTTACATTTAGTTCTGAGGAAATGACTGGAGTTAGTCAAAGGGGAAGTCCTCAATCAGTTTTTGATTTTGCCTCATTATATTACCCGCAATAAACTTTGCCCTAATTCTATACATGAAAACGTATTGCTTTAGATGCTACCCAGAAATGCAGATTTTCACGTGAAACATTTTTGAACACTCAGTGAAGATCAAGTTCATGAAACTTTCCACACTTGTGGATATGCCACATTTACAATACATGAAAAATAGCTCTCACTGCAGCTGCAGACAATGAAATGTCATTTTGCTATAATTGTAGAAGAAGCGCAATGTGTTATTTTTTTTTTTGGGGGGGGGGGGTTGAATTGTCAAACTGGCAAAGTGGCCAATTTGATAGCGGCAGACCCGACGAGAAGTGATTCATTACAGTTCAGTGTCGTCAGCGTGCATAACTTAACTCCATATCTTGCTGACTCACAAAACGACGAAGTTTAGTTGGGAGACGGTGCCACCTGCAAAAAATGATGTGTCAAAACTGAGGTGGATAATGCTGGGACTATCTGCCTAAAATACCATCACAACACTCGGCTGACAGAGGTTACAATACTCAGGTTATATGTTCAGTTGACAACCCACATGGATGCATGCACAATGCTGTACCTGTCATTCCAAGGACGGAAGTAACTCTCACTTCCTGAACTGGTCAAACTGATTGAACGAACTATGACACTTTTTATATATACACACACATCACATACACACACATACACAGACAGACAGACACACTGACAGACACACACACATACTGTGTGTATATACACCATACCTGAAGCCTTTTTGCCCCCAAAAAAGGGCATAAAATATGTGTCAATTGCAGCCAAAACCCATGGGTAAAAGAATAACTTCAGGAGCAACAGACCTGTGTTACCCACTGAATATCTAGTTTTTATAATGTATGCCTATCATCAGAATAAAGAAAAATGAAGTAGGCCTGAAACAAAGCTAAACAGGTTCAAAAAATGTATCAAAACAAATGTTCAAATTACTCACATGCATATTTAAACTGTTTGTATTATCTGAATATTAAACTGTAGACTGTTTTTCTTCAAAGATTATCTCTTGAAGATATCTTTTTACAAAGGCAGTCCTCAAATTCACAGCACTCCCAAAATTATTAGGGGACTGATGGTAAAGAGCGTGTGAATAAAGCAATCATAAACTTAGATGAAGATTTCTCTTCTGGGAAGAAGTGAATGTAACGAGTCTAAGCAGAACTGAAACGAAAATGACAGAGTCTGTTACCACTGTGTCTGGTTTCAAAGTTAAAGTGTAGATCAATGACAAAATAAATTATTCACCTGTTCAGTGATTCAAAAAAAGAAAGGAAAGAAATCATAACATCTGTACAGCAATCAGCCATAAATTTGGACAGAGATTTCTCTTCTAGGAAGTAGTGAATGTATGGAAGATAGGCAAATTTAAGATTAAAATGACTAGTCTATAACCACCAAGCACAATTTCGAAGTAACTCAAGTATGGATAATAGCAATCTTCTATCCACTGTTCAAGCAATTTTCCTCTGGGAGAAAAGGAGAGAGAGAGAGTCTGAGTACTGTCGTGCTAGTGAGTGAAGTATTTCCTGATAAATGGGAATGAGATCAGGAAATCGGAAGTGTGATCTTTTTTTGTTTCGACACCAATCAGGAAACGAGGAAGAACCAAAAGCAGTTTAGGGAGGTAAAGAGAAAAGTGAAAGTTATGTCCAATGCAATGGAAGTTGTGAATTAAAGCTCCTAGTGCTCTGTGAACTTTAAAAGTTCTTACTGTCATATTGCACATAGGGAGGGGAGATTTTGAAGAAAACAAAGAATTTATTAAACATGGACTCATTGAAGGTAAACTGATGAATTCTCTCTTATTTATACAAACACATCACCGCTCTTCATGAATATGTTTGTAGGCATCTAGGCAATGCTGGATGTATTTGAAGGAAATGGCAAGGTTGATAAAGAAAGGATTTTAATTTGATATGAAGAGCACTTTCAGCTGCAATGTCATGTGGGACACTCAAATTTTCATGTGCATGAAACTTTTGCAGAGCCAAAATTCACCTAAGTAGACATGCAAAAGTTTTTATCTGCACAATGCATTGAATGCCAGTGGCTTTTCGTAAAAGTTTCATCCTGCGAATGTTCTGGTATTATAGTAATTATGCAGTGGACAGGTAACATGCTTGTATTTGTATGCCTCCTCCCAAATGGGTGCCAGAGGCATACTGTTTTTAAGGCATTATATTTTTGGGCTGTTCATTTGTTCTTCTGACCATGTGTTGTAGATTTCTTTACCACAAGTTACGGAAAACTGGTGGATTTTCTTGGTACCTGGCCCCGGTGTGCTGAATGTACTGTGCATGTGGTATAGATTGTACTGGTTAGAATTTAGGCAAAATCTCTTGACCTGTTGAAGACTAGTCCTGCATATACTTGGATAGGTATCTTTGGGAAATGCATGTTATAACAAATCAGCTCGTCTTCAACAGGTTAAAGGCAATGGTTGTAGATCACAGAAACTGTGAAAGTCCATTCAAGATGTAATTTGGCATCAAGGATAAGTGAACAAACTGGGAAATAATCTATTTTCTTTGTTTAGTTGGCAAGAATAATTAACTTCATCAGAGCATATGTGAAGAGTTCAGTGATTGTGGGAGAAGGCAGAAATTCCAGTCAACAGTGCATTGCAATTGATTGCATCACTGTTATTTTTGTTGCTGTTTTTTTTTTTTTTTTTTTTTACACACAGTATTAGAGTACTTTCAAGAGAGAACGAGTACCCTCACCATCAAATTGACAGAAAGCAAAACTTGGGAGAAATATGTGGATACGAGGAAGTACCAGTAAAGAGTTGACTTGTGGGAGTGTTGACATCAACTGGCCATGATATACCTAGAAACAATAATTCAAAGAGGGATGGTTCTTAGTAGAGATGGCTGTACGTGTAAATTTAAATAGCATTATTATTTAACCCTTGATGTGGGTTGAATGCCAGGTTGCATTCTCCTTAGACACATGTGATTATAAGATTTTGAGAAAATGATGTGACTTAATTATTAGATTGTGGCCATGACGCCCATGTCTTGGAACCACGCTGGTTTCCAAGATGTGCTGAGTGTCTTTCTTGTGGAATCACTGAAGAAAGATATCAGGGGATATATGGAGCTTTGTTGGATTCATGCATGCTGGACTGTTTTCTTTGCCCATTAAAGGTACAATTTACCTTTGGGAGCAGTGATTTAAAAAATTTTCAAGAAATGACATTTAATGAATATGTGTAGGTCTGTTGTACCACAAAACATCCTATCATGTACAATATTCGCGAAAAAGCCTAATATATAAGGAGATATTTGTATTTTTCTCAATAAACCGTAACTGTAGACGGTTTAGTCTGGAAACATTTTCATTATAACTATTGTTCACGTTTTGTATATTAAACAATAGTTCACATAGATTTTACCAATTCAAATTTTTACAGTGGTTGTTTCTGTCCCTAACTTACATTATAGAAACATTTTAAAGCACTAATGCTGGGTTTTTGTTTCATCTGCAAATGGTAAATTATGCCTTTAACACATATGTCTGAAAACTAATTGGCAATAAATAGATATCATCTAATCTCCCTAATCCATATAGAGCCACCATGACATTCTACTTCTACGGTGCTTCTCAGCAAAGCCTGTTCAGCAACAGGATGAGGGTTTGTGGTGTGGTGTTTCTGATTGTTTCTAGTTCGACAAAAAGGCATGTTGTGACACTTGAGTGCACTTGCAAACTTAACAATTAGGTCAAGTTTGCATGGATCACGAATGCTAATGAAAACAAAAATGGTTTGATATAAACTCAAGTAGAATCCTTGGCATATCTAAAGGGTTACCCTGGTATGATGACTTTAGACTGTGTTCTCACCTACCAGTCATTCATCTTCTCTCTCTCCACTACTGGGAACTCATTCCACTTTCTTCTTCTCAGATTGTTCAAGTCCAGGACAACAAATTTCAAGGATAAGTAATCTACTTCAGACTCACATGGTAGCTCCATACTAAAGGCCTTGTTCACACACACCCTAAAATAATGGTTTTCAACATGTATTTTTGAAGTGTGATGCAAAAAGGTATAATTCTTGTGTGAGGACACCAAAAAGTCATTTGACCATCATGATCTGCGTGATGATGCATGGCAATACTGATTGGTCTATTTTACACTATTATTATTATTTTTTTTTATTAACTATCACACCAATGTGCCTTGTGCAGTATGTTTGTGTAAACAGCATACGGAAATAAGAGTGATTCTTTTCATCCAATGGTTCAACTTACTTCACAAAGCTGTGAGAGAGTGACTGAGGTCATGCTGTGGTCAGTGTGAAGTATTCACACTAGCAGATTTTAAAGGGATCGTATAGTTTGGGTTGAGACCTAATTTCAGGTTTCTAACATTTTTTGGTGGGATAATGAGAAACCTCTTATGAAATATGGAAGAGCATGTAATTCCATGAGGAATTCAATGTTTATTTGATGAAAATTGTTTTTGAAATGGCTGAGATATCCAAAACAGAGCGATTCTAATAAAGCGTGGGATCCACCTTTTATTACGATCGCTTTGTTTTTCTTTGTTTTTGGATGTTTCAGTCATTCCAAACCCAATTTTCATCAAATAAATTTTGAATTCCTCTTAAAATGGTATGCTCTGTACTATTTCATAAGTGTTTTCTTGGTATCTCGCAAAAAATTAAAGCCCAATTCTCATCTCCATCAATACTGCACCATCCCTTTACTGTAGGTGCTTCCCTTGTAGCCGAATGACTTTTCTGCCAGTGTACTAATGATTATGAATAAAATAAATATCTGCAGAGCAATAGAAAAAAAAAAGAAACCATGTAATTCTTTATGTGTAAATTGGCCTGAAGTCTGTGAAGTAAATGGAAAGGAGATGTGAAGTTATTATAGTTGTCTGAATAAAATTTTTACTTGGACAGGATCTACCAGGTATAAGAGTCTTATGTAAAGCCCTATATATCTACTCAACTTTAAGAGTTTTTTTTTTTTTAAATTTTATTCATTTCATTTGTTCATCCTCCACTCATGAAAAGGATTACCCTTTCAGCCATAACTCGGGCTGATTTTCAGAGAGGTCTTTATATCAGTGTTTGCAGGCTGACAAAATTGTCCCCTCCAAACACGCTCCTTTCGTAGACGCTGTGCAAGAGGGATCACCTCTAACTCTCTTTTTCTTGCTGCTGAGGAGTTCCCCCAGTCTGCAGGAAGTTTCCCATATCTCATTCGTCTGCGGTAAGCTTATTCTTCCCCTCCTTCAGTAGCCTTTTGTCAAGGCCCTCTCGCTGTATGGTAAAGAGAGCCCAGCTGAGTGGGGTTGCGCGAGGGCCTTTTGAGATCTGCTTCGCATCCTTTTGTTAGCCCTTTGAATTACCGACTTTTGCTCCCCGATTTTGGGAGCAAAAGTCGACGACCAATCAGCGTGTCTGTCTGCTCGAACCCGATTTGAATAGAGCGAATGCACGCCGCAGACCTCACAGAACTCTATACACACAGAGTGTGTAGAGTTCTGTGGCAGACCTCCGCGGGCGGTCAGTGATGCATGCGAACAGGCATGACAACACCGAGGCTGAGGATGCGGGGAGCGCGCCACTCCATTGGTTGACCGGAACCCGTTAAAATGAGTATTCAGAAGGGTTCACGTTCATGAATAATAATGTGTAAAGCAGATCTCAAAAGGCCCTCGCGCTGGCGCGCTCGGCTGGGCTCGCTTCGCTCGCCAATTACAGCGAGAGGGCCTTGACAAAAGGCTACTCCTTCAGCGGCGCTGAAAAAAACGGGTCATTTTGCTTTACCGTACTACACCTTCCCAAACTTTACGTTGTTTTATTTCTGGCTCCACGGGTTCCTGGTGATCGCCGTGCGTCACAGCGGCGAGAAAGTGTTGCTGTGTCTATACAGGATGTGCTGAACGCTGTATAGACTACTATAAAGTCCTGCTGGACAGTGCATAAGTGTGTAATTGGATAATACTTTGGAAAGAAGTGACAAACTTGCTCTGGTTATTGATATATCTGAAATCTGTACAGAGACAACACTTTTGCACATACTAGTAACATGTTGGAATCAACATTCACTTGACTGCTACAGAATATACTTTGTCTTTGGGCACTGGAAAATCAGGTATGTGATTATAAGATGTGTGTAAACTTTAGGGCAATCATTTACCACATGAAAGGCACATAATGATGTAATTTTGCTGTGCTTCATAACCAGCTGTTTAGGAACAGTGTATGTTTTATATTTCCATGCACATTCATATTTGCCTCCTTTTCTTGTTTTTGCTTGTATGGTATGTTTGTGTGGGAAATGAAGGAGCATTTCCTGTCCGCAATCTTGTGAGTTTGTTGTTTGTTTAACGAAGTCCTGGCACATGACAGGAGGCGACTGCTTCTTGCTGACAGGTATGATGTGTAGCCTACCTATTGATGTCTCCATTCTGCCATGCTGATGTGGTATGACAGAACTTACATCCCTCGTGGTGACGACATATTTCAGGTTCCCAGGACTTACATGGTCAGATCTTGTAATTCCAGCAAGGAAAAATAAAATGCAAAGTTTACAAGCTAAGTTTTTGTTAGCAAGAGGTGTCCTCAAGCAAAATGCTCCATGAATAAACGGTCAAAGAAGATTGTTTGTGTTGGAATCTGTGTAATTTTTTTTTTTGTTAATAATCAGAGAAAAATCATACAGATAATTGCATTTATGTCACCAATGAACGGCTACACTTATCATGGCATATGTAATCTATATATTGACAGACAAAAAGAGGACTTTGTTGATGTAATGTAGCCTTTGTCAGTGATGTACAGATGAACATAACATTAACCTGTTGAGGACGAGTCCCGAGTATACTCGAGCAAGTGTCTGCGGAAAATGTGTGTTGTAGCAAAATCAGCCCGTCTTCAATGGGGTAAGATGTGATTTAAGATTCAGGGTTACTTATAATATCAGGCATTCAGAATATCTTTACTCAATTTTATGTTATGCCACACTCCGTTATGGATAACCATGGACAGCTAGTCCCAGTGTTAAACAGACAGAAAGAAAATTTGCAATGAATCATCAGTTTCATCATTTTCGTTTCTGGTTAGCCAATTGGGAGGCCTGCCAAATGAACATGCTGCTCTAATTCTATTGTCAGCTGTCATGTACTGTACATGTATGGATGAATTATGAACTAAACTATGTTAAAAATCACAGAATGAGGCTGGTGTCTGTTTGGGGAGGAGGGAGGTGGGAGGCTACCAGCTGAAGAGTTCTGTGCGATTGGATTCAAGGTTGCCTCCCATTGTCAGAACTATTCCTGACCATTGTTAGCATGCAGTATAGGAGTGTTTGCACTCTAGCGAACAGTTATTTTGCATTGGCCTCATGCAATGCCATCGCAAATGGCTTCAAGATCCACTGAAAGCATGAACGCAGAGATTCAAGGGTAGGATTTGTTTCATGGTGGAAGAGGTCATGTTTGACGGCAGAATTTAGGGAAGCTGGCAAGATTGACGAAAACTTGGGTGTCAAAGTTCAGTTGACTGTTTCTGAACCAAGACTCCCGAGATGTTATTCATTGGTTGACATCGACATCGGAATAGCAAATACAGGGGAAAAGTGTTCCATGGGTGAAAGGTGATGGAAATTGCCTTTTTACTTAATTGACTTTAAGGGTAGTTAAAGGTGTTGTCTTGTTAATGTGGTAAGAGAATATGTAGAATTCAGGCCACAAAAGAGCCAATTTATTTGTAATTATGTATAATCGTCTGAAGCTAAAGTAGTAAAAAATTGAACAAAGATAGTCATGTACGATGAACATGACAATCATCTGGTTTCCACAGGATTGATGAACATAGTCTGTAAGTTTTGAGTATGTCTAATCACCAGCTTCAATTGCAAGATATGACCATGTTTATATAGCTATTCAGAAAGCAAATAAAACTTAACTGCAGCAATTTTATTGCAGCATGTGGGTAACTACTATGGCTTTTTGAAGAACTCGTAAAATACAATGCTGCAGTTGTCGATACTTGGCGATGAAAACAACTGAATGATGAAAAAAAAATAGAAATAAAACAGAACTTACGTGTTGTTTGAAAGTTTTAAAACCATCTGTGATGGTCAGGTTTTGTTTAGCTCAAGTTTCATCAATTTGGTTGTTGTATAATTGAACAAATGTATAATCAGACCTATACCTTTAGGCACATCCCCTTCCCCCTCCCCCACCCCCAAGAAAAAAAAAATCGAAGTGTTACATTATTAAAAGTCTCGTCACATGTATAGTTCAGTATTAAACAGGAAACAATACTTCTTTAAATTAACCTGTTCCATACGGGAACCTGGTGGCCTGTGTATTAAGTCTACGGGGATTTCAGAATTGAGAATGGAATGGGTTAAGGTGAGCTTGTGGTGGAAGTTTATGTTTTCATTCAGCCATACTTGGGCTATTGGTGCAATAAAGAGTGTATCTGTGTGGGGTATAAATATCCTTGACTGTAGTTTACCATAATATCTGTGCCATAATTCCATAGCTGTACTTTGCCCCTGAATTGGTGTTGACACATAATGAGCATACATCATTGTAGACTTTGTCAACCACCATGGTCCACGGAGCTGCATGAACGTAATATATTGGTATGGCGCATGATATTTGACGCATCTCACATCTGCAGAATAGCTTTTGAAGTGCAGTGCATTTATAAATGAGCTTATGTTGGTGTTACCATTTCTTTTATAGCAGTTGTACGGTCTCATTTAAGAGACTGCCATACACAGATTAAAGGAATTATATTGTAGGGAGAGAACTACACTTTTGTACACTGAGTGAAAGATATGTAGCAATGTATAATATTCATTATATTCATAATTTAGTATAAGTTGTATGAAGTTCAGAAAGTTGAATGGGAACTGCAATCGACCATGAACCCTTCTTGGTTATAAAATGTGGCTGTTTGACTTACTTTGTCTTGTAATATGTAAAGTAAATATGTAAACAAAAATAAAATAAACTTGAAAGTAAATCTGTAACAGATTTATGGAACATGGTTATTCAACACAGAAGAAGTAAAGTTCTTTATAGTTCTTTAAACAGGATATAAAAAAATATATATTTTTGGTGTCATTTCATAGTGCAAGATGAGTTAAGTAGATAAGCACAAATGCAGTGGGATATCAGAATGAAAGATTTCAGACATCCAAACCGTGATGAGTTCATATTTCATTCTTCAGGAGAAAAACAAACATTCATGTGTGTATACACTATGAACAAAGAGGACAACATTAAAAAGCTGTCTTTAATTATAAGCAACCAATACAGAAAGAGTGTGCATTATAATTGAGAGGGATGAAATATTGGTAGCTTTCTTATACATTTGTCCCATTCCGCTGCTGACTAGCTTTGATTTTCTCTTTCTCAGTATTGATTCAAAATAAATTTGTTTCAGAAGGAAGCTATTAATATTGCAGTCTGTCAAACAGTGAATAACAATGACAACCTGAAGTGTTCTTGAGCAGTGTGTTTTGATTCTTGTGTTGAGAAGTTGTTGACATGCTTGAATCAGCTCAAGCATGTCTTTCACATCATGTTCATTGCAGGTCTATTCTTACATTGATCTTTAGGCAAAAATAGATAATTAAATGCGTCAATTGTCAATGCAATGTCATTCATTTCGTCATTCATCAGTTATCATCACTTCACTGCTGCTCCATTTACATTCCATGGATATGAATGATTTTGTCACCCTTTCAGTGGTAGTCTAAGTGTTTCATACTTTGTAAACATTCCTACCCAGTTGTAATGGCTCTGTCGTGCCACAAAAGACTTCAGCTGGTGAGAGTAATTGATAAAAGCATGTGTCGAAGGCAAGGGGAGTGACCGGGATGATATGAATAGAATCATTGATTCCTCTGAACGTTTGTCTATGCACAAGGCTACAATGTACCTTGCCCTCAATAGTAGGTCTAGGGTTGCTCTTGATATTCAGTGTGCTTGCGTATCCAGTGCATGTTTTGTCAGCAGAAGAGGATGTTGGCATGCGTAGATTGTGTTGTGGTAGGAAAGGAGTGCGTGCGCCCACTGCGTCTGCCCCCGTTCACCGTTCACCGGTCCAAGCCGCCTGGACCATCCACTCGGTTCCAGTGTGGATTGTCACTCGGCATTCCAGTAGGAAGTTCTGAACGAGAGTAGAGCATAGAGTCTCTCTCTCTCTCACTCACTGCCTGTCAGTTGTTCAGTCCATTATTGGAGACGCAGTGTGGATGCACCCAATGTACGCAGGCATGCGTGTATTTTGTGGGATACAGCTGATGACGTCTGTTTGTGTGAATGCCGGTTTGTGGATTTGTATGACAGGAGATTAAAGGGACATATCACTTGGCAAGCAGGGATCAGTCTGGTGGGTACACAGTATAGTAACATTGCAGCTTTAGGTCTAAATGGATGAGAGCAGTGTAATCTATTTTGATGGGCCTGACTGATACACGCTGTTCTGTAAATGTGTCCATACCATTTCATACTGTATGATAGCATTATTTAGAAATTGTGCAGAGAATCACAAGACATGTATGTGCTTTTTTGTGTCATTGTTATTATTATCATTTTGAGATTTAGCTGTTGATCAGTCTTCAAGGAAAGATGTAGGCCTGTCATTGGTTCAGGTGTTGTGAGTAGGTTGATTTCCTGCAAATGTAGATGTTTCTTACTCTACAGCAGCATATGTCCTAATTCTGTTCCGTGTGGATAATTAAAAAAAGGTTGTAACTCTTGCAACAAAGTTCAATACAGGTTGAAAACCTTCTTGCTCACTGTAGCAAATCAGATTTTTGCTTTTGTTTTTGTTCTCTGGAGGTGCCATTATTCTGCCTTTCTATAAACTGGATCTGTGGAATCTGTGATCTGTGGAATACCGTGGGTGTCTAGATGTGGTGCTATTGTGTGCAGGAGATGAAAATGATATTACACTGAGTCAGTCTCTATCTGGAGTTCTGTAAACATGGCATGCGTGACAGATCGGTAGTTTGATTAGATGGCAGTTAATTTGCATTGCTGACATGGTATCGGAAGTGTAGCAGGGATTTTGTAGTTTGTTGATACCAAAGCTCAGTGAGGACTATTTTGTGGAGAAACTGTGAATTTTTAAGTGAACAATCTATGGAAATTATTTCTCTTCACAGAAACAGTAATTTCATAGAGATAGCAGTGTGACATAAGGTGCATTACTAATACAAATGTATTTACTTTTAGGATGCCAAATAACACATTGCGTCAGTTATAGAAAGTTCAAATTAAAACAACAACAATGTACATAGAAGTTCTTAAAGAGGATAGCCACAAAGTCATTTAAAGGTGTTTTGTTGTGCTCTGTTGTAATTATAAAAATGAGAAGTGTGCAGGATCACACCATTGAGAGGGAAGGGTTAAAACTACAAAGTGTACCTCTCTGATTACATCCAGCACTATTCCAGCGTCCTGTCCAGTGTAGTATTGCCAGCACTGAGGTGGCCTTCCAACAGTGATGAATTAGCCAAAAATCTGACAGTCAGCTTGTGAGAGTTGGTCTATTCACTACTGTGGTGGCCATTGTGGAAACAGGTTTCCTGTCATTCAAACCAAATCAAATCATACGAAGTAACTGGTGTCAACAACTAGGGACAGTTGCCGAGCCTGCCAATGCTTTTGTTTTTCTTTGTTTATTCATTTTTAAACAGTAGAACACTAGTACTTGTGATCCAAAGTCAGACACAAGTTTCATGCCATCTGAGTCACTAGCCTTCATCTCGTCCTGTTGGAACAATGAATCTATACACTGCCACAAAATGATCCTCATTGTTATGTTTATGTCTATACGGTGTGTATTACAAGTTGCACAGGAAGTTTCCTTGCTTGTAATAGCACTGTTTGTTGTGAAAAGGGAAGTCTTGCAATATTTTTTGTGTCTGTTTGTTTGTTTTTTGCCAACACGCACGTCAAAGGGAAATCACAGTCCTATCTTCGTTCCTAATCAGGCCTCTCTCTTCCTCTCTGCTCACACAGACAAGTACAAATTCAACACCCTTCCGTTGCCGCGGAAACACCGAAATAAGCACCGGAACAGTGGGTCGTCTGAGGCGCCCACCACCGAGCGTGTGACCCGTAAGAAGAGCTTCGTGGACATGGCCAAACGGAAGATCAGTCGAGGGAACAAGGAATCGCCTCCTGTGAACACAGAAACACCCAAGAAGGCTGGGGTGGATAAGGTATAGTAAACATATACCCAACTCTGATACTGTGCTTACTTCCTCTTTCACTGCAGTTTGTCTACTGTTTGTGAGAGCCAAGGATCGTGAAAGAAATTAAAAGCCGTCTTGATATTCTCTTGTTAAAAGTTTGACACTGAGGGATTTTTATTGTAACATTAGCCAAGGTTTCTGTTTATCTCCTGATTACTTAGTCTTGAAAGAGATTTTGCTGACATTTGTCAGCAGAACTACCGTGTTTTCCGTCAAGAGAGTGTAAGAACATATTTCTTTTTTTTTTAATGTAAATAGGGAAACATTAAGATTCTTGAAGCAATAGATGCAATTATAATGCCTGCAAATGAACTCATTTTATTACTTATATTTGGATTTCTGCTGTGGGCATGATTATTTCATAATACGTAAATATCATGTCACTATTGGGCATCATCGTCTTTTTCTCTTGGAATACCATGCATGATATCCAGGAATAAATTACAATCCTGTAGTCATAAAAATGTGACAAAACTATCAATTAACCTTTAAAGGAAGAGGGTCTGCAGGTAGATTTCCAAGATTAATAGTTAGTAGTCCCCAAAATGAAACTTAATGATATTGTAATTGCCATTTTGACCAGATATTGGGCTGAACTTAAATGGCAGCTTGTCTTGTATAATTCACAGTAAACACACTTTGCACCTTCAGGGTATGTACAAATAGTGTATGTAGATTAAATGCTTTCCTTCTTCAAGAGGGATTAAACTTTGTTTTTGGCTGTTATATGCAACTTAAATCATGATTGATCAACTGTAAAGAATAATTCAACATTTCAGTGGTCAGGTACTCATGCCAATGCTGCGCAACCCCTTTAAATTCCTCACAGTGCTCATTTAGTTCAGGTCATATGAACAACAATGCTTTTGAAGGCAAGTGCTCTACATTCCTCTGGGCGTACATGTGACACCTTGTGTACATCTTTGAATATTAGCACACATCAACAACTTCTCCTTTTGTAAATCATTCACTCCAATAATCCATTGTGCTCGATTAATGGATAATATTGTTTTGTTGTTGTTGTTTTTTGGTGAAAAAAACAACCACAAACAAACCAAGTGTAAATACACTAGGAGTGATTTGGCAGAGAGTTATATCCACCAAGTGTCAAGATATATGCAGATTATTTTCGGTGTGGTTCTGTAATTGTATCTGGACGGATCACACGACCCACGGTGTGAGGGAGAAGATAGTGGAGGATTGACTTGCAAGTGTTCCAGTGGTACGCAAGTGACCCATAAAGAATCTTGTGCTTGGGTAGTGATACGTGGTTACATTTCACGTACACTGATCGGCTAATGCCTGCTACAGACATGTATTGCGTTCATGATCAGGGCCATGCATGATTTTAATGTTGATGGACCCATAGCTGTTACTTTGATGCGTGAGTAATGTGATTAGGTACGCATAGGGTATGACAGTCAAGGGCTTGAAAACTTGAACTGCAGAAAACCATCATGGCTTTCACATTCATTATGATGTCAGCACAGTCATAATTATAATTACTTCCATCAGTATTATTATTTCATTATAACCATCATAAATATTAATCACTTCATTAGTAAGTAAAGGAGACAGTATAAGTCTTAAGTAGATGCTGCGATGAAAATGAAGTGTTTTATTGCTTCAGTCTCCCAAGTCTTTTTGTGTGTTTGCTTCCTGCAAATACATGTACAGTATGTCACTGGACGCAAAGGAAATGTAACCTAGTCAGTTAAGGATGTGCGACATAATGTGTAGGCACTGTATAGTCAGCTAGTTTTTACTGGTTTCCTGGAAGACATGTTGCTCGTTGTTGATCATGTATGGACTTTGGGTCTGTGGGTAATGATCGCCATGGCTGTGTTGGATACCTCAAATTCCTATCAGTGAGTAATTTTCAGACATGGTGGATACCTGCTTTGAGATAGGCTTTTTGATATGTGTTTCTATGTTCTTTAAAGGGGAATGATAACCAAATATGTATGTTGGTTGAGTGAATGCAGCAATATTAATTAGTAGAACACATCAGTGAAGTTTGAGGAAAATCAACAATTCATTCAAAAGTTATGAATTTTGAAAGCTTTGGTGCTGCCATCGCTGGATAAGAAGACTGCAACAGTTCATGACATCACTCAATGACAAAAATGAAAATATAGATTAGGGAATTCAACATGTTAACATTTTTTCTAGCATACTGAAAGAGCCCTCGACTTAACCTCTTTAATAGAAAGCAAGGCGAACGATATTACCCTCAACATATGTCAGTAAAAAGTTGAGGGAATGTCATACTTCACTAACATGAGCTTTATCAAACTGTTAAAGGGAAGATAAACCCCAAGAACAATGTGGATTGAGTGAAAGCAGCAACATTAGTAGAACACGTCAGTGAAAGTTTGAAGAAAATCGGACAATCGATGCAAAAGTTATGAATTTTTAAAGTTTCGGTGTTGGAACCGCTGGATGAGGAGGCTAATAGAGGTTATGACGTATGAGTGGACTACAATATCAAGAAAATATAAAGAAAATACTACAAAAATCCATTTTTCATGAAAATTACAAATTCCATGAACTTGATATTGACATATGTTAAGGGTAGCAATTATTCCCCCTGCTTTCTGAAAGCGGATGGTCCACTGCTCTTTCATAATTCTAGAAAAGTGAATTTTTGTTGAATATCCTTTATATTTTCTTTGTATTGTTGTCCACTCATACGTCATATCCTCTAGTAGTCTCCTCATCCAGCGGTTCCAACACCAAAACTTTAAAAATTCATAACTTTTGCATCGATTGTCCGATTTTTCTCAAACTTTCACTGATGTGTTCTACTAATGTTGCTGCTTTCACTCAATCCACATTGCTCTTTGGGTTTACCTTCCCTTTAAATTTAGACATATTTCTTTTCTATTATTTTCTGTTTCAATCAAAGTATTATCCAACAACATGTACATAGATCTTGTTTAGTAAAGTATTTGTCTCCAGTGTATAGTGTGAATCCTTTTTATAAGGATAGATTCTGAAGTGCCTAATTTCAATTTAATTTAATTAAATTCAAATCAAATTTCATTTCCCATATCCTATTTTTTTTTTACAGACAATTATTCCCACCAATCAATATGATACAAAATATCTAAACATGTATTTGAAAGCAAAAAAGAAAATGAGCAAGATGCGCTATTCATAATCTATGTGAAACTATTTGTTCAAAATCTTTGTGTAATTGGAAAAGAGAAACCCATGTAAAAGACAAGCCTGTAGAGATGTTGGCCACTCGATAAATTGGACTTACAAAAGAAAAACAAAAGTAAAGTAATGTAAGCACATACATACAAACACACACACACAGGGGCATACAAATGATTGGGGAAGAAAAACATTGTAAGGACAAACAGCAAGAGACATTGGGAAGGGGCTCTTGGATAAAATAAGGAATGAGATACTGTACATTTAGATATGAAATATGATCAATATTTTGATAATACCCATTGAAAGAATATAATAATGTAAACTATATGTCTTTGCCCATGCCACCAGCTCTACATTTCCTCATAGCTTATTGTGATCTATATGAGCTCCGGTGTAAAGGAAGAAAAACTACATCTGAAATCACACAGAGACCACTATTGGCACTGTGCATATAGGCCTAGAGAGTTGTTAAAAACTCTTGTGGCTAATGTATGCACTTTGTACATTGTACAGGAGTGGTGTTGTAATATGAACTTGAAGCAATCCTAATTGCCGTGTGTGCCTTCTATCCCATGCAAAGATATGGCATAGTGTATTCAGTGTGCAAACTGTGCCATAATAACAATACTTTTAGAATTAAATTATTTTCTGGCCAGTGTGTCATTCATTGTAAAGTTTTACACCATAATATAATACTGCCAAACAATTTCATAGATTCACTTTTTTTGTTCACAGGCAGCCAAAGGAGATATGATACTACACACACACAAAAGAAAGTTTCTAGTGTGATTTTCAGTGTTATTGTTATGGTTTCAATAACAATACTTCCTTGATGCCTGTGTGTATATTGGGGGGGGGGGGGGGGGAGTAAAGTAGCAGTTTAATGTATACAAGGTCTATGCTGCCAATCAGGAAAAGTCCATACATTTATCAAGTGAGCTTCTCCATTGATATCACACACAATATTGTTTTTACAGACCCAGGACCCACAATGCACTGGCTGATAGTAGTGTCACCTGGAGCTATTAACGGAGCTATGAAGACTAGTCCCAAATATACTCAAGCAGGTGTCTATGGGAAACGTGTGTTATAGCAAAATGAGCTCTTCTCAATGATTGATCTACATTCGTAAGGCAATGTATATGCTAGGATCATATCAATAGGAAAAGTTTGATGTCAATGATGATAATTAGCTTTCTCAATGTGATGTCATAAGGACTTTGGCCTGGAAGTGGATAACTTGAGCTGTACATAGCATATATGATCATGAAATATGATTTATATGTAATACAGTAATATGTAATATACAGTATAGCATGTTTATAAAGTACATATCCCTGTTCATAGGCACAGCAACAGTCATATGCTTGACAAAAAGACTGCAACAATTTCTAGTCAGACAATAATATAAGAAAATTTATATAAAATGAACTCAACAATTTTTCACTTTTCTACAATAATGAAAGAGCATATTACTTATCTCTTTCATATGTTAGGGGGAATAATATTACTCTCAATATATGTCAGTTAACAAATAGGAGGAATATAGTGTTTAAGAAAATGAAATTTTTGTATAATTTTTCTTTATATTGTTGCCCTTCTGTTACATGATGAATTGTTGATACTTTTTCTCATCCAGAGCAGACAGCACATATGGATATAATAATCAAAACTTTCATTACTTTTCCATTACATGCCTGATTTTTGTCAAACTTTTCTCAAGCATACTACTAATATTTTTGAAATTTAACTGAATCCACATATTAATATTTGGGTCAGATTCCCCTTTGATGGTAGGTGAGTAGCCTCATTTTAATGTTTGAACACCCAGTAACAAGCATTTCATTATGGGGGCAGGGGGGAAGTGACAAGACCTTGTATCTCAAAATCATTACTTTTCAGGAGAGTGAAAAAAAATGGTTGACTTTCACAACTTTTTTTTTTGGCAAAATAATATCAATGTTGATGTAAAATGATGTGGAAACATTGTTTTTGATTGCATTAATAATCGCGATGTTTAAAAACTCAAAGAAGTATTTCTGATGTTGAATATTAAGGTAGGAAGGTTTTTGAGTATATGCCAACAAAGATGCAAGGTCTTGGCACCCCAGGGAAGATTTTGAAGAATGCACTTCAGAGAACACAATTACAATCAAGTTCACTTCAATGTCTGAAACCACTTGAAAAAAAAATTTCTTTCTATCCATCATTATAGGTCTCCGTCTGTAACCTTGAACCCCTTGTACCTGCAAAAGAAACAAAAATCTGTCAATAAGTGGGTTGGAAAATTCTTGCTGTCTAGACCTGGAGTGGCTGCTACCAGTAGCAAAATAGTGACCTCATACAATTATGTACGGATGGTCATTCTGATCAAGACATACAGTGTACATTGTATAGTACACTACATACAAATATATCGGTAGCCAAAAGTGTTATATTTAGGTGAACTCTATGAAACCCAGTGAAGGATCTGAACTAACTTCCCAGGGTCTCATTGGGACCACGCCCTTCCGACCGAATAAACCCAAATATAAACCCCTCAGTCCTAAAAAGCGCTGAGTGTAACCCCATCTCTTGAGGAATGGGTACCTAGACCCGTTGGGAGCTTGGGCTGAGCCCTGTCTGTGGGTGTGTGTAGCTGTAGTCTAAGGCCTAAATGCAGGGGGGCTTCCATTCCACCTCAGTCTGTCGTACCAAACACACTGATTCCATGGCTCCCGAAGTCATCCCACAGTATTAACAACCGGTAGGTGAGCTTACAAAGTTAGATATTAATTGGTATTTCTTGGGGTGGATACCAGAGATAAGGAGGGATGTTAAAGCAGATTATTAAAGATGTTAAGATTTGTAGGTACACATGTTCAGGTTGATAAAGGGATAGCTGAATAGCAATGAGAGAGAAAGGGGGGGGGGGGTGGAAAGGGAAAGAAAGATAGAGTGAAAGATGCAAATGTAGGACGACAAACACAAAGAGCTCTGCAAAGTGGTTTTTTTTTTTCATCTTTCCCCCCATTTTCATCTTTCCTTGACAAGTTGATATTTTTTGACATAATTTATATTTAGAATATGTATGTATTTTTTTAAGCATGGTATGTTGTGTACATCTATATTTTTGTTTAAAATGAAAGTGAAAATTAGTTGATGAAATGAAATAAATGAATGAAATGAAACTTGGCATGATTAGGATATTTCTGCAGAGTTAACATTTGACCGAAGTCCAGAAAGTCTCCTGCTATTACCCCCTCAATCCATCCAGGGCACCGTTTTCTTCAGGATTTCCTCTCGGATAATCTCTCCTCAGCCAACCTGGGGGATGATTAGGGTATAATATCGGGGCATGCAGGCGATATGTGGGCATACCCATGCACTAACTAACAGACACATCTACAGACAAATTTCTGCACTAGCTTTATTGAACTCTCTCTCTGTGCTACTTTTCCCAGGAACTGATAATTGATCTTATCCTATATGAAACTCCACTTACAGAACTCTTTGTAATACAAACATACACTTGGTTGAGAGCCAAAAAGGGTCTTTGTACTTTAAATCTATCTTCAGCATGAATAACAATTTATCTTTAATGAGAAGTGTGAATGCAGACAATTTTACACATACTTGTAACTACATTGCTTATTCTCCTATAATCATCATAATTTGATCAATTTTTATTCAACTTAGCTCCTACAGATCCGCTTTGGTTCCATAGTTGTTACTCCATGGTCACTCTAGTTCCCTGAAGTGACTGGCATTCAGTACGTTGTGTAAACAAAACTTTTGTGTGCATTTTACTTTCATAAATCTTGGCTCCTTGCAAAATTTGCCGAAGTTTCATGCACGCTAAAATGTCTTGTTTTTCAGTATTCAACATACAATAAAAAAGTAAATGGATGTTAAATTTTCTGTTCATTAACCACTTTTGCAGAAGTCATGCATGAATGTCAATTGGTATGTACATACTTGTCTATGCACAGTAAAATAAGATTTCGACTGTTAAAAGAATAATAATGATGGGAGGATGTTATTTTCTCATTTCATTTATTTCAAGAGGAAACCTAGGCAGTAGTTGTGTGGGTTTGGGGGCATTTCACACTATGCCTACAATCACCTGCTGTGAATTAACTGCCCTTTCCTGGTTCACACTCTCCATGGTGCCAGCATATGGCACAATGTTTCAAGAAAGACAATCGTGGGAACTTATCCAACTCAATCATTACGCAGACCTCCACTTCTTTACCCATTGAGGACAAGTCCATAGTATACTCGGGCAGGTGTCTATGGGAAATGTAGCAAAATCAAACCGTCCTCAATGGGTAAATAATCTATACCCATGAAATAGGGATCTATTTCTTGCCCCAGTTGTTCGATCAACCCCTCCGCACACACACTCAGACACCTCACAAAGTTCAAATTGTGGGCTATAGAATTAACATTAATAATCCCTGCTGGGATTTAGGGATGCTTTACTGGGATGGTAGACTTCCTGGGATTGTTTCATTTCTGTTTGACATGAAAAAAGAAGAACTATCATTTTTTTCCATTGGTTTAGGAACACATTCATAAAGTGAGGCCTAGGAAAATATAAGTAATTCATTTGAGAAGACAAATAGCAGTGGATGTTGGAGAAAAAACTTTTGGTTACCATGGCAACCATGGCTCTTTCCCTGTGCCGGGTGTTTTAGCCTATGCTGTTGTTTTTATTTTTGTTATATATGAATTCATGCTAGATTAATTTTAGGGCCTCAAATGCAAGGTCCTGTTTTTCTTGACTTACTGGGACAAGAGAAAATCAAAGTCAGACAAACAAACAATTAATATTTTGGTATTTTTTAGGCTCATAAGAAAAGTGAATTCTTACACTTTGATTATATAAAAGTGTATCAAAACATTTACTGAAGTTTACATCAGTCAGGGATTGTGGATTGCTATTTTGACATACTAAGATGCTACAGTAGATATTTTTTTCCCCTGCTCTATATCTTAACATCAATTTTTAACAGTATGCAAACTTTAAAGCATTCATATCAAAATCTAGTCTACATCTGACAAGATTGTCACAGAAAGCTGTCTCAGCATGCAGTCATTGCAGAAGAAAAAGTGAAAAGCTAATACTTGACTAAAATGGAGGACTGTGGGCTAGTGTTTGAATCATCATTCCAATACAGTATAGGGGAGAGTTGTTTATATTATGTGTTACAGATTATTCATCTACTTTTAATCACTTCCCATGTGCGGTAAGGGATGCGTAGGCACAACAATTTAGTGGGGGATCAACTAGGATATCCAGATTGGGAAATACATCAGACGAAGGCGAAACGCCTAATGGTTTCCCCATTCACCGTCTGACGTGGCCGTGTCGGTCTGCCTGATCTGTCCTTCAACCGCAAATGCAGAGAATATAGCTCAAATTCACACGCAGGAGTTATCGCGTTTTGCATCGCGATGTGAAAATGGCTTTTTATTTGCCTTTGATGGTTTCTTTACGTGCTCTTCACACACGCTCAGCTGGGCAATCTATTGCGTAAGTTTAAAAAAAAAAAGGTAGACCAATTTTTGCATTGCAATGCATATCTGAAAGATCAAACATTTTTTATGTTTGCATGTGTTCACACACAAAAACTGATTTTTTTGTACATTGCAAGGCAAAAGATATTTGTAGAAAATTGTTAATTTTGAGTGAGTGTGAACAGTACTTATGATAGGATGTTCTTCCTTCACCCTCCCCCACACTGTTCTCACCGACAATTAGGAAATAGGAGAGACGACAGATGAAATAATTACTGCTAAGACAGGAGGAAGGGAGCCAAGGAGAAAGCACTTCTCCTCTTGATGCTGATTACTCTACCCAGAGGTTTGGGGTGACTAACTCCTCTGACTCACCCTACACAGGAGTCAATGAGGCGCCCTTCCCAAATTGTTTTCTTTTGCCCGTGGCCAGGAGATCCAAGATGGCACTCGGCATAAAGCTGCACTAAAGCTTACATGACACTGACAGAAAACATTCACAAGCTGTTTTTGACATTTTCGGTTTAATGCAAATACTTCATGCCTAAATATATAAAAGGTTCAAAGTATATGGAAGTATAAGATTTTAACAGTTTTGTATTTAGTAATCACATAACTTCAGCAGTGTTATAGTGATCATCTTTTAGTTAAATATATCTACAACTAGAAAAGCATGACTTGGAGATTGCAGACCTCCTCCAAGCAGCTCATTTCCACCCATATACGCATGCTGAAAATTGCCCAATTTCCCAATAAAGAAGCCATCTGCGTACGTCATCAGCTTCCAGCTGCGCAGCGCCTTGCCCGAGCAGAGTACTGGCTCTAGTGTGCGCGTGCAAACCTCAAATACGCGTAGCTTAAACTCTAAAGTTCATTGATCCTATCTGCCAAAAGGTGGAAAATCCTTCAAAAATTCATTAAAACTCCCCGATCATTACCAGAATTTTGATATGGGGTAATCATCTGTTTCTTGTGTCACTATCAACTGTTTCTGCAAGTTTCATCCAAATCTATTCAGAACCTTTTGATGGTGGTATGATATATATGGTATGATGGTATTCAAATATTCAAAGAAAAACTGCAGAAAACAAATTTTGAGGATCATTATACTGTCACTGTGGAGAGATATATGAATGAATATCTTTATGCTGATTTTTAAAAATGCCTACTAAATCGTAATTATACTGTCTGCAGGAAATAATGAGTAGAGTAAATCAAGCCTCTCACAGATTTTCACTTTCTCTAACCACTGAGCATTTCTTTCAACCCTTAGTTTTTCTCAGGTTCATATCTACATGATGTCAGAGCCTGTAGGACCATGCAGCTCAAATTTTTCAACTTGAAAACAGCAATCCATTCTTTAATCCTACAGAAGACCATCACTTCAAAACAGTATGGATGTCGTTCTTGAACAGGTTGCTGGTGGTAGTAATGGGGTTATTTGATTGCTGCACTCAGTTCAATAAAATTGTTAATAACTTTTGTAGTGCATCTCATTAATGTTTTCTTCCTGTTTTGTTTCTTTAACCCCTAGGATGTTGACAAGTTGAAGGGATCAGAGAAGGCAGTTCTGACAGCACTGAAATGGTTTCTTGGTAAGTTGGATGATTTGAAATTCTTCCGTCGAGATGCTTTCATTGCAACTGATTAACAAATTGCCCTACATCGACGTAAATAAGCACTGAATTGATCAGTGTTTTAGTAGTAGCCATGATTATTTACGTCGATGTAGGGCAATTTGTCAATCAGTTACAAAGTTGGATGATTGTTGAATATTATGATATAATCATCTTAACAAGATGAAACAGGACATTTTGTATGAAGAATTTGTAATAGGGGTTTTTCTGAAGCAGAAATTGCTGAGGGTATACATGTGTCTAAAATGCAATATATACATGGTTTTAATAGAGAGCCCATTATTTTTGACAACAACATTGCACACTTAGTTTTAAAAAGGTATTGCACATTTGTCTATTGTGACATAACAAACACATGTAGGTTTGTTATTGATGGTCTTTTAATGTGGCCAGATCATTACTTGGAAGCCTGACATGTTTACCTTGTTTTGTGTGTCATGAATGAAAGTGAACCTGGTTTCATCAATTCATGGATAATATGTCACACAGATACAGTACATATCAGTATGCAAACTTTTGAATGTATCGATGCGTCAGGTTCTATATAAACTTGCAGCTCCTTGTTTGGGAGTCTTAGGTTGTTTCCTGGTGTCCTTTCATATTGCCTGAGCACTTGGAGTAATCCTTGTCAACATAAACATTTAAAGCCACTGCATGTCCATGCCATTTGAGGCAAGCTTGATGATTTACCTGTTTTTATGCCTCCGCAACGAAGTGGCCGGAGGCATTATGTTTTCGGGTCGTCCGTCCGTCCGTCCGTCCGTCCGTCCGTCCGTCCGTCCGTCCGTCCGTCCGTCCGTACGTCCGTACGTCCGTCCGTACGTCCGTCCGTACGTCCGTCCGTCCCGTTTTGTTTTTGTCGATATCTCAAGAACCGTGTGGTGGTTTTACATCAAACTTGGTATGAGGGTATATCCTTGGGGGATAATACTTTGTGTGGATTTTAGGGTCACAGGGTCAAAGGTCAAAGGTCACAGGTTATTTTGTGAAAAAAATTGAAATTCCACATATTTCTCCATATCTCGCAGATGGTTCAAGGTATCTTCATAGAACTTAGTATATATGCTTGTACTGATGGGCAGTGATTATCTAGGGAAGTTGGGGGTCATAGGTCAAAGGTCAGGGGGGTCAAAGGTCAAGGTCAACTCCTCAAAATATCACTACTTTCCTTAAAATGCAATATGCCTGAAGTTTTTTTTTTTTTTTTTTAAACTGGATGTATGGCATGTATAACCCAATATATATTTTTTGGGAAGTTTCTTGCCAAAAGGTCAAAGGTCAAGTGAAAGTGCTAAATTGCACTTTTTCCTCCATATCTCGAAAGTAACTCAAGGTATCATCATGAAACTTACATATTTATGCATGTTCTACCTAACAGTGATTCTCTGTGGAACTGTGAGGTCAACGGTCAAAGACCAGGTTTAGATAATGCTATTTTCCCATTTGATATTGAAATTATACATTTTCTCAATACCTTGAAAATTACTCAAAGCATAAACTTATAAAAGGGTCAAAAGTCAAGTAGAAATCATTAGTTCCCCAAATACCTGCACTCTGACATTTGAATAATTCATCCAATTGAACCTAGTTCTAGGAAAGTGAACATTCAGCACATTTGTGGCAAACCTGTCATTTTAATATTTTGCCAATTGTGTGAAACTGTCATCACACATTGTCAAGACATTGTACTATAGACCTATTAGGAGAACCATGCATGATGGCGGAGGCATATCAGTCGCCGTAGCGATATATCTAGTTTAGTTTTAGAAAAACTTTGTGCTAGAATGTGACTTCTGTGCGATACGTCTTCTGTTTCGATTTTATTTTTGTGATGCACTGAATGCCAGTGGCAATTTGCGCAAGTTTCATGCCACAAAAAAGGCTCTACTTAATGAGAATTTCATGGCGAGAATGTTTCTGGTTGTACAGTATATGCCATGCTGGCCACCTCTTTACCAATACCAAGTGAGGAAGTATCACCTTTATAACAAGTTCATATTTGGAAGAAACCCGGTGATTAGCTAGCAAAATGAAAGTGATTCTGTAGGCTATGAAGTGCATATATAGAGATGTATGTGATGGTTGTGATTATGTGATCATGTTTATCAATCTCCCCCTCCCCTCCCCCCTCATTAATGAATGTTTGACAGAAGGTATACTCTTCTATTTTTCACTGTCAAGATGGGGAAATGGTCACTGACGTTCTCTTTGTGGTTAACCAGGAAATGATTACTCATTCACCACGATAATTTATTAGAGAGTCCCTGAAAACGCCAGCTACCCACTGCCATCCGATGCCAGACCAAACGCAACCAGATATCAGTGATTAATGTCATTATAATCAGTAGAAGAGGTTACATCATAGCTTGGCTTTCGCGCTTTGTTTTCAAGTCATTCTCTTGAAATAACAAAGCTTGTTGTATGACACTATGACAGATGATCTACATCAGGCTTATAGAAAGACTGTCCAGTGCAAATGAGATTTGAGGCAGAAATAATGGAAGAAAATTAAACCAGGTGTAGATTTTTGAAGTACAACCCCTTCCCAAAAGTATACAAAACAAATATTTTGTGTAATGTCTAGTAGAAAGAGGAAATTGTTGTCACTAGATGAAGGCAGCCCCTCCAAAAACATCCTGTTTGATGATGTTAGAAATAGCTCTCAATCAATGACACCTAGATGAATCAGTCTGTTGGTATCCTTGTGGTGATTAAGGTTTTATCCCACGACATCTATTGTAGTGTAAACGCAAACTCCCAACCAAATGCTATGAGAGTGATATCTGAAACACTTTGAATTGTAAGAACCCTGAAAAACTGATAAAATATCAAGGAAATTTCTACACTAACAACACTGTGACAGTGTCTTTGTGACAGTGGGAGGAGGGGGTTGACTTTAAACATGCATTTCTCATGAATTGACCCAAAGTAACATGATCGTTTTTTCACTGTAGTCATTATCACCTTTCTTGTTATTGTCATCATCATGGTTGTCAATGTTGGTGCTCTCACAACACAACATTGAATGATGAAAAGAAAATAATGAGGTATCCTCTACTCTGGTTGCCCTCTTCAATGGGGTGTGGCATCCCTCTTCCACTGGGCCCTGCTACTATTATTACCCCTCTTCACTGGGGTGTAGCAATGCTCTCCCAGGGGCCCTGCTGCTGTTGTTACCCCATCACTTGCCAGGCATCCATTTTCACACCTTGATCAAGGGGGAGGGCCATTGTAGGTGATATTTCATCTAAGGATGCTCACATTAGGATTGATTCAAACCCAGAAGATCCCATTTGAGAACCTGACCCTAATTGTTCATCATCATCATCTTCATTAGCTGTGGTCACACTGGCAAAAGATCGCAAAGTCATCGCGATCTTTGATCTTCTCCACACTGACAGCCAAACTCTCGATGTTTCAATTCGTGAAGTTTGGGCCACTGGTGTGTGTGCGGAAGAAATAAGAAACAGCACGCCATCTGACAGCAGGTGATTGTGATGTAACAATGCACACCTGTACATCACAATGGCCACGCACTTTGGAGGCAGCACCCACAATCAGATAGTGGACTCGTCACACGACAAACTTCGCGAAGTTTCAGTTGCTAGCATTCAAGCTACTTTGACAGATCAAGGAGATTGGCAGGGGTCCAGGAAATATCCGTAGTTTGATTGGGAATTTTTGCGGAAAGCTTCGCGGGCACACTGGCAAAACATTAAGATCTTAAAGATCGCGATCGTAAACTTCGCATCCTTTTTCCAGCGTGACCAGGGACACTGCACGCGTATCTCATTTTCGTGTAATGCTCTGAATGACATTGATATCATTCTACTACACGTTTTCATGCTTCCAGTGAAGTAGGATGCTTGTCCTGTAAAATTGCAGTTAGTTTTACTACCCTATATAACAAGTGTTTTGCCACAGTTACGTGCATGTTTTCATTTGTCTGCTGTAACAGGGTTGAGGAAAAATAGCATGGCTGGGTGTCATGTTGGCTGGCAGTGTGAGATAGTCGTGTAAGATCCATTAGCGAACACGTTCGCCTCCACAATCTATTTCCTTTTCCTTGTCGTATATGAGTAGCAGAAACAGCAAGCAGTGGTTTAGACCACACTCACATACAGCTTGATGTCCACCCCCACCCCACCCCACTGCTCGCCAAAGTACTGTCAAAGTGGATATTTTCGCGCGACTAATTTTTCACGCTCGGCGGGGTTAGAAGAGTTTTGCGTGTTTTTAATTCCGCGGAACCAAAACGTCAACTACTGGAACATATGGCAAGCAAATATATTCGCGTGCTTTTATTTTCGCGCTAGTTTCTGGTTGCACGAAATGCACGGAAATTTCAACACCGCGAAAATTTCCACGTTTACAGTACAGTATTTTGGATATTTTTGCAGCATGAACTAGGCTTACTCCTAGCTGTGGATATCTGCTGTTTGTTGCGCTGAGATCCATAGAGGTGTAAGGTCTGCTGAAAGTGATCACGTATTATCTTTTCTGTGTGTTTGTGTGTGGGATTGAATATAATGGCTGCTAAATAGATATCCTGTTCTCCCCACCCCCCTCGATTTTGCCATCTTCAAAAATCTTAAATTTGTTTTTTTTTTTTCAATGCAAATGATGAAAAGGCTAATGTTTTAAGGACCTAGTAAAACTGAAACTGAGCAGTGTAAAATTTAGCAAAGTCTGACTGTAAAAAAGGAAGTTATAAGAATCTATATTTTGATAAGGTGCTTAATCTGACATTTACAGCATAATGGGTGCTTCAAGAGATTTATTTCTGTCACCTGACTGTCACGATATTGCCTAGATGTTTTTGGTTTATTGACTGTCATGAAATAAACCCATTATATGGGTAATCGGCTTTAATATACAATGTAACATCGTAGTAGTAGTAGTAGTAATAGTAGAAGTAGTAGTAGTAGTAATAGTAGTAGTAGTAGTAGTAGTAGTAGTAGTAGTAGTAGTAGTAGTAATAGTAGTAGGAGGAGGAGGAGGAATATTAGTAAGAGTAGAAGTAGTAACAGGATGCATGCTAAAATAAAAGTGCATCAATGCAGTTCAGGAAACAAAAGTGAGCGTACAACAGTTAGAAATTTGTATTGCTATATTCATAAACCCCTCCTACTTCTGCACCCCCCCCCAAAAAAGGAGAACTTTATACCCATGATACCATACCCCGTTTATGAACATCACTGTTGGCTATTTACTGCGGGTCTCATCTTAGCTAAAGCCTTCTCCATTTTGTGATGATTATGATATTGCTGTTTGATGTTTCGGAGAATAATAGAAAATCTAGGCTAATATTGATAAATCCCACTTAAAATATTTGAACATGAAACATTTTTGGGAGGGGTAGTTGTACTTATAGTGCATTTAAACGCAAACCATGGTTGAGTTAATCTACCATAAAGATTGCTGACCATCATGTCTGATCTGTGGTAATGCCAGTTGATGTCAATAATTTGAGTCTTTGTACATTGTTGTGTCAATTTTGTTTTTTGATCTGTGTGCTGATTTACTTGTGTAGGTTGCTTGAGTAGTTGTGTGGTCATTGTCTATAATGTAATGTTGTCATTCATGACACAAATCTGATTTAATGAATGTGGTCAAAGCCCACAGTAGTTTGTAGTTAATCTTGCAATGCTAGAAGGGGCTGGGGGGGGGGGGGGAAGGGCTGCAATATGATGTACATCTTGTGTCGTGATTGCAGCAAAGGCAGATTTCATGGAGATTTATTGTGAATCAATTCCCAGTAATCAACATCATGCATATCTCTGGATTTTAAAGTTCTTGTTTACCATTGGGAGCAGTGATTTTAAAGTGTTCACGATATCACATTTGATGCATATGTGTAGGTCACTTGTATCACAAAACATCCTACCATATAAGATTTTTGCAGTGAAGCCTATTTATGAGGATATATCACAATTAATCTCATCAAGCCATAACTGTAGATGGTTTAGTCCGGAAACATATTTTTTTTTACTATTGTTCACATTTTGTATAATTCATGCTAAACATAGATTATACTTTTTCAAATTTTTACATTGATTGTTTCTATCCCTAACTCAAATTTTAGAACTATTGTGAAGCTCTAATGCAGGGTTTCTGTTGTCCCCGTTGAACGAGTTCGAGCAGGGGACTATGAAACGGGCTCCGTACGTGTGTGTGTCCATTCGTGTGTCCGTCCGTCCGTCCGTCCGTCCGTGTGTCCGTCCGTGTGTGCGTCCGTGTGTGATCAAAATCTTCAATTTGCTACTTCTCTGTCATTTATGAGCCAATTTTGATTCTGTTTGCTTTATATGATAGCACTACATGGGAGCTTTGAAACTTCTACACAGAATTTCAGTCGTGACCTTTGACCTTGACCTTTAACCTATATTGTACATTTTGCTACAAAATGCTACTCCTTCGCCATTTCTAACCCGATTTCGATTCCGTTTGCTTTATGTGATGGCACTAGGTGAGGGCTTCAAAACTTCTACACAGAATTGTGACCTTTGACTTCTTTGACCTTTGACCTTGATTTTTTGACCTATATTGTACATTTTGCTACAAAATGCTACTCCTTCGCCATTTCTAACCCGATTTTGATTCCGTTTGCTTTATATGATGGCACTAGGTGAGGGCTTCAAAACTTCTACACAGAATTGTGACCTTTGACTTCTTTGACCTTTGACCTTGATTTTTTGACCTATATTGTACATTTTGCTACAAAATGCTACTCCTTCGCCATTTCTAACCCGATTTTGATTCCGTTTGCTTTATGTGATGGCACTAGGTGAGGGCTTCAAAACTTCTACACAGAATTTTGACCTTTGACTTCTTTGACCTTGATTTTTGACCTATATTGTACATTGGCTACAAAATGCTACTCCTTTGCCATTTCTAACCCGATTTTGATTCCATTTGCTTTTTGTGATGGCACTAGGTGAGGACTTCAAAACTTCTACACAGAATTTTGACCGTTGACTTCTTTGACCTTTGACCTTGATTTTTTACCAATATTGTACATTTTGCTAATAAATGCTACTTCCGGCGGGGACATATTTTACGCACCGCGTAATTTCTACTTTTCCTTGTTTCATCTGCAAATGGTAAATTATGCCTTTAAGAACAACATTGCAGGCTGTAATCTTTAGGGGTTTGCATGGAAAAGTTGTCATGACACTGAACAGGATGCGCGACTCAATTCATTTTTTTTTCCCCCCGAGGTGTACATTTTCTCTTGATTGTGGCTGACGGTTTGCAGTAGCATGCCTGCCTGGAAAGGAGATAATTAGAAAATTGGCTTCTCCCAATTGATTGTTTAAAAGGAGTTTTTTTAAAGAAAATCTTCTCGAGACATTCATCAGCTCATTCTGTCCATCGTATCATCAGTGACATAATTTATTAGGAAGCTGCGGGGGAAAGTATCATATTGCTTTATTATGACTCACTTCAGGTATCCTTGCGCATCTTTCCTACGCCAGAAATGGCCGAAGTAAACACAATTAATTTTCTTGTCATGTGACTTGCGAAGAAGACATGACAAGTGAATCACATACTTACAGACATCAAAGTTCCCAGGCTTACTTTGAATTGACGGAAAGGTGACACCCATAGTGTGTCTGTGCATGTCATGTCAGTGTGTGTGTGTCCATGTGTGGGTATGTCTGTTCATGTGCATAAGTACCTTCAAGAACAACTCCTGTCAAAATAAAACACTTGAAAAGACAATAAGGAGAATGTACTCAGAGAAGAAATGTATGTTTCAGTGAGAACAGTGCAGGATTAAAGGGAGAGATCAGAGAAATGAAGACTGAAACCTGCAGTGAAGAAAAAAAAAGAATCTACACCTGTGACTACAGTAGTTAGATGTTCATGATGATGAAGTTACTTAGCATTGTATTCAGTGGACATTGCTTGCAGGATGAAGCTTTAATTGCCAGCATGCTTTCGATGCACTGTGTAGACACAAACTTTGGCATGCATTTTACAGTACTTTAGCACATCTTGCCTTCCGGCTTCCTGGGAAATTTGTGAAAGTTTCATGCACACAGACATTTCTGGTTTTACAGTTTAATGTTCTCTTTAAACTAAGAAGGAACTTGAAATATCTCAGGGTCACCAGCTGACTACTTCCCCTTTCATTTTGCATCCAAATCATGATGTTCAGCTGCTTTGATTCTCGGAATTCATTCTAAACAAGGAAAAATAACAAACATTTTCCTGATGTAGGTATTTACGTCAGTCTTTGCTTGTCGTGTGTTGAAAGCTGAGCGATACATCCCGCTTGCAGTATGTAAGATATCCTCTCGATGTGTTGCATTAGTGTACAGTAATTTTTTGTAGACTACATGTAGCATTATCAGAATGTCTAGATCCAGACAAATTATTATTTGCTTAATGCATACCTTCACTTTTGTACACCTTAGTTATGATTATTCCAACAATTAACATCATTATGATTGTCATCATCATATCATCACCACCACCATCATCATCATCATCATCATTATCATCGTCATCGACAACAACACTCTAAAAACGCAAATGTTGAATCAACATTTAAAAGGGCCGAGGAGTGACAGCATTTTTTGAAGTGTTGCATCCAACTTTTAAAATAACATTTTAAATGTTGAATCTAGCAGGAAAACCAACACTTTCAAAATGTTGTCACTCCTCGGCCCTTTTAAATGCTAATTTAACATTTGTGTTTTTAGAGTGAATGTTGTCATTACCACATCACATCACCATCATTATCATCGTCAATATCACAACCATGAAACACCCTCATAGGTCCATCATGTGAATTGAGGAATCTGTGAATACATATTTGCTCATTGTACATTTCCTGGATGCTTTGCACAGCACAATCTACAACAGACATCAGTTTTCCCACTTGTATCTGCATTGCATTGTAATCTGAAACGTTCGTGTGATGAGGGGCTTCAAGTGGAAAGTGATGGTCTGTTTATAGTGCGGGAGAGAAAAAAACATGTTGGTAATGAAATGAAAGAAAGCTTAACAAAGTGGAAAAAGAATTGTAATAGAGAAGTCATCATAATGATAATGCTGAGAAGAAAAAAAAAACACAAAGGGAAGAAATGAAAATGAGAGTTTTGATACGAGTACATCAAATAGATCAAACATGAGATCTAGAGAGAGCTAGAATTTAGAAGAGAAAGAAATAGATAACAAGGGAGAATAGAAATAGTATAAAAGAGGATGTGAAAGTTGGATTAAAAGAAAAAATATGAAGAAAAATAAGCCTCTTAGAAAAGTGGCTACAAGGCTCAAGAGTCAAGGTATACAGGCGTGTAGTTAGGTTTAATGCTCTCAACATTTTAAGTTGAATTTAGCTGACCTTGATGAAAGTATCACAAGCTCCCAGTAAGCTAAGATTGAAGTTTGTAACTGTTAAGAAACTCTATTACTTGTAGCTTGCTAACTCCAGGTCTCTATTGGCCCTCCTAACTGCAAGAGTTTTTTTGGTTAGATCCTGGATAGCTGGATAAAAAGAGAATTGAAAGAGGACTGATATTGGGTGATTTTGTGTGAAAGCTCACCAGTTCTTTACACTAATCTCATGTTCCTCCGCTCTTCTCTCCTGTATTCCACTTCACATTCCAGATGTTGTCCAGAAGGAAACCCTGATTATGCTCCCAGGGAGTACAACCAAGGTGCTGCAGGAGATCATGGAGCTGAACACCACCCTGAGCTCCTGCCTCAAACAGGAGGAGAGGTGAGCCACGCCCAGGCTTCCTAGGCCCCTTTCACACTGAATCAAAGAACTCGGTTCTGTTGAGCACATTTCAGTGAAAACATGACTTACAGAAGCATGACTCATAGAAACATTCAGTGGAAATATGACGCTTTTGAGCATCTGAAAGCACACTAGGTTCATGTTTCACAATTCATGTTTGGCCAGACGTGGTATGGAAGTATCTTCCAGTTGAGTGTTGCGTAGCTGTGGTGCATGCATAATGTCTGAACAGTTTGACTCACAAAATATGCTAAGGTCCGGTAAGGAGGTAAAGTTTTTTTTGATAGCTAGGCCTTCATGCGCTTCTTGATATAAACATTGCACTCTTCAGACTTGCCTACATGTGTATTGAGACCTGCAAATTTGATTGGCAGATCAAGACTAATAGTGACACATGTATCGTGTTGAATTATGTGGTTTACAGCCAGCAAGCAGCTTGTAGACATTGGTACCTCTGTGGATAATGAAATACATGCATGATAAAAAAACCAAAACATATATATATATGTGTGTATGTGTGTGTGTGTGTGTGTGTGTGTGTGTGTGTATCACAAATATAAATGAGTTCTTATCTGTGACTTGAAAGGACACGTAGCCTTGTATACTATCGATTTAACTAATCTTTCATGTTATCCGATAAAGAGGATCTGCATTTTATTATCACAGCAGCACTGCCAGGTACCCATTTATATGTAGACTGTCATAAGAAAACAAAGTTGGTGAAAAATTATGCCTGAAAACTGAAAACATGACATCTGGAGCCTTGTCATCTGCGCCTTACTTCTCCCACAGATTTAATTTTTCTACTTTTTTTAAATTAATTCTTACATTATTCAAGACATTGTTTACTGATAAGTGTATTTATAAAGCTGGACATCCTATTATTTTTGTAACAAAAAAAGCCTTTTATTCAACTGTGAAAAGAAAATATGTCCTTGAGAGAAAGTTTACTTTCGATATCACCCATGGTATAAAAAGCTGCAGTTTTCCTGTTATTCCCTGACTATGTATATCCATCAAACTGTAAGAATCTTGACCAATATACATCAAGAGCAAAAGTCAAATCCTGAGTGTAATGTGAAAGCTGTTTGATTCTATTTTACAAACATGGCTCATCATATTATAACAATTAACCATCGTATGCTTTACATCTTAATGTCAAATCAGCAATATATGCAGTTCTCTTTTGATATTTACTTGCCGTGTTGGTGCAGTCATAATTTCCAAGTTTGTCAAAAGTCAAAGGTAAAGTTAAGCCCTGCAAGAATCTGTCCAGTTTGTTATCAATGTGCTCCAGCATTTGAAACAAAGGTTCAACAGCTATTAGTATATCATAACGAGCATTTATGGTGAAAGTAGATCAGTGATTTTTATGGTTCTAGTTGACGAGCGCAGTGCAGCAAAACATTATCTTTATCATACGCTGAAATGATACATATGTTATGTTTGCTCTTCATCTCTGCTTTCCAGCTCCGCCCTAAGCTCCAGACACAACCAGGTTTACCAGAGTCTGGCTAATCTGATTCACTGGGCTGACAAGATTGTTCTCTATGGTCAATCAGCTATGGACAAGAGTCAAGGGAGTGAGGTCAGTTCCCCCCCCCCCCACATTCCCCCCTCCATCTTTCTCCACCACCTCTCTTTATAACTCCCTTCCTAATTTGATTTTGTACGCATTTATTTATGATGTACTCTATCATGTTTATGACGTTTTTATCGAAACACCATCATTCATGTATTTAAAAATCTCTCACTGAATTTCCTGCGATATTTTTTATTGGATGATTCACCTCACCCATTCCATCCTCCCCCAATTTAGCTGCTACTTCTTCCTTCAAGAAACATTGTTTCAGTCTGCTCTGTATTGTCGTGTCAGAATCAACCTATATCAATTTAAGATTCTCATGATGAAACTAAATGGACAACAATCATAGCATCAGCAACAAACTGAAACAAAAACAAATGCACCCTGACTTTTACTATCATATTCTGACTGTCTGCTTAGGAAATAAAGTGTATAGGGAAGAATTAATCAGACACGCCTCTTTTCTTTGAAATACAGTGCTCTATTTCAGCCAGTAGGAAGTGACTCTTCCATATATATGTTCTACAACTTGGACTATGAAAGTTAATGATTCAAATGCAGATCACTCTGTGATGATATATTATACTGTAACAGGAACAATGGTGATTTATTGCAAGCATTTGTGAGTATGCCCTTATGTGATTAATGACAGTGATGCATACAAGTCACGTTTATAGATGTACGTGTAGACATGCATGTTGTGTATTTACAAGTATAAATGTAGTCATCATGAGTGGCGTAACTGAAATTCAAAGAAACTACCGGTATTTTTTGATAGTATTTGATGGCCGCATATACTCACTGTATGTAAGTCTTCCTCAATTTTCTTTCCCTTTTGGTATTTTATGGCATTCAAAGGTCACCAATGCCGTGCAGAATGGGATTCGTGAGTTAGTCAAGCTATCTATTGAAAAGCTGCAGCTACAGGACAGGAACCGGAACGAGCTTGGCGGGGGAGGCATTGGAGCTGGTGGCCGTCAGTCACCGGCGCCCTCGCTGGAATCATCTCAGAAAGGCCAGGGGTCATTATCGTCATCCTCCTCATCACCGGTCAGCCCACACGGGTCACCAAAGGCGCTCAATAACTGCAACGCCAACCGGCGGCCGTCAGACTCGTCTGAGTTAGTATTGTGTGCATTCTGGTTGGTGAGGTAGCCATAATTAATAGTCCCTTCTTGTGACATCTATGTATAGTCAGTCATACAGTCCTGATTGTATAGCAAGCACAAGGTGTGTTACTGCCTGAGCACAGAGCTAGTCATTGAGTTTTAGTATACATTTCAAAGTTATTACCATTCATTCATATTTTTAAGTCCATATTCAATGTAGGATGTCTTCCAGTTGTCTGTGGCTCATTGTGAAAAAGATAAGATTCTTCCTCTGCATTAAACCTGTTTCATGTGGAATGAATACAAGTAGCCTCTTTTGTCTGTATTCTTGCATTTTTATGTTTGCAACAGTGTTTCTAATACAACATTTTCCTCTTGTATTATATCTTTCTGTCAAAGGTCTACAATATCTGAACAGCGCCCTCTCAGCCCACATGAGCAGGAGGTTCTGCAGAAGTCCCCTATAACTCCATTCAGCAATGTGGACTTTGGGCAGCACATAGCGGACCCATCCAGTGCACCCCCTAAACCACCCCTCCCTCCACAGAGAACTTATTTGACAAGGTGAGTGACCGTATGTCAGAAGTCATCTTTGACAAGCAATCAAAGTACAGCATGATCCTTTGAAAAGGGTTTAAAGTCTTCTGAGGGAGATCTCATACTGTGTATGCCATATATATATCGTCGGGGTTGTTTTATTATTGTGAATTTTAGAAGTCAAGGGTTATTTGTGAATTCAACAACACGTGAAAGTATTAACTCTGATCCCAACATAGATGCAACATGCACTCAAACATTCTTCTCTTCATTACTGTACTCCACGATAACAAATCTAACCACTTAGAAATTGTCAGGAAGTCCTGATTTGTGAAAAATAATAGAAAAAATATAGAAAAGTGTATGGGGCATATATTATTTAGGATGACAAGTGTCATCATCTGTTCTGATTTACATGGGTCAGTCAAAGTGCAGTGAGAATGATTTCCCGTCATCTTGACTTTTCAACAGTAGCTGGCATCACTGCCAGAGCCAACAGCATACTTTTTTCGTCTTGTTCCCATCTTTGACACCTTGATCTGTGCAGTGCATTCCCAGTTTCATCACAATACTGGTTTCCTGATTGCGTTCCTGTTTGCACATTATCATTCCGCTTTGTAGCATTCAGTAGAATACTGTCATTTTTGCTATCGATTGCACTGAAGATGTTATTGTTCAGTCATTTGTTATATGTTGCAATCAGTTAACATGTAAATGCTTCCCAGGGATATATTATTGAATATTGTACCCAGAGAAAACATTACAAGTGATCATTAGATGGCATTATAAGTGATTACTGTTGTGATCATGCTTCAATCCCAGACTGATGATTTATCAACTTATCTAACAGGGAAAATGTGTGTATTTACAGAGTGACTAATTTAGAGATGTTGGATATGTGAGAAACAGTGACCAAGGTTTCATCAGTTTTAAAAGTCATGGCAATTTCAGAATATACTTACTATAAATAAGTTATTGGTTTGAATATCTAGATAACAACACAAAATGATTTCCTCTGGTAATATTTGTTGGTTGGCCTGGAGTGGTGGTGTCACTCTGCCTCTGGTGTTTGGTTGATGATGTCAGTTTTTGTTTACTTCAAAAAACAGTGATTCTGCATTTTATAGGGAAATTCCATTATGATATTATTGTGCTGTGTACGAAAACATAAAAAATCTGAGAATCAGTTTCTCTTTAATTGCATATTGCCTTTATCTCTTAAATGTCCTAAAGCTCAAGCATGTCATCTAGATATTTTATTTTTCTAATTCTTAATAGCTAGCCATTCAAAAGCCTGATATTAAACATTTGGTTAACATATCCAGAATACACCCTATTTTTCATGACTACCAGTTCCCTCTTAAAGTAGTGTTTCAAGCCAAAACTACTGGATACTCTGGTCTCAAGATCCAGTTGCATAAACCAAATAATGCACAGGTTTGAGTCTGTGATGTTAGCAGAGATGCAGCTCACTCTCAGGTTTCTCAAAGTTGTACAACATGCACTTATGACCGACTGCATCTCATGCATGTTGCATCAGAGTAAATACCCGCCCTCGAGTGCGCTGCATCTCAACCAATGCACTCTCACCTGTGCATCATTTGCCATGTGACAAGTATATCAATGTCTTCCATATGCAAAATTTGTTGCAGACAAAAAGCAACAACAAAAAAGGAAAATAGATATATACAGTGTAATTTCCTGTGGATTTGGGTAGCTTCCAGTCACCCAAACTAGTGAGTTTTTGGTGTTCAGTCAAAAAGGATAACAAAGTGGTTTCCCTTTCCTCTTTGAGGGGATTACGGCGGGTTTGCTTTCTGATCTTGACTCAATGAAAAGACCGCAGTGCCATTTGTGGCTGAGTCGCCCTTGAGATCTGTCGGTGTGCGGAACATGCCGTGTGTGTGGGTGGTGGGAGATTATGCATCAGTGATAACTGCAAATTGAGCGGCTGTGCATGACGCGTGGAGACAGCTGGAGAATAGTTCCAGCAGCTGTGCCAAAAATGATGAATCTTTTCAAACTTTGTGTGCTCTTGAGCTGTTCAAGTAGGTGTGGAGTTATTGTGAGTGTTTTTGTTCAGGATTCTTAATTTGTCATAATCTGAACAAGAAATAGACAAAATGATGGACAGCTGCCAAAGTTAAATCAAGCTCCATGCTAAGTGATTTTTTTTTTTCTGAACAGCTTTAAGAGATCGTGTTACTGTGACAATGTTGCTAAGTTGCCTTATTTGGATATATTGTAAAGATGAATAACTTTATTTTAATGATATCAGCTGTAACTTGTGTAAAATATTTGGTATAGGAGGCCAATAGGGTCCATAATACTGATTAGGTGAACAGACTATGTACATTAACTTCTTAACAGCAGTGTTTAGCAATATGGACATTTTTAGGTAGAGATACATATTGTATCACTACCATAAAAAAGTGTTTATGGTTATTATTCAGAATAAGATAGATACTGTAAAACATGATATATTCGCGGCATGAAATTTTCACGAATTGGAGCCGACAGCCTTTTTCGTGGCATGAAATTTTCGCGCATTGCCACTGGCGTTCAATGTATGTAGTGTAGACAAAAACTTTCGCGTGCATTTTAATTTCGCGAATTTTGGCGCTCGCGAAATTAGCGAAATTAAAATGCATGCGAAAATTCCTCGTTTTACAGTATGCATGAAAACTTGTTTGTCATTCTTTCTTTCTGTATGGTTAAGTTGGTTACTTTACTGTGTGGTAATTGTAATCACAGTGTGTACACCTGGGTTCGGGCAATGCATGGATGTGAATATTAGCTTAAAGGCCCAGTTTACCTTTGGGAGCAGTGATTTCAAAAATGTTCAAGATATCACATTTGATGCATATGTGTAGGTCTGCTGTATCATAAAACATCCTACCATATTAAATATTTGCAATGAAACCTAAAATATAAGGAGATATCAGGGTTTTTCTTCATAAACCGTAACTGTATACGGTTTAGTCTGGAAACATCTTTATTATAACTATTGTTCACATTTTGTGTATTTAACAACACTTAACATCGATTATACGGATTCAACTTTTGACAGTGGTCGTTTCTATCCCTAACTCACATTTTAGAACTATTTTAAAGCACTAATGATGGGTTTTTGTTTCATCTGCAAATGGTAAATTATGCCTTTAACACAATATATGTACTGTATATACAAATTGTAAAATATCATACTGTTGGTTGTTGTTTTTGTCACAGTGATTTGTCAGTACCACCACTGCCACGCAAGGAGAGGGAAAAACCCAAACGTAGCTCTCTGTATGACAATGCATCGGATGATGGGTCGTACCCTGTGACCATTGTTAACAACAACACCCACCTAAGTCGGTCATTCTCGGGCAGTTCGATGTCAGTCACGAGCGGTCACTCCGACCTCAGCAACACCAGCTCTCAGAGCCGGCCGGATTCCATGCACAGCACCCAGCTGTCCAGCGCGACAGCGGACGACTGGAGCTCGACGACCACAGGGGAGAGCTTCGACATGTCACGCCTCTCCATCATATCGGGAATCTCGGGCCACTCCGACGGTGTGCTGATCAGCCCCGCCCATCACGGTCAGCGGGGATATTCGTACATGGCCACCGAGATTTACCACACGCATACACAAGAGACACGGCTGTTCAATGGCAGCCTTGCGGCCGGTAGAAGAGCGAGCAGCGGTAGCGAGGGTACGCCCCCTCCGCCCCTTCCCATGAAACAAAAGCCCAGGACTGTTCGCCAGCTCTCAGCCTACGAGAATCTGGCACCAGAAGATGCCGACGCCCTCTCGCGGAAGCTTCAGGAAGAGGTGTTTGTCTCGGATGCGCCTCCACCAGATGTGGTGGCATGTGCCACCTCCAAGGGAATTGCCAAATTTACATCAAGCGGGGACATTGACCTAAGGCAGGACAGTGACGGTCCACCTCCACTGCCCCCTAAAACCAACAAACACAGTAAGTGATCATAAGGAAAGCGAGTACCTATTCAAATATGAAGGGCGTAGTACTTACAGGAATCTCTCAAATGAATACGACCACAGTACTTTATTAGTTATTATGTACATGTTTATATATGGAAATTAAATGTTTATTCCTAGTAGTACAATAGATAAAGTTACATGTAAGGAATATTATATTCAATGTTGAAGAAAGTAAAAAAAGAAAGATAACAACTTTATATGTGCATAATTTTTTAGGATTCCTTGAATTCGAGGATTCCTTTTTTGAGGATTCCCTTGAAGAATGTAAATAAAACCTACCTAATGCAATTCATTAACTACCACTTTGTTTTTTTTTCTCTTCACCCTCACAACTCTTCTCTACTTTAATCTCCCGCAACTTTCTTAAAACCAACCAACCAACAAACAAACAACCAACCACCTAAACAGTAAACACCTACCTGGACCTGGTGGGTGGCTACAACACAGATGGGATGGAGCTCTCTTTCCAGCAATCATCCATCTCTACCAACATGCTGAGTTACGCCGGCTGCACCTCCCAGCAGGAGTACCTCCGCACCAGGGAGGAATTCTTCCAGGCCTCCTACCGCCTGGAGGCACCGTGTGCACGGGAGCCCACCTCACCCTGCCACGCCTGCAGCATGGCCCAGGGTTACGTGCATCAGGAGCGCATCGAGGTCCGCTCGGGAGGCGTCGGCGTCAGCAGCGGGGGGATGGTGGGAGCGACCGGCCATGGACAGGCCATCGACAAGGGCTACGAGACGGCGTCACTCGGCTACGAAACCATGTCACAGGGTAGTCACGACAGTGATGAGTTGCCTCCGGCGATCCCACCAAAGAGGAAAGATTCTGCTCAACAAGTAAGTTTGTGTCTTGAGGGCTTGCACATTTTGACTACAAAATGTGTTTCCTTGAATGTGACACTCCTATGAATGCTCTGCAGGTGACAAAGTTTATTGTGTCTCTGAAGAAAAACAACCTAAAAGCTGTAATGTAAGTTACTGTGAAGATGAAGTAAATGTTGATGTACCTCCATTTTATTCAAACTTATGTGGAACTGAGATAATCAAGAAAAACATAAGTAGACTCGACTGAGATACTAATATTTTAAGCCCTACAAATTTCCCATTTCACCTAGTATATGGTATCAAGTTTGTTTGTCTTAATGTTATACCCTTCAGCTTTATTTCCGTGACGGTAATTTTAGAAAGTATGATACTTTGAAATTGGTTTTCCATAGATGGTGTTGTATGTCTGGTTCATTGCTCTTTTTTTTTTCTTTCATCACAGTGGGGTGAACTAGTAAACAATCTTTACAGTTATTAAACAGCAATGGTGAAGCATATTCAAACAATTCAGAATTTCATGTGGACTAATGTCTTACAAATATCTTATTGTTTTTTATATTTTCACATGGATAATGATGATTGACACATGTTACCTTGAATTGTATTTTTATATTGTTTTCTGATTGAAATGAAAACACAACCTCCTTCCTTGGCAGAAGTAATGAACTGAACAGAACAAAAATGAGCTACTGTCAAAGAATTAAGTTTGCATGCAATATCATACAGTTCATGTAAGATTATATGTGCACATATTATTCACCCCACGTTCTTGTTTCTGTGTATCTTGTTACCACAGAGTTCAGACGTTCACAGATCACGGCACTACACCAACCCTGAGAGGCCGCTCTCTCCCATGTATGACCTGAAGAAGAAGTCTGAGAGTATGATCGAGAACAGCAACCAGGAGCGAACACACAAGTAAGTCCTTTACCCTGCTGCCAGCAGAGGTCTCGAAGAATTTCATTACTTGCTTCATTTGGCAATTGTAAAGCAGAAAGATGTATACATATGATTCATGTCATACTGAGTCTCAACTGATCTTATGCTGCCATGAAGCAGTGTGATGTATTATGATTGTAGTGTACTTTAGAATAGCTTGTAATGTAGACCTTAAATGTGCCACTCTGGACCATGAATATTGGAATGCTTATCTTAATGAATATTTATTGATTTCATGCAATTATTGGCCATATTTCTAAGGCAATAAAAGAAAATGTGTGTTGGAAATTTGTGTGATAGAAGTCATGTACATGTACTTATTAGTAAGCATAATTTGAGCAAAGGAAAATCAAACGAATAAAGAAAAAAAAAAAAGAGAGCGAATCAAATGGACATGAATTTGTCGTATTTGGTTGAACAATTACTAATGGGCGTGGGCACAATGAAAATCTTAATGAAACTTAGCTGTACCATGAAACTTTCTGAAGGAAAGTGATAAGCCGATGTATACTCACTGTGTGTCTGTACTACATTCCTTCTCTCCGTTGCTTCACCCAATACAGCATCTCACAGCTCCCAGCGTTGGCACGGAAACCGTCGGAGGCGGAATCAGAGGTGGAAGAGAGCTTCAGTGAGAGTGGTATCCTGGACATGCTGGATGTGACAGAGCTGCTCTCGTACAGCACAGAGGTAATGAGAAACGGTCTCCTTGGCTTATTAACCCTTTTGGTACACACACAGACAGTGTGGCTTTTTCAATGTGTGCCATGTCCAAATTGAGCTAGTTGTCAAATAAATTTTATGTGTACTAAGCATTTAAAGGGTTAAGAGAGCAGCCAACTTTCTCCCCTCTCTCTCAGGAGACTCCATGAATATTCTCTGATCTCCTAAATTCAAGTTAGAATCTTTTGGGTGATGATCTTTTCCCTCTTAGTCTTGTCAATTTAACGGTTAAGTCTTAGGTATTATGATAAAAATGATGGTGGTAGTGGTGGTGATGATGGTGGTAATGGTGTGATGATGGTGGTGGTGGTGGTGATGATGGTGATAATGATAGTTGTGATGATGATGATGGTTGTGATGGTGATGATGATGGTGATGATGGTGGTGATGATGATGGTGATGGTGATGGTTGTGATGGTGGTGATGGTGATGATGATGATGGTGGTGGGGCTGGTGATGGTGGTGATTATGATGATAATGGTACAGGTAGTAATAATCATGGTAAAGAGTTAGATGGTGGCACTGCTGCTGATGACAGTGACTTTTACAATGATAATGATTATCTCCCACACAGGAGGAAGGGAACCCCATCAAAGGAGGACCAGTTGATGCACTCTTGGTCTACGCAGCTGATGCAGACAGAAAAGGTATGGCAAGAGAGGAGGAGTCCTGTATACAGTAAAAGGTTTAGCTGTTTGGGAAGAATCCATCTGAAAAATTTATGACAACATAGACTATAGCTCCCTGTAATAGAGGCTGCAGGTGGAATGATGAATGTTGATGAAGGAAGGTATGAAGAGAGAGAGATATCAAAGATGAATATATTGAATGGGCAAGAAAGATGGAGAAATGAATGGATTGGTGAATGAATGGATATCCAGACAAAATGGATCAGGTAGATAAATAGAAAGATAATCAGATAGATAAAGTAGATAGAAAAGTAAATAGATGAATAGATAAAGAGATAGAAGAAAGGGGAAGTACAATAGCACAGGGCGAACTGAAATCTTATGTAGGAACAAATGTGTGACTTATTATTAAAACAGTATACTGATCAGTACTGTGTGTTTTTCTTTCACAGATTTGGTGTACTATGAGGCTTTCTTAACAACATACAGGATGTTCATTAGCTCCAGGGATCTCCTCAACAAACTACTCTACCGATATCCTTTTACAACTGACTGTAACATTATCTACTGTGTTTTGTTTTTGATGTTTGATTATTTCTGCTGCTTATCCATAGCATAATTTCTCTGTCCACCATGTCTTTGACCTTAACTGAGGCTTACGTATAAGAAATTCAGGCACAAGACGGACATGAAGTCACGGCGAGCCAATAGAAACGCATTCTTCTTACTTCTCAGAGTAGCAGGGGATCTGATGTAAGTATGCACAGCTCTGACATTAAAGCATACCTTGTGCTCTCAATGTAAATACCAAAAAAATGCAGGTCCTCCAAGGACATAATTCAGGAGTAGTGAAAACCATACCCACTAGCCTGTCAGATAACAATTGACACAAACCATGGGTAGAACTGTAAGAGACAAGGTATGTGAACAAAAATGAAAATATCATCTTCAAACAGTTTGTCGTGGAGGCGTCATGGATTATAATGTTGGCAATTTTTCTTTTTACATACAATGTACTACTATCTAGTTGTGCTCACTCCAAATGTCAAATGTACCAAAGGTAGTGATCATACATAGTTGTAATCTTTATGACAGAATGATTAAAGAAGGTCATCTTTTCCTTTTCCTCACTCTCCTCTTCATCATCTTCTTCTTCATTTTCCTCATCATCCTAATCCTCTTCTTCATATTTTCTTCATCCCTATCCTCATCCTTGGTATCTTCCTCTTAACTCTCCCCTCCTCTCTCTTCTCTCTAATATCTCCTCTTTCTGTCTTCCCCTCTATCCTCCTACTTCTCCTCCTTCTCTTACTCATCTGCCTCCTCCTCTCTTCTCTCTATCTCCTCTAATGCCTCCTCTCTATCTTCCCTTCTACCGTCCTACTCCTCTACTTCCTCTTTATTCCTGCTTCATCCTCATCATCTTCCTCCCAGTGGCCAGACAGAGGATGACATCCTCAAGATGCTCATGGACCTGGTCTTCCAGCTGCTGTGTGATGGTGAGCTCATGCTGGCTAAAATCTTGCGGGACAAGGTTCTGACCAAGATTGAGAACAATAAGAAGGCGCAGCGGTCTAACGGCAAACTGCTCTGGGATGTCGGCATCTCCATTGTGTGAGTCTAGATCCTCTTTCTGTGTTTGAGGTTAACGATGTTAATTTCTCTCATTGGCTCATCCATTATTTCTCTTCGTTCATTGTTATTGCAATTAAGTTTTCATTTGGTATTCAGCCAAAAAGAAAAGTGCCTTTGGAGGGACTCTTCAACAAAATACAGTGTCCAGTTCAATCCTTCAAGTGAATGAATTTGCACTAAATGAGAATGATGACAGTTTGGAGATTTGAATATGGTGCTGCCTCCCAATCCCTAACATCATTGCAAACCCTTCGTGAAATTAACGAGAGTTTAATTTACTTATCTGACTGAAACATCCCTGCATATTATCCTCTTTAGATACTGAACTTCCTTTCTAATCATTTTGTCTTTGAGAAATAACATGAGATTATTGTCCATTATCCCACAGGCGGCCATCAATCAATGACATCACAAGCCAAGAGATTGCTGAGCAGATGACCATCCAGGACTCGGATCTCTTCCAGAAAATAGAGGTTGGTGTGACCCACTGAACTTAAAGTGTGTGATGGGAAGAATAAGAATTCAAAGCTATATTGCCATGACCTGCTTATGTTTGAGTTGTGTGGGTTTCTCCCTTCAAATTGTTGGGTTGTTTTTCATAATCTAACTTGGTTTCTGTTTCCTTCTTGTTTTGCTTTGTCTGTTCCTGGGGGCTGGTTAATGCACTGGAGTACTAAACAAGATAGAGATATCATTGGGTATGCTTTGAACAGGGAAAGTGACAAAGAATAAACCATTTGAAATGACCAAGTGCATAATGTGCTTTGATGAATCTGTCATGTTTAGAATCCTCTCTCTTTTGTTGTGTAATACATCTGAGGTTTCCAATTCTCTGCTCTTTCCATGTGACCTAGATCCCAGAGGTTTTAATGTGGGCCAAGGAGCAGTCGGAGGAGCTGAGTCCAAACCTGACCATCTTCACAGAGCACTTCAACAAGATGTCCTACTGGTGAGTCTCGTCTTTCAAATGCTGACCTGATGATAAAGTAATTATCGTAGTGGTGATATGATGCTGATGTTGTTTACGATCACATACCTGCCAACTTTTCCTATTTCATAAGAAAATTTTGTGCTTGAAAAGCTTCATTCAACATTTTGTTCCCATTTTTGTGAACACTTGGTAATAATAATATATGGGAGATGGGTGAAAATATCTATTTTTGTAATATTTTCTTCTTCTGTTATCGAAATCATTTGTATTTGTTGGATGTTCTTGTTCAATTTATTCCTATTTGTTTTATCTGACTGTGATAGAATGGTGATATAGTAATAATGATAATGATGTGATGTTGGTGATGATGATGATGGCGATGATATTGATGAGGTCAGAGGAGGAGGACGACGACAATGATGATGTGATCGACAATGACACTCATAACAGTGCAGTAATGGTGATAGTGGTGATAATGATGATGGTGATGATTATGACTATGGTGGTGGTGGTGATGATGATGATGATGATGTGATGTGATGTGATGTGATGTGATGTGATGTGATCACCATGATAATAAAGTTAATAGATAAGAAATATTAAGGATAATTTCCTGTTTCTATTCCTTGTGATCAGGGTGCGGTCTCTCATCCTTCAAGAGCCCAAAGCCCAGGACAGGGAGAAGCTCCTCATCAAGTTCATCAAAGTCATGAAGGTAAATATGTTATACCACTCCACATCAGAATAGTTAATCCTCCAAGGGAAGTCCTCCCATGTCTATCATAATGTTATCAGGGTATTATGAACTGTATCAGTAAATTCAGTCAACTGGACTTACTTGTATTTTTGAGTAGTGACAATTCACATCCTCTCCGAGACGCTTCATCAGGCCGACTGATCTTTGACGATAATTGGTTGGAACCTATAACCCGGCAGTTCGGAAAATTTCTTGGTGCTTTCCGAAATTCCCTGACCCTGTCACGGGTCAACAACCAATTGCTGCCAAAGATCAGTCGGCCTGACGAAGCGTCTCGGAGAGGACGTGAAACGTCGCTACTCGAAATTACAAGTAAGTCCAGTTGACTAGATTTACTGATATAGTTCATGATCTGTTTTACCTGGATGACTGAGAACATTAACAGACAGGGTATCGTGTGTTCAATTTCAACTGAAACTGATGTTGCATTTAACAGTAATGAATGGATCTATGCTATACACTAGTTTTCTTCTTTGACTTGAAAGTACTATCCATTGATAATTCAAAGATAGTCCCTAATTACTCAAATCAGTGTAATTTTTTTTTTTTATATATACATAGAAAGCCAACTAATGACATATGCAGAAGTTAGTAGGCTGAAGTTTTCCTTTCATTGTTTTCAAACAGCATTTACGGAAGCTGAACAACTTCAACTCATACCTTGCCGTCCTGTCAGCCCTGGACTCAGCCCCTGTCAGACGACTGGAGTGGCAGCGACAAACTGTGGAGGTGGGTGTGGTCTGTTGGGTGTGGTACATTGGGTGTGGTCCGTTGGGTGATTCAAATCCTATCCATACTTGCCTCTCTCTCTTATCATTGTAGAAACGAACCTCGATTATTCAGCAATCTCTGATCTGGACTTCTATATCATCTGGACATGTTCATGCAATGAAGATGAAAAAAAAAGGGATTTCAAACTCAATTTAAACTCTTACAAAACTCACACAATTTACCTTTAGTATTCCCAACAGAAATATGTTAGGAATTTTACATCATAGTGATTCAATTACTGTTAAAAAAAAAAGTTATAATTTTAAGTAGGCTAGAGCCTAGATTATGCCACTTTTGCATTTTTCACTACCAACTTAGCAACCACTGGGTCGGCATCTACAAGTACATGTGCATAAACATTGTTTCTCCCATATTCGGCCAAATTGCATATATCTGAATGTGCTCTGGTCTCAACATGGCCAGATAACAGAGGTCAAACTGTACTGCAATGTTAAAGACAGTTGTGTGTTGTTTATCATTTTAACATGTTTTTCCTTCTGATTCAATAACTTTCTAATTTTCCTCCACCTGTACCTCTGGTCGTCTCTCTCAGGGCCTGAAGGAATATTGTACCCTCATAGACAGCTCCTCATCATTCCGATGCTACAGGGCAGCTCTGGCGGAGGCGGAGCCTCCTTGCATCCCTTACCTGTAAGTAGAGTGGCTGTTACCATATCACGTTTGCTACCTATAGTATCACTTATTACCACCCCTAAAATTGCTGAATCAAAATGACTGAATTATCTGTGCAATTTTGTCCATGCTTCTCCCAATTGGACTGTCTTGGTTGAGTGTTATGTGACATACAACCTGTAGACACAAGCCCCAAATCTCTTCACAGTGGCTCCAGATGGAATGAAATCACTCCATCCACAGCCAAGTGTAGGATGTTATCCTTAACATTCCAAGAGTTTGTGGACTTCAACTTCTTTGAGTGGTACTCACAAAATTGATTGCTCTTGAGATGAGCTGATGTTGGCAGCATAGCTGTGTTTACATAGTCATGTAATCAGTTTTATAGAGGCAACTGAATGTTGACTGAAGTATTTGCCATGTCTTAGATGTCCAGGAAAGAGCTAGGCACATGGCAGTAGAAAGATTTCACAGAATTTCTTCTCAGATAATTCATTGACATGTAGCTTCACATCTGTGAAATGTTCTTCCCACAAACTGTGAATATCTGTTTAATGTTCTTTTGGAAAATTCCGTAGCTATCACATCTAACCTCAAAGCCATTACCTGGGATTTCCTGCCATATGACTGCAGCTGATTAAATGTTCATGCACAAGCACACAAGGAAATGAACATTCATATTGCTATGAAGATAGCTGCAGCTTCTTGTGCTTAAAATACTTTCATACCATGGTCTCTCGCATGCTTTTATGATTTTCATGTTGCAAACTTGTTTCTCTGCAGGGGCCTGATACTCCAAGACATCACCTTTGTTCATATCGGCAACCCTGAGGAACTGCCGGACAACGGAGGCGTGAACTTTGTCAAGTGTTGGCAATACTTCAGCATCTTGGACAGCATGCGCAGATTCAAACAACAGTGAGTTTGACTCTCTATCAAAAGCAGTCATTCTTTCTTGAATCTTCATGATATGCAAAAAAAGGGGGGAAAATGAGGGGAATGGCATGAAGTGTACCCTGTATATCATCAGAATTTTTTAGAATCAAAACATAAGAATTGAGTTTGACTCCATCAATAAACCTCAGGTTGACTGAAATGACAACAGAAGTCTGGATTTTTATGGTAAAACTTCATTGTGACCAACGGTAGTGACATAATACGAGCGGATGTACAGCTACATTGTAGTAGAAAAGTTACTGTTTTATGTTGTTAGAAGTGGCTGAGGAAAGGAAGTCTTATTTTCCTGTCAGTGTCAAAATATGTAGGATCTGTCTCATCGTACAGAAGCGTTAATTGTCCAAGCACAATATGGAGGGAATCTTTTTGAGTTTACATGTGCAAGAATTACTATTCAAAATATCCATCAAGTTTCTTGAAATTCAAAATGTGCTGTTGCCTTGTTTTTCCATTGTCATTGTCCAGTCACTACGACACCCTGAAGAAGGACGAGAGAGTTCTGGCTGTCTTCAACGACTTCTCGGAGTACCTGGACGAGGAAGCCATGTGGCAACTATCCAAGGTCATCAAACCCTGAGTGAGGGCGCTGTATCGTCTCCATGGGACGTCCATTTTGATTCAGACTCTATGAGGCTGGCTACACCAAACCCCCCTCCTCACTCCTTCCCCAAATCTCTCTCTGTTAGTTAAAGGTCATCACACGATATCCCTTTCTGAAAATTCTTGCAGAAAACAAGGATGGGATGTGACGAGAGAAGGGAAAGGGTTTGGTTAAACATGCTAATTTACTCGGCGGATTTGTACTTATCAGTATTATCAGCATCCACTTATATTGTGGAGAGCAAGTCAGCAACTTTGTTGTTGTTGTTGTTAACAGAGGAGCACCCCAGACATTATGTTGCAATAAAATTTTGGCTCGAGACAGAATGAGACAAGCGCAAGGAATGCCTCGGGGAAGTGTGTGTCTCCAGAGGGGCAGCCATAGGAAAGACATGGTGGCTTCTGAATCCAGATCTCTATGGGTTACCACTCCGTTGCAAGCTCATGCAGTATCCAAGCATACAAACACTTGCACAATATCTTTCAGAGGGTATACCGCTGTCTAATCTACCGGCTATGGGAATGAAAGGGAGTCGTCTGCCTGGATGTTTGCTTTCACAAGATGTTGGTGACAAGTGGCTGACAATGGTCTCGGTCTTTATGAAGCTGTGTACTTCCTACGGAAATACTGAGGGCTTTTTATTAATATAAGTTCTTCTTTCTTCGAATTTGACTGAATTTTATCGAAAATATGACACAAGTTTGTAAATGTCAGTGATATTTTCCAATGGATACACTGTTTGTGTCATGTATTTTACCCCTATTTATTACACTTTCATTGATATCATTATTGTTGATTATGGTGTCGTCTTCAAACACAATTATTTAATCTCAGATTTATATCAATGATACACCACATGATATGTGAGAGGGTGTATTCTGTAAACTAAAACAAATCTTCATTTCTAATGTTATGGACAAGCACACAAGCTCACAACGTGCTGATATCCAATGAAGTCATTTCATTGAAATAACAAACTTGCTTGCATGTGTTCAACCTGCTTTGCAAGCCATAATTCTGCAAATAGAACATACACCACATCTTGTTAGGTTTTTGTTTCATTCAAGCATATCATTTGATGATCAGCGTGGCATAACTATCCAGGGAAAATGTATGCTTTGTAGTGGACACCTCTAAATGACTTGAATATGTTCATTATCGAGGAAACTTTTTTTTCAACTCTTCCTGATAAACCTGAATCTTTGAATATTTGATCTCACTTTGTAGACATCATTCAAATTTAGACTGGAATTGCATTCATTGTTCTCAGTGAGAATATTGCAGTAATATCTGAATGACTGGTAGGTTTTCTGTTAGTGCTCGAGATATTGACCATTACATGGAGCAGATAGTTTCTTCCCTACCAAGCTCGGACCGCCATAGGAACAAGCGTTCCATCACGTCCACCAAGGCTAGATTACAGTCATGATCAGTTGGAAACAACGCTTACCATGGCACACAATGCATTACCTTTACAGAGGCAAATTCCATGATTTTGTCAGTAAGATTCTTTCTTTTTCTTATAGTGTCCAAATTCATGACTTTGGGCGGATCTTACACATTTGTTGTTTTGTTTTGTTTTGTTTTGTTTTTTGTTTTTTGTTTTTTTCTTTACAAATGGTCACATCTTGACTGCAGTCAGGCGATGGTACTTACGTTACAGAATTTACTGATTTGGTTATCAATTAAGCCAACACTTTTGTATCATAGCAGGAATGGAAAATAATGTAATACTCATGGTAACACAGCTGCCAAATCTTTCTGAGAAAGCAACATCTTGTGTTTTGTGTCAACAAGCAAGTAATGAAAGCCTCCCTGGTTTTGGATTTTGGAATTATTTACACCTACTTAGATGAATGTTGTGTGCATTTCACCCTGACTGTTCTTTGAAGTCCTCCCTGATTTTTAAGTGTAAATGTTGGTGGCTCCATCAGTTGGAAATTTGGGCTTTTACACCATCTAGATTCTCCTTGGTGAGAGAGTCACCTAGAGTTAACCATTTGCACTTTTGGTTACATCCAGTCTGGACATCAAGGAGGGGTAAAATTGTCATGTCAATAGCTGTTTGTAATTCCTGATTGATAATATATGATTTATCATAATGCAACTCTGTATTGAACACACAAAGTGTGGTTATGTACTTACCCATTGGTCAAAATCTTGCTTTCAGAAACTGTAAAGAACACTGAGACAAAAGAAAAAGAGAAGCAAGCTTTTCTTTTTTCTTTTTCTTTTTTTTTTTACAAAGCTCTGCAGAGACTTTGCTGCCCTTTCTGCTAGTTTCAATGCATGTGTGTGCTGAAAATTTCAGTGAATGTACTATTTAGGGATCTTCATGCAAATCAATGTTTTAAACTCCTTATGACATTTCACTTTTATCTGAAGAGCTTCTGGTATTCTTCCTCTACAATTGATCGGTTGCAAGAGTGTATTACTGCTACTTGTATTTCTGTGAGTGCTCCAGAATCTGAAGGAGACCTCTTTAAATGGCTGTTACTTACGAAGCTGATGCCATGTGTGTGTGAAAGTGTGTGTGTTTGTGTCAAACAGATGTTGAAACACATGTAAAGTTGAAGGGGGCATGTTCATATAAAGCTTTTACATACCTTGCATGAAACCAAGAGGATGAATTTTCGGAAAGAAAGAAAACTGAGATGTTCCCTTTAGCCACCTTGCCACATTGCATGTAACAGTCCTGGCTGCTTTGCGCAGAGGGATCTAGGGGAGAGCGGTGGTGAGACTTTGAATGTCGACATACCGATGGTTTAATCTCGATGTGTCATGGAGAGTGATACTGATGAATGAGACCAGCAGCTCCAGTGTAGCCACTGCAGAGTAACATTGCGGAGGTGACTTCATTGTCCTGTTTAGATATTCGTGAGGATACGGTTCTTGCCAAAAAAAGGTTGTGGGTCTTCACCTTTGCCCGTATCTTCGCGCAAGAATTACAACTCCGTTTTTGTTGGGAAGAGTGACGACTGACTCGGTGTGTGTTTGTCTCCCCCAGTTTGTGAATTCCTTCCATGAAATCATTGACTTTGTCCTCCTTTCTTCATCATGAGCCTCTTCTCTGTCATCTTTGTCTTCTTCATCATCACCTCCTTCATCATTTCTTCCATCTCTCAATCTTCTCTCACCATCTCTCTTCTCTTCCTTCTACTTCTGTAGCATAATTTAAAAAAAATTGTATATTCATACATTAATTGTGGTCAAAGTTGTGGCACAGTGGTGTCACATACATGAATGCCATTTTTAATGATGTCACTTATTGATGATGCATTTGATCAGAAAAACTTGTACAGACTATTATAAAGAGGATGTGTGTCTGCATGTTCATGTCAATAATATTTATTTTTTATATGCAAAACAAGTATTATATAAGCATGGAAATGAAATATATATGTGGTAGAAATTATGTTTGTTCTGATTTTTTTTTTTTTTTTAAATAGATTACCTAGTCAAAACTCCCATACCCTGTGAAAAGAGTCAGTAGAGGAACCACGGGAGTATTTCTATGCTCAAAATTTGGCTGACTTATTTGAATGTATCAATGTTTCTTGCAAAGGTTCATCTCTGATTTCTGTTCTCCCAACAGTACGATTCCTCAAGAGCAATCTAGACCCAGAACTGTCCTTTTTCATTTAAAAGTGCAATTTAGACAGACAGGGGGAAAAGTGCTTAAGAATTGAATCATGCAAAAATTGCAAAGCTACATTTTGACTTCACAGAGTTGACATCATGGTTTGCATATGAATTTGAAGACATTGGTTTTATAAATGTGTAAAACAATATGGTACTCCAGCATTGGTATTACTTTGCAGTTATATGATTGCCATTCACTATATATTTCCCCGAGTTTCCTGATTTCTGAAAAAGGAAGAATTATTACTTTTTTTTAAATCATATTTTCAGCTCTCTGTCAATGAGGTGCAACTGATAAGTGAGTAAATCAGAGATAAAGGACATTTTTGGTTTTGGAACTTATGTAGTATTCCAACCAGTCTGATTAGCATATCAACCTGCACCCCTTTGGCTATGTTTATAATACATCTCATTTCCTAGGGTAGACGTATGTGTAGGTCTTTTACTCAGTGTCGTAAGATGGAAAACAATAGCACCCCAGCTCAGTCTTCTTTATTGATATATAGGTCAAAGATTTCTTGTGTAACACCAATGTCTTCTTCTTCTTTCTCTCCATCTCATGTGATGAGAGTTTTGATATTTTCTGAGCTTCATTTCCATTGTGCTTTCAAAGCGTTTCCTTTCAAATGAGTATCAATGACAATCGCATTGCAGGTGGTAAGGTGAAGTTTTTTTGTTTGTTTGTTTTTGTTTTTTCTACAAGAGCAGCAGTATACATAGGAACCTTTTTCCGTAGAAAGAATCTGTAGTGCTCTTTTGTGTCCACTGAGTCTCATGGAATCTTAGAATAATGGCTGATTCAGTAATCTCTATCTGAATTGACCCTTCTTGATTGAAATGACAGAAGTTTTACTGGTGATCTATATACATGTATCCTGTACATTGATCGCTTAATCTGTAGAAAGTGATAGGAATTGTATATTACAAGGCATATATTTATTACTTCACTAAATTTTGAAATGTTATGAATATTTATGTGACTCCTTTTATGTCATACAAATGACAGCAGCCAAATAAACAGGATGAGATTTTCTTTTTTGGAAACAAAAAAAAGGTTTCTTGTCTGCAAATTTTTTCTTTCACTGAAATGCATTGTGAAAAACCTTCGCTTTATCCAATCTCATGGTAACAGGAAGAGTTTGCTAAAATAACTGGGCATTGGTGGATATATATTTATGTCTGTTTTATGACTGGGCTTGGTCAATATATCAATTAAATAATCTCTGCGGAAGAGATACTCTACAAGGGTATATCTGCTGGATTGAACATATGCAAGCAACAGATCTGTGTACCTATAGAAGACTGTATATTACTAAGCCATTGATGTTATTGTAAAAGCTGTATTGGTCAATATGCAGCAGTGCGCTGTGTTGCTCCATTTGCTGGCAACTTTAACTTGAACAAATTAAAAGAAAAAAAAAGATCTGTCTGCTTTCAGTCTATCAAACTCCACAGACTCAAGCTAGTATCCTTTCTCTGTGTTCTTTGTTCTCATATGCAGCAGTATGAAAATACACACACACACACACACACACACACACACACAAAGACACATGTAAATGAATGATATGCATACAACTGTATACACATTACACATGTCATACATAATTATATGTGTGTATATATATATATATATATATATATATAGTACAATTATATAGTAGGATATACTATATGAGCTCCTATATAGTTGAGCACTGTCAGCCATATTGCAGTACACACTCTACTTAGTGTACGCATGTATATATATTATATATATATATATATATATATATATATATATATATATATATATATATATATATATATATATATATATATATATAAAACACTGTAAATACACATGAAGAGTTTCATCACAAAACAGATCAACTCTATTCTTGTCAATTTGGGATATTTGCTCACAAAGAAAATAAAATGTGGAATAATTTCAATGATAACTTCAAGAATATTCCTTGTTATGCAACAAGTGAGGTACATCACTGGAAAGGTTATTTTGCTCTGTCTGAGGGTTGACGTCTTTTAAAATGATTAGAAATTGCACATTTTCTGATCAAACCCTTCATGCATGTGTCTTTGTCATGCATATTTATGCACAGCCTTTCAGACATACATACACACACCTACACTTTTGTAGCAAGAGTGCCACGAGGAGGTGGAAAGCGCATCTCTCCTCGAGTTACTGTATATGCTGAATATATCGCGAGGTTTTTATTTTCGCGAATTTCGAAAGTCAGGTGCTATTCACGAAATCAAAGACACGTGAAAATATTGACTCTGATCCCGAATTGAGTGACGTATGTGAGTACACTTCTCTGTTCAGTACAGGGCTCCATGATCGCGAATTTAACCACTCGCGAAATCGTCAGGAAGTCCCGATTCGCGAAAATTTAGACCTGCGAAATATATAGTGTATACAGTATATACTTCAGTGACACGTATGGTATGTGAATGTGTGAGTGATTCCGTCCTTGTGCATTGATACTGGCTGGATGAGAATGGTTCAAAGGTCTGACCATGAACTGGTCCTGCATTAGAAAATCTCTAACAGGCTGGTTTTGATAGAATTGGGGAAAACATTTCAACATGAATAATTCTTCAATACCAACACTTCAAAAATTTGTAGCACTAAATTTATTCATGAAGTTTATATAACAATCACACTGCACTTGCGATCACGTAACAGTGCATACAAGTTATGGTTGTCTGGTCATTGTTCATGTCTACAAATAATGTCCTTATTTTGTCTTGAAGGGAACTGTTAAAGAATCACAACTTCATGAAATTGGACACTGTACATATAATTCCACTGGCCTAAGCTTTACCTGCAAGGCTCCTGAATTTCTGACAAATTGTCATGACTTAAATATGCACAAGAGATATGCATTTGTAGTCTTTGTTACAACTGACTTTACACATCCACTCTCCTTCCATTTTTGTGGCAACAAAATTGAAATTACCCTTTGAGGCCAATGTAGCATGGCATATAGTAATCAAAACACAGATAAATCAAACGACAACAGTGTTGTAATTTCTAATTTCCCCATGTGTCTGTGTTCGGTGCACGTCCACGTATGTACTACTGTAGCATACAGACTGATGTTCAGGCTTTTCAGTTGCTGTGACCAGAGAAATCGTAGAAATTTTTGTTCACAGCACAACTGTATTTAAAAAAATCCTGTGTAATATGGGGATACAGCGCCGCTGGAATCAGAACAGATGCTACAATATTTATGCATTCATCAATGGTTGTATCAAGACATTGACATACAGTACGGTACAGCTCTAGTTCCTCAGACTCAAACTCAATAGTTTAAGCATTAAACCAAACACTCCATTCCTTGGATCAAAGTGTTTATACACTACATAAACTGCTTAGTAAGCATGAAATGACAAACCACTAAAAACTTAGCCCATTTTCTTTTTCCCCACAAACCCTACTAGTGGCCTTCATCATGACACCATGAGCAATAGATAGAGAAAAAGTCTTACTGTACGATGACCATCAGAACATGCTTAGTTCTTAAATCTATAAACTGCACTCATTTCACAAACATTTAGGACTTACAGTTGTACTTCAGCTGACACAAAGTTGCTGTTTTTTTTATTTCTGTTCGAACGGAAACCTAAAATCATGATTTTATGACGATATGATATTTTAGTAAAACGACAAGTCAGGTGAAATCTAGTTGCATTACAATGTGAAAAAAATATCTGAAAGGACAAAAAAAACCTCCTCAGTCGAAGGGCCTCTACGTGCTAAGTTTCCACTATGTCGATACCGCAGCTTCATATTATCCTCTAATATGAGAACAATGTTAGGGTCTCATAGAGAAAGAATGTCATTGTAGCTTGACAGGACGGCTTACCTGGATTACTTCTCATAAAACACTTTTATGGTAGAAAAGGTGCAAGAAATCTCCACATTAATGATGACAGAAAATACAGACAATAGGTGAAAAGAAAGGCAGAGCGACAGCAACATTACCTGACATTCTCAAAAAATCTTCATTCAGAATATTAGGATTAAAATGCTTTTCTCAGCTATTTCAGATAGCATCCATCTGACTACATATTGGATATCTGAGGACAAGCATTGCACATCTACAAGCTTCATCAAGTTTATTCTCTAGGAGCAAACTTTTAAACATGTGACATGTTTTGCATCCTTTCAATGGGGAGGTTAGCATGTGAGGCTACTATGTACGTTGGAGCCCAGCTTTGATGATCGAAACAAGTCTGAGCGATCACCAGATCAGAGCAAAACACCTTCAGCTTGTGACACAGAGTCTAAACAAGTTATCAGGTAGTGTGCAATCTGTTTCAGCTTTCCTGAGAGGGTGAAATCCAAAAGCACTTTTCACCACAGGACACTCTCATCACAGGTTGGCATCACCTTCAACGTTTTCTCGTCACATCTCCACTCAGCTCTGCTCTAGCAAATCTATAGTGAGGATGGCGATCTAGTCAATCTCCTCCTAGGTTGCTTGTGCCATGGCTGGATGGTACAGTACATGTAGTTCCAAAAGTCAATGTCCACAAACATGGCATAGCGATATCCGCAATAAATGGTGTTCATGTGTCTCTCCTCTCATGGGTTCTTGTCAATGAGAGTTCCTTTGGCCCGCGCCCTCTTTGCCATCTCTTCCTGTAATATCTGCAACAAGAAAGAACACACACAAAAAGGGACATAGATATACACTAAGCTGGCATCTAATCTCCTTTGAATAAATTGACATGTAAATTATATGCTTACAATCATTTTACTGCAGCAAATAAATCTTATTCTTTGGTCAACACAGGTGATGTGTAAAGATAGATAATTCAATACGTGGCAATTATAGACCATCTTCATGTGACAAAAAACAAAAACTTTGAAAAGGAAGGTATCCTAAGCTTTAAAAAAAAAGGCAAAGGAAAGGAAAAATCAAGGAATGATTATCCCTTCAAACAAACAGAAGTGTAGTGGTTGCGACGGGGGCAAGCAGGGCAAACGATATATAGCTCCACGTTACATCAATTTCTCTAAGTGATGTATCATTAAAGAGCACCAGCTTGGCAAAAGATGCACAAATGTTGTCATTTTGAAGAGTTGGTAGAAATGTTTTTGGATAAAAATAGTTGTGACATTTATATTCATGGGTGGTGTATCAGTCACACAGATCAAAGTCCTTGTTCTGCAGTACCCTTTAGATACAATGCTTGCTTTCCTACACAGATAAAATGTAATGGCTATGAGGCTTGCTAAGATGGCTACAACCTTCACAAAGTTCCCGAGGTGGACTGAGCAAGGCTTATCATCCTTACCTCTTCTGGTTTCCTCTTTGCCATGCCCTTCTTGAGGAATTCCTTCTCGATGACGCGAGCGTTGCTGGCGTAGGAGTCTGCGATCTCTCTCTGAGGGAGAGAACACAGTGACACAGTGACGTGAGAATGCTGGTCATTTGTATACACTAGACAGCAGCAAGAAGATCTTTATTACTAGGGACCCGGGGAAACTAAGAATAGTGCATGATTGTACAGTTTTCTGTCTCAAAATATACATAATTCAAATGGGCTGGCCACTGTTTTAATTAATTGCACTTGAGTATTCTGGACTTAAACCAAATCACAATTAATTAGAATGTGATATGGGTCTAGATTAAAAACAACAACAATAAAGAAAAATACACTAAAAATCATGCACAACTGCTAACAATTGTTGGCTTGCAGGCTTATAGGAAGGATAAGGGAGTTCTGATTACAGGGTGTTCCATGTTAGAAATCACTGTGTAAGCTAAGGTCAATGAAATTATTTGCAGGGTCCTCTGGTAGCACTGAAAACACTGAAGAGGTTACTGTGATAAAAAAAAAGGCCATATTATTATCATCATTATTATTAACTACCGGTACACTCTCAAAGGGTGTTATGTTGAATGCGAGTAAAGGACAAACTTACCGCCTCAATCTCATCCTCCTCCTCGTCGATGGTGGAAACGGTGACCGTGGAATACTTGCCCATCGACTTGGTGTTCTTGCTGAGTATCACCTGCATGTCAAACATGAATTTTGTGTTGTTATGAGGGAGAAATTGATGACATTTTCACTTTTTTAAATCCTTACTTATCATTTGACAGATGATCACTGAAATGTGTACAGTACATACATATACAATGGTGTACACATGCTCATACATTGTATATTCAGAGTACGCGTCAGTGGGGCAATAGCAATGATTTTGTAAAGTTGGATTACTGGGAATGCATATTGGTGGTAGGCCAAAGGAAAGAATGCCACAAGAAGGGAATACATACTCTTCTATACTTTAGATCTAACAATTCAAATGACATTACCTCTGAGCATTAAAAAAAAAAATGGTACATGACACAAATATACATACACTGCACTCCAATATATTCACAGTACAATAAAGTTGATGAAGTAATACATCAAGATTTCCAGTACACCATCACAAATTGGTGTAGGGCTTGTACCGGTAACAAAGAATCCCATGAGGATTCATACTCTTTCTCATAAATTAAATTCCATGACTTTCCATGACCATTCCATGACTTGTACACATTCTTTTTTTTTCTTTTTTTTAAACAAGATAGACTAAAAATTTGATCTCAAATCAAAGTAAAGCAAAGAATGTTATTTACATCTCACAAAAGCAACAGATAAACTTCTATAATTTTTGAAATTCCATGACTTTCCAGGTTTTCCATGACCTGTAGGAATCCTGAAGAACAAAAAAAAAGAAAGTGAGAGATACTCTATTAACCCTAAAAGGGCCGGGGGGCGGAATCCGCCCCCCCCCTCGACGTTTCGCGCTATAATTCTGTTACGCGAGAAGGCCTCATCGCGAGGCTTCTTGACTTTGTTTGTTCAAGTCTCGCGCAACTTTTGAGACCAAATTTGCGACGTCCGCGCATACTTTTGCGAAGCCACGCCCATTTTTGTAACGGAATGTCGCCCCAAAACGGGCACAATTTTGTGATTTTGTGTGCATTTCCTATGGAAAACAGTGCTCTGTCGTGAAAGTCATAAAAACCTGAGTATTTTTACAATTAATCACTTTCATTGATTAGTTTTGTGCTAATTATGGTAGAAAAGTGGTCAGTGACAATTTCCAATGAAAAAACAAAGAAAAAACAAAAGTTGAAAAACAAAGAAATACATAAGAAATTCTGAAAACAATAAAATACATAAGAATTGAAATGAATTTTGGAAGTTTTTGTGATGTACAATCGTTGAGTATGCTGCAACAGATTTACAGACCAAAAATTAGACTCTCAATGCTTTTAATTAGGCTAAAATATGATCTTGAGCTTAATTTGCATAATTAATTAATTAAAATTAGAAATTGATTGTTTCAAAAAATCTTATGACACAATCTTGTAGATTATGACGCAGGTCTCACGCATGCAAAATTTCATCGCGATCGCGCCACCGATGGCCGAGATCTCAGGGGGGGGGCGGAATCCGCCCCCCCCGGCCTGAGCATAGCCAAAAAAGCCCGGCCCCTTTAGGGTTAAATGATGTCATGGAGCAATAACTACTGTATAAGCTTTTCTTCCTTTTTTTGTTGTTGTCAATACCTTCTTGCTGGCAACGTTCTGTATCACGAGTGGTTCCTTGAGGGGCCCCTTGTCAGGCTCAAACACTGCATTGTCCACAATGAACGTCACCGTTGTGTCTTTCTCCTTGTGCCGATAGAACAGGAACAGTCCACATCTTTTCACACAAACAAGAGAAGAATGCAATCACAGCGCATTTCAAACACACCAAAAAACAAACAAATAATAGGACGTAACTACTATCTGCACATTTGATACTGGCTACGCTTGAATATACATGAATTTGTATTTGTCTGCTGTCAGTGTGAGCATTCCAATCTCTGATTCAGGTCAGAATGTTGCTCACAAACATGCTTTATATGACCAAAAACGAGCTATTGTAAGTTTCCTGGGTAAAAAAAAAAAAAATGTATGCACTCTAGCCACACTGATACAGCAGTTTAACCCTAAAAGGGCCGGGGGGGGGGAATCCGCCCCCCCCCCTCGACGTTTCGCGCTATAATTCTATAACGCGAGAAGGCCTCGTCGCGAGGCTTCTTGACTTTCTTTGTTCAAGTCTCGCGCAACTTTTGAGACCAAATTTGCGACGTCCGCGCATACTTTTGCGAAGCCACGCCCATTTTTGTAACGGAATGTCACCCCAAAACGGGCAAAAATTTGTGATTTTGTGTACATTTCCTATGGAAAACAGTGCTCTATCATGAAAGTCATAAAAACCTGATTATTTTTACAATTAATCACTTTCATTGCTTAGTTTTGTGCTAATTATGGTAGAAAAGTAGTCAGTGACAATTTCCAATGAAAAAACAAAGAAAAAAAACAAAAGTTGAAAAACAAAGAAATATATAAGAAATTCTGAAAACAATAAAATACATAAGAATTGAAATGAATTTTGGAAGTTTTTGTGATGTACAATTGTTGAATATGCTAAAACAGATTTACAGATCAAAAATTAGACTCTCAATGCTTTTAATTAGGCTAATATATGATCTTGAGCTTAATTTGCATAATTAATTAATTAAAATTAGAAATTGATTGTTTCAAAAAATCTTATGACACAATCTTGTAGATTATGATGCAGGTCTCAAGCATGCCAAATTTTATCGCGATCGCACCCCCGATGGCCGAGATCTCAGGAACTGGACATACCAAAAAAACACTAGCACTAAATGAATGAATGCATAAATATTATGAATGCATGAATGATAAATACATATACAAGGTAAATGAATACATGCACGAATGATACCCCAATTAAACAAAAAAAAAAACAAACCAAAACAAAACAAATCCTTACGTCACGAGTTATATGTATTACATGTAATGCAAGTGCACACTAATGTTGTAGTTTGTGGTGGTACACTCTGACTGAAATTTGTGGCTTGCTCACTGCCAACACATGGCTCAAGAATAACCTATCAAACTGTCTTGCACTGCATACCAATGCAGTTGCACTGTATTCTGCAATACCGGTAGCTATAAATCGTGAGTAATGCATCATGTACACGTGAGTCATAAATTAACCTACAAACATCAAGAGAAGGTGCAGAGCTTTTAAATTCTTGTTTCCCTTTCTTTTAATCGTCAACTAATCTTTCACCGAGAGCTCATATTTATATAATATATGAGACTCATCAATCAACTAATTGTACATTATTTCTATAATGAGATAAACAAGTACAAGTTTGTTTCTTAGATTATGTGAAACATATGGAAAATATTTCCACTTCAGGTTATCAGCATGCTCTGGTATATTAAAAATGTGCAGAATTCCATTTTTATTTAAACAAACAAAAACAAACACAATCAAACACAACGACAATGCTCATCAAATGAAAATTCAGTACACACTCACTTTTTGCATTTCTGCCTGAACTGCTTTTCAATTCCTTCAGGTCTGTGAGAGAAAGATAGATGAACACCACATATTCACTGTTAAAATCCTGCTGCTAATGGGCATGAATTGTATGTCCCTACAGAACAACACTGTGACACATTGATACACAGTGGAATTGTGACTTCAGCAGTGTAGACTAAAACAGTCAAAGTATGCTCTCATGGTTACACATACAATGTATATTACAGAATATTTACAAAGTATAAAGTGCATTTGCACCACAAACCAGTACGTGTGAATTTACAGATTATTTGCACAGTTTATACTACTGTATAGAATCTACTGTAATACTTTTACTGCTTTTCTCTGAGGAGGTTCCCACAGTTTTGTTACTATTTAGTAAACAAACTGTAATACTGAGAATAAAGCCCTTTTGAGCAATCAGAATTGCACACTATCGCTTCTATACTCTTAGAGAGCTTGGCTGCAGCTGCATAGCTACAATGTACAAAGTCAATGTACGTGTGTGAGATGAGTCACATGCTCCTGTTTTCACAAACCTTCTCAGATACACAGTCTCTCCTTGCTGGCATGTCAGCTTGTGAACATGCTTGTTGGCATCGATGACACGCGCCTTGTCACGTCTCCTCAAAGGCAGCTTATCCAGGGCACAATCTACCACGAGGAGAAACAGAGAGGGATGCAAAAAGGGGGAGAAAAGATTTACCCAATGATGATGACACTGGATTTACACAATCAGGCACAGGCTTCATGTACCCGGTATAGAGCTATGACTATGTCCTCAGTTTTTCCCAGCTTTTTTTTTTTTTTTTTCCACCCATTTCTTTAAATTCTCGTTCTTCTGGATCCAGAACTCGATCTCTAGGCCTAGATCTACAATGCAACTCTACATTGTAGCACTAGCAATAGCATTGCCACTTCACTTCCACCCCTTTTATTTATCTATCTTCTAATCAGATTTGTTTTATTCACTGTTTCCGAGTATCTAACGACAACGTAGTGACTGCCGAGCCACTCACCTCGTACATCCATATGTTACGATATCATTCCTCTCCGGGATACCGGGGCCGAGTTCCTTAACGTAAGATTGAAGTAAAACAGAGGGGCCATATCGTGATATAAGCCACTGGGGACCTCGTTGAACGCCTGCCAACATGTGCAGACACTTCTAAAGAAACTACCGCATCAGTGATTTTCAAAAGAAGTCTTTTGTTATACGATGCGAAACACCCACACAGACGAACCGTAAGCGGTGACTTCTCTCCACCACGTAATTCCACGTTGATACAATTATTTATGAGGGGGACATGATCCCACAAGACAACCACGAGTCGGCGGTCGGCTAGTCCATGTGTAACAAGATGACAAAATAACATAATAAATTTATTTAATATGATTATCAGAATGGATTCTCTCGGCATTCCCTCTATACTTACTCGCCATCGAAGCCACCCCTGTGTAGTCTATGGAGAAGGCTCCATAGGTTTGTACACAGCAGTGGCTTAGATGGCGACTAAATATAGAGTGTCTCTCTAATAGTCGCCATCAAAGCCACCCCTGTGTACAAGTCTATGGAGAAGGCTCCATAGGTTTATACACAGCGGTGGCTTAGATGGCGACTAAATATAGAGTGTCTCACTATTACTAATTTGTAGACGATGATTTTTTTTTTTCATTTTATAGGAATAGGTAACTGTCTGAAAGTGGCAGAGTGGTCTTGAAGAGGAGGGAAATGAGGGGTAGATGGATTTAACAGGTTAATTACCTCCATTTCTAGACTTGCTAGAGGTGGACAGTTCGAACAGTCCACCCCTGTGTACAAGTCTATGGAGAAGCTTCCATAGGTTTGTACACAGCGGTGGCTTAGATGGCGACTAAATGTAGAGTGAATGATGGCGCACACGTGCGCACGTATGTAGCAACTGTTTTTCTCTGGTATCCATCGAAGCCACCCCTGTGTACAAGTCTATGGAGAAGGTTCCATAGGTTTGTACATAGCGGTGGCTTAGATGGCGACTAAATATAGAGTGTCTCTATCTATTACTACTCGCCATCGAAGCCACCCCTGTGTACAAGTCTATGGAGAAGCTTCCATAGGTTTGTACAGAGCAGTGGCTTAGATGGCGACTAAATATAGAGTGTTTGATACTGTTTTCTAGCGCTATTTTAGTGTAAACTGATTGGTTGAAAGAGTAGACAATTTTTTTTGTTTCATTTCATAGGAATAGGTAACTGTCTGAAAGTGGCAGAGTGGTCTTGAAGAGGAGGGAAATGAGGGGTAGATGGAATTAACAGGTTAATTACCTCCATTTCTAGACTTGCTAGAGGTGGACAGTTTGAACAGTCCACCCCTGTGTACAAGTCTATGGAGGAGGTTCCATAGGTTTGTACACAGCGGTGGCTTAGATGGCGACTAAATATAGAGTGTCGCTCTATTACTAGTCGCCATCGAAGCCACCCCTGTGTACAAGTCTATGGAGAAGGCTCCATAGGTTTGTACACAGCGGTGGCTTCGATGGCGACTAAATATAGAGTGCTTAATACTGTTTTTCAGCGCTATTTCAGTATATACTGATTGGTTGAATTTGTAGGCGATATTTTTATTTTCAATTTAGGAATAGGTAACTGTCTGAAAGTGGCAGAGTGGTCTTGAAGAGGAGGGAAATGGGGGGTAGATGGAATTAACAGGTTAATTACCTCCATTTCTAGACTTGCTAGAGGTGGACAGTTCGAACAGTCCACAGTTTAAAATGTGTTGTGAATGGTTTTGGTAACTGTGTTTTCACAGGATAGCTAACTGTCTGAAATTCGCAGAGTGGACTTGAAGAGGAGCATGAGGCGGGTACAGATGGGGTGACAGGTTAATCACCTCCATCCATAAAAGCGTTGGACAATTCAAACTGTCCACAATCATGAAAAAGCTAATAGAATTTAGAAATACATGCGATGATGTTTATTTCTTAATCACTGATACTGGTATGACTGATGTCCGGATGATTGTTTTATCTCGAAGAGAAATATTTGCAGAAGACAATGGTCATTTACCTCCATTTCGATTCGAATAGATGGTGGCTTCAATTGCCATTTGCTGCATTCTTCGCAGTCATGACGAAATAAAGTCCTTACCCGGCCAGCCGGCACGGCCCGTCCCTCACCCAAACTTGGCCCTGCCCTCGATCGATACATGCACGTGCTTGCTGCTGCGCTTCACTACGACAAGTCCTAGGAGTGGTTATTGCACTTGTATCCAGTGCTGCGTCCACAAATCCACAAGTCGCACCAGGGAGGTGACCAGGGAGGTGACACCTCCCTGGTCGCACAGTCACAGAACTTTTACTGTGCGCACAATCTACAAGTCACGTACAATAATCTCACGGACGGTAACATGCAGTACCGCCATTGGTGGAAACTAGGCATGCGCAAACCAGGGAGGTGAGCTAGCTCACCTAGTGCTAACGTGGAACGTACTGCTAGATACTGTCTTCGATTAAAAAGATCTGTTTAGTTGTCAATCATAGTATATCGCGATTCTCTGCATGCCAAGAATGTTAGTTTCTACAGTACTAGTCGAAATTTTCCGCAGTGGCATGCAGCGTGATCGATAACTCTTTGCGAGCTTGATGAATGATGAATCAATTAAGAACAAAGGTTGAAACACGCTCCGTTCTTACTCTATTGTCCCATGATTGCGCTAATAATGACACAATAAAAAGACGGTCGCGCGCCGAGGGAGAAATCTGCCAATCATAATGTACTTTTAACCATCGTTGGCACGCGCTGGGATATAACATAGAGCCAATCACTAATTAAACTAAGATTTCATCTAGGGAGAGAATATGCAAATTAGGAGGCGTGATAGACAATATTACATATTAAGGTGAACCCGATTGTGTTTTTGGAGTGGGTACAGCTCATGGGAATGTGCCGGGACGGGGCTAGTTTTCGGCATTTCCAAGCTGTTTTCAATCTTTTTGAGAGTGGGAGGAATTACAGTCTTTACGCGTGGAATATTTCTACCAGACGATATGAATACCTCGACGGATGACCTCGGTATTATTAATTAAATGGTAAGTAAAACACCCCCATAATTGCAATTAATGGTTCTAAACCTCTGTCAACCAATGAGCAACGAGCATTCTATAATTTATCCAAAATGCATGTTACTGGTCTAAAACTTTCCCGTCAGCATTAATTTTGTGCCTTCACATCAATTTATTCACTGCATTTTCGGATAATCATGTCTTGGAGTAAGAGGCTGCGCGATCCGTCAGCTGGAGATTTCTCCAACTGGAGAAATCCATTCGACTTTTACAAATTGCTAATGATGGACGATATCAAGCTATACAACTGGTTGCAACAGCATAATCTGATCGCCTCTTCGATGCGCTGTGAGCTGTGTACAAGGCCCTGCAAGTTGGTATCCAATTCTGCAAAGAAAGGTGGAAAAGTGTGGCGATGCAAAGGAGGCATCACCTGGAAACACGATAAAACGTACTCTGTCCATCATCATTCCATCTTTGAGAGATCGCAATTCGATGTTCGGGAACTATTAGTGTTCATTCGAGAATGGGCCCTTGGATCTTCGCTCCATCGTTGTGCCATCGAATCAGGTCTGAACTACTACAAACGCACCTCAGTCGATTGGGCAAATTTCCTTCGGGACTTAACGCGGAAATTCGTCGACGACATCTACTACGGAGGACAAGAGCCAATGCTAGCAGGGCATGTTGAAATCGACGAGAGTCTGTTCGGCCGTCGGTGTAAGTTCCATCGCGTTGATCCACGGGGTCAGAAGATTTGGATTCTCGGCATGGTCGAGAGAAGCACCAACAGGATTATCCTGTTTCCCGTAGATAGTAGAAATGAGAATACTCTCATTCCCCTCATCGAGAGGCATGTGGAGAAGGGAGCAACCATCTACACAGATGGATGGCAAGCCTACTCGTCTCTTAATGACCACGGATATCGCCACTTTACCGTGGAGCATAAGAGTACGTTTGTGCAAGTTTACCAAGACGTGGCAACCGGGGAAGAAACGGTGGTGCACACAAATACAATCGAGGGGTCGTGGAAGATCGCTAAGGAACATTTCAGAAAAATCAACGGCACAAGCATCAACAACTTTGAAAAGCACCACAGTGAAATCATTTGGAGGAACAGGGTGATTGTGGGGAAGGAAAACATCCTGGAGGCAATGTTTTCCCTGATCACCACCTACTACACCCTCCATCGTAAGCCTTTACTAGAAGTTCATCACGAGCCACTGTTTGACTCGTGGTCCGCTAAGCAGACGGCTGATAAGGTGTTCAGGGAGGACGAGGCCGGGAACCACTCATCGGACCAACCGTCAACGGGAGAAGCAAGCACTGGTGTGCCAGAGGAGGCAAGCACACATTCTGAACATGGCCCCTCAACATCTTATCGACTCCCTCGTGCTCCAGCTCCAGCCTCTCCGACCGCCCCAGCGATGCCAGCACTCGATCCCTGTGCTAAACGCCAGTTTGGTTCTCCGGAACAACGCGTTTCGAAAGCAAGGAAATCTGCTGGAAGCCCTGCATCAGGAGGCAAGAAGAAACCGAAGAAGACTACGAGAACAGGCACTCTCTGCCATCCACCTGGTTTTCAACCACTGAAGATCGGCAAAGAAGTCACCGTCGGCACGAAGCAACCAGCTTACACAAAGTCGGACTTTGAATATGACTGGTCGTCGGACAGCGACTTCGAGTAGACAAAGTGACGAACTTCAAGGAAGAAACAACATGGATTAATTACATGTTGGTGTATTTTAACTTAATTGAGTGCAACGAGAATGAGAAATCAATGGTTACCTTCAGTGTTCGTCGTTCAGCTTTTAAGCAAGTTGCAATTGGATTTTCTTGATATACCTCGTTCGATGATATGAAAGGTTACATCATAGACGAAAAGGTAAGGCTTTATTTGCTTCATAATTATTTCAAAAGCCTACATGTATACAGACGTGACAGAATAGGAACTATCTACAGTCATTTCACCTTGATGTTTCTGTGTAGAATCTTAATTCATGTTTCCTTTTGAGAGGGGTTACGATTGTGAAAAAAATAAGTCATTACAGACTTAAATGTTCTTATTCATTCATACATATATATTTTCTTCAAATTTACATCATCAGAAAAACACGTTCATAAATGTAATTATTGTTATTATGTATATACCCGTTCTTTCATTTTACTCTATGCAGGTATACGTTGGTTTGTCGTTTTTTTCGGTGTTGGTGTTCGACTTCACTTCACTTCATGTTACACGTCTGTTTATGCTCCCACATTGGTCGGCATCCCGTTGGAAAACTGGTAAGATTTTATTCCCCATTAAAAACACTCGACCTACTCATTTTCTAAAGCTGTAGTCGATGGTCATATAGTATTAAATAAATGTTCGCTCAGATGATATAACTTGATTATATTCAGACAGTATTGATGCTCTAATCACAGCAAGAGAATATACTTAAACACCCATGAACTTTCTAATAATAGACCCTATGTACACAACGTCCCATATAGATTCGAACATTGAGTACAAAATATTACAGTAATTAGTAAATAATCTTTAATCGGGACATCATTGTAGTGCATGGGGGCATGGGGGAAGCTGTCTGACGTTTACGTCATCGCCCTCTCTCAATACTCCCCCCCCCCCCCCCCTTCTCTTTTGTGCAGCAACCCAGGGCAGCAGCATGTTTCTGTACCTCAAGCCACATCCCCCTGATACCTGTTCGCCCATCCCTATAGGCTATACCTCCTTGTCAACCATCACTGGGCACTAAACTCCACTTCAAGTTATCACATCCGGCCCGGAGTACCGGTAAAGTGAAGGCGAGTCTCCCAAATTTCATCTATCAAATGTCAGCTTTTTATCACAGTTTGCTTTATTTAGTGTACATGATCCACCACGGGGCTTTCAGTTCAACAAACATCATTAGGACATTAGGCACGAATTTTAAGCTTCGCCTTAGTTAAAGACTAGATTTCTAACCCTGCAAGCAAGCGTAAAATACTCAGTAGGCCTATAGAATTCCTAAAACAAAAATAACAACAACAACCACAACGTGAACGGCGTATATAATAGGGCGGTGTGCGGTGCAAGTGCAGCTAGCTTGTAAGCGAAGCTTGCCTTGCGAGCAGCAGGGTCAAGGGAGCAGGCGCGGGCAGGGCAGGGAGAATACAGACGCTACGCGTGCCGCGGAGGACTGCGCGGCGTGCCATATCTTGCTGGAAATACGAACGAGTCGAGTGCGTGCGTGTAGGACATATTTTCAACGCCAAAAAGTGTCCGGTTCATCTAAGCCATCGACGACATCGGTGACCTGGATCACGAGAATGCCAACAGAGGTACTAACGTTAATACTCCCGAGTACTGTAGTAAATTTACATATAGGCTACAGTAAGCTACGCCAAGATACTGTAGATGTCCCTGCTTTCTACATAATTGTCCGGGTCGGATTTTGTCTTTACTAACATAAACCTCAATGAATGGGACTAGCCTGCATATCACGCAAAAGCGACTGGGTGACATCGACCGTGTGAAATACGTAGTTGGAAACAAATCATTACTCTCACCGATAATCAGCACCATTTGCCCACAAAGACAGAAGTATGTCATCAAGGGTTTGTCACGATCATATTCCTCTTTTTCCCTGTTGTCCGACACGACAATACTCCGTGAAACAACTTTCGGCATTTTGACTCTAGCTCGGCCGTCTCTTCGTAATTCTTCACAATGAATGAGAAACGTACACGGTGACGATTTGCTGCCCTCTACGGTTGATGTCAGTGGCATGCATGCAGCTTCCGCGAAGTCGGCTGCTGCTGAAACAGTTTCAGTTTCAGTTTAGTTTATTTTGCACCAAGCATTAAAAATATACAGAGCAAACAATAAAAGCATGAATGTACAAAATGAGATACAAAAGAGAACAAATTCATAAGACATAGGACATACAATTAGAAATAATGTGGCGGTATGACTTCATACAAAGACAATGCCATTGGTGGGGGAAGCAGCAAGAAAGGAAAAGCCCTTGTGAGTAGCTGACCCATTGTACTGTAACATACATATACCTTAATGCCAGGGAGGTGGAAGAAAGATCCACCTCCCTGTTAATGCTTAGACAGATTTAAGGAAAAGAAATGACAGTCAAGTTGACAAAACGGAACAAGTCAAAACAATGCACTCATTACAAAAGAAAACTACGGAGATATGGACGATAACAACACAGAAAAAAACAGCAACAACAAAAATAAAAAATACGCCTTGAATTAACTACGTTTGTAATCTTCCAGTAAAAAGTGTTTATATTTGATTTTGAAAGTATTTATAGATTTTGATGCTTTAATTTCTCTAGGGATAGAATACCATATATGAGGACCCTGATATATAACTGAATTTTTAAAAAATGAGGTGCGCATGTGATATAAATGATAGTTTGCAGAATTTCTTGTTCCGTAATTATGAATAGTGCTGTTCAGCGAAAAATAATCTAAAAGGGATTCTGGAAGTAACTTTTTGTAACATAGATACATAAAAATACCCAACTGTAAAAGATAAATATCATAAAATTGCAGCATCTTATACAAATGAAAGATTGGTTTTGAATGGGCAAGATATGAAGCATGGTGTACAATACGTATTGCACGTTTTTGCAAGACACAAACTCTGTTCAACTGGGTTTTTGATGCATTGCCCCAAATTATGATCTCGTATGACAAATGTGGTAAAACAATTGAATTATAAATCATTTTTAAAAACACTTTAGGCATTGACTTTAATTTATACATAACACCAATATTCTTTGCCAACACATTACAGACGTTATTTACATGAGCATTCCAGGTAACATTTTCATCAAGTATTAATCCTAAAAACTTCAAAGCCGACACACGTTTTACCTGAGAGGCACAGATATTGACAGAAAAATTATCGATATTACATTTTCTCTTGGTAAATAACATATAATTAGTTTTTTGAACATTAATTGTAAGTTTATTTGAATAAAACCACTTTGTCATCAGAGTAAGTTCTTGATTCAAAATAATTTGTAACTCTAAAATATTCTTGTGTGAAAAAAATATGCTCGTATCATCGGCAAAAAGAATAAGCTTTAAAATTTCAGAAACATTAAAAATGTCATTGATATATAACAAAAATAGTAAAGGCCCCAAAATAGAGCCCTGGGGCACTCCACATGCATTAATATGTGTGATGGAAAATCTCAGGGGGTGTTGCAAGAAAGTTGCAATTAATTGCAAGTCCCCAATATCTATTGCAAAGTTTGCAATAGATATTTGCAAAGTTTGCAACTCGAATTTCTTGCAACACCCGTAAGACTAGTACATTACACTACTCATTCATTTTACTGATTTGACATCATCAGATCTATTGTACTAGTTCAACGTCCATCTATCAAGACGGGCAGATACAAAGTGCATGCACAATATTGCATCTTATATTAAGATTATGGGTATTATCCTCATGGGATGCCTACATAAACGTTTCTCATATAAGACAGAATCATGCAAATACATGGATTAGAAAATACTTCATACTTTCCTCTTCACTTATCAATGCTTCAACTCATATCTTCTTCAAAAACATTAGCGAAAGACAGAACAAGAGCATTTGACCTTGACCTTTTGACCTTTGACATTGAGCATGTGCACCTAAAAGTTGATAGGCACAACTTCGCCCACTCATACATATACATGCCAAGTTTCATTAGGATACCTCAAATGTTTTTTTAGTATGCTGTCCACAAAATTGATTACGGTCGGAAGGACGGCAGACGGACGGACAACCCGAAAACATAATGCCTCCGGCACCACTTCGTGGCGGAGGCATAAAAATGCACTCATCAAATATGTGGTGTATACAGTATATCCCAAAAAGACACCCTTATTAATACTGATAGCATTCTGGATACAACACCAAATAAGGCAGACGCAATTCCACAAGTCCGTTGAGATGCATATAGACCATATATTTATTTTGATAGATATATATATTATTGTACCCACCAAATACAAGCACATTTCAAGCAATATAACATACTTCATTTACACTTCTTCTTGCTACACAAATGGAACACTCCATGCCACAGCATATTCTTTGACTACTGTATATTTATGTGGCCAACTAGATAAGGAATAGAGTAATTTGTATATTGTTTAATTTGGTATGCACACAACACATGTTGGCAGAGGAAGAATATCATATATATGAGTATATATAGATTTTTTCTTTTTTATTTGCACATTGCTACTTATTGTCGACCATGACTGATCATTGCCAGGAAGAACTGTAAAAAGTAATCTTGAAAGCAGTGTTTAGACCAAGTGACTCTGATCATATAGCAGTTCCAGTTTCCACTGTAACCTTTTCTCAACTGCTTTCGTCTCACACAATTTTTAATATTGTCATGTAATCATAACTTCTATAGATTTTGTTCCGTCTCTTCAGAGAGATCTAGAGCACAGGTACACAGGTAGTTAATTACTTTATCTTGTTATACAATATTCCTTTTTAAAATCAGACTATAGCTTGAATGGTACATTAAGGTGTTGATTGAGAATACTGTGCAGATGTACATTATGACGTTTTGGCAAAGACCTTGATGAACACAATGACCTTGACTACTAAGTGCTAGATGTTTTGTGCATGGTGCAAATCACAATGCCGTCCCATTTCTCTCTTTCACACTTGTCTCTGATTCGAGAAAACAGTCCGGAAAGCATCTCGGCTTGGCTGGCAGAACTGTCACACATGTCCTTCTCTTCCAAAAGTAATAATGGGGGAGAATTTACACATGACTAGTTTACAGGTGACCACCATAGGAAGGTCAGTTCACACTTGAACACATTATGGAAGTCATTCTTGCACTCAATTATCATGATAAACACTCACAAGATTACCCTGATAAAGTCATGGACATTTCAGCTTTAGAAAGCTATGAAAACAAAATCTGCTTTCAGTTCAGCAATGAACAGTTTGATTATTCTGGCTACCTTCTGTCTGAATTTCACAGTTTGAGAAAGTTTTAGAGTTCACAAGGTTTGATTTGGGGTTTTCCAAAGCTTGTCAGTATGGTGTTTTGATCTGACAAAGTACTCTTATCTTGGAGAGAACAGAGATTGAGGAGAAAAAGTTTTCATTACAGACTTTTCTCCTAGACTCAGAGACAAGTGTGAATACAAGATTAAAGAACAGAGGAAAATTTTTGACAGGTTGCAACTGGGTCAGTTTCACATGAATACTAGGAATCGTTTGAAAAGATAAGAACACAAGATGCTTGTAATCTAGATGAATCAGATGCACAAAACAATAAACCATCAAATCTAAGATAACTGAATACAGAGATATTCATTCAAAGAGGAATGCAAAAGTAGAAGATTTAAAAAAAGAAAAGAAAAAAGAATACAAGCTGCGACAATCAAGTAAGGAATTTGCAACCTTTGCCTCCTTCCCCATCTCAATCCAAAGTAGGATCTTATAGATTTGAGAAGAAACAAAATATCAGTGGCATACAGATTAGCCTGATTAGAAGCCACTGTTAATTCAAGTTTTGAATTCATCAATACATTCCATCTTATGTCGGGTAAAATATCAACGGAGAAAGCAAACAATTCATAAAATCTGTGCACATTTCTACAGCATGGGAGGGAAGCATTTTTATCTGATATGATAGACAAGCAAATATTCTGAGCTACCAATGCTGGTTTCAACTATTATGAAGCCTTAGAATTGACAATATTTTCTTTTTTTTTTTAACATTTTAGTATCATCATAGCTATCACCAAGTCAAACTATACAACTAGTTAGCTGTCATGGCAAACTTTTTTTTTTTGTATGACTTGGATATGATTGGGGGGGGGGGGGGGGATACTACAGCCAAGGTGAAGGATGAGGCAAACTGACAAAGACATAAACATGTACACATTTTTTAAGACCAGAAAAATAAATACATATACAAAAGTAAATAATGACACAATATTTTGACATCTAGTCACAATGCGTCACAGCCTCTAACTTTCTTTTTCCAATCCACATGAAATATAGCTATGGAGAAGAGTATGAATACATTGTGTATATGGTATACTTCCATCAAGCATTATGACATAAACTGAGACTTAGCAGACCATAGGTATCTCAGACTAATTCAACTTTGACTCTTGATCAAATATTTGTCAAGTACCAAATCCACGTACATATTACCATTGGCTCATGGACAATACTAAATCCTAGCTTTCGGAAAATCAACAACAACAACTAGAAATACAAGGACAATTTCTTTTCAATCTTCACCAACTTTAGAATCATTATGATTTCAACATCTGGTAATGTCTGCATATGATATAAAATCCTTGTACAACAAATAGCTGAGGACAATACATACATTCTGGCAAGGGAGCAATACACTGTTGTATAACATTGCATAAAACCTACTAGTAAACAATTCATATCAATATTTTCTGAGACAAATGTTACTGTGCATACGTATCATATTACTGTAACATGAATTACTGAATGCTATTTAATCTTCAAGAAAATGTTCACTTAACTCATTTTTTATTTTATTATTATAATTTTTTTTTTTTTTTTTTGCATGAGTGGGTATGGGGTTATCTTCCTTTTCTTCAGATAGTATTTCAGAACTGTAGGTCATCTTAATGGCACAATTCTTTTCTAGACAGGCCCCATGACTTGGTTCCACATCACATGTTGCACACTTCCTACATCCATGATTGAATTCCTCATGGAAACGAGGGCGAAGGTTTGACCTCTAAGAGCAACATCTCCAGATATCCAAGGAGCATTTTGGTTTGATAATTTCAACACAAAATAACACTGGTAAAAGTCATCACCATTGTACGTGTGTCACAAAGAAGATTCACTTTGTGCTCATCCAACCCTTTAATATTGCGAAGTTATTTATCTCAGTGAATATCTAATGAGCTAAGTTATCTTTTTTTTTTCTTCTTACACATGATTCTGCGAAAGCAAAGTCAATGAAAAATATTACAAAAAAATATTGTACTAAATAAGCACCAGCCAAACATAATCATAATATGCGTATTTTATAAACACATTCATGTCAGCTATGTATGTGTTTGGAGTTTGTAACATACCTCTACAAATTGCACATGTTAGTTTCCTTGAAGCAAACCCTTTAGTTCCAGCCACACTGATCACAACTTCTTCAATTAGTTCCAACTCCCCTTAACTCCCCTTAACATACAAGTATGTACAAGTATAACAATATTGAAACCTATGTCGTTGTAAACATAACACAAAATACTATTGCCTAAAACCATCTATTCATAAATCTATTTATAAGATTATCATTAAACCCTGTATGTTATAATGCTGAAAAATAGCCAATTTCATTCCTGCGATGAAATCATATTATTTCTACAACCCCATAATGTTTAACAGCATGGAAAGCATCTGGTTGACAGATGTAGAATCCCTATAAAAGTTGAATTATTCCATTCAACTACAATTATGCAAGGGTTTATATCAAAGGTGCAAGAGAGCAGTACGGGAAGGGATTTTCTTCACTTGCATGTTTTTTAATAGACATACAAATATCAAATCAAATACCAAGCATAGACTCTGAGGGAAAGCATAGAGCTGGTTATGAAACTCCGCTCCGTGCAGAATTAGGGAGAAATTATTGTGAGACCAGAAATGCCATAACACAATTTTTCCCCCATTATACCAACAAAATGAGAAAACATAATTTTCAAAACGTGAGTTTGGTTCTGCTCATGAAACTGTAGCTGTGGAGTGCATCAATGGTAACCCTGCTGCTCAAAACATGTCCAACAACTCTACAGCAAAATGTGTGAAAGGTAGCTTTAACTACCTTACTTGTTTCTTGATTTACAAAGAAAATTACGAATAAACTGTCATAGCTTCCTTGAGTATGAATTTCGTGCCTCGAGAACTATTTTTTTATCTCTCTCTCTTTCTTTTTCTTGCCTTTGTCAACTTAGCGTGCGGAAAATTTAACCCTAAAAAGACTGGGCTATTTTGGTAGCTCGAAAGACTGGGGGGGGGGGCCTAAAGGGCCCCCCCAAAGATCTCCGCCGTGGATCGCGCGATCGCTGCAGAAATTAGCACAATGGTAGTGTGCGATGTAATCTACAAGATCGTATATTTAAAATTTCCAAAATAGTCTTGTTTTATTTTATTTTGATTAATTATGCTAATTTATGCAAGAAATCAGACTTTTTTTTATCTAAATCGGTAAATAAAGCTCCAAAAGTGCTCATTTTTGGTCCAGATATTCTTTGTAGCATTCTTAGCAAATGTACTTGAAAAAAAATTCGGTATCAAAATCAATTTCTTATTTATTTTATTGTTTTATGAATTTCTTATGTATTTCTTTGTTTTTTTGACCTTTTGTTTTTGTTGTTTTTTTCAGCAAAATTTGTGGCAGACCCTCTTTGAAGCATAATACTACTAAAACAAATTGATTTTAGCAATTGAGAGTAAAAATAAGCATATTTATATGAACCATGTGATAAAACTCAATTTGTATTGACTTTGTACACAAAATCACATTTTTGAGCCATTTTTGGTCTCACGTGCATGTACAAAAAGTTATGTAACTTCAGAACCGTACCCCCGGGCGTCACAAATTTGGTGTCAAAATGTGCGGGAAACTCGAAAGAAAAAAGTCATAGAGCATCGCGGCGAAAGCATTGCGTGTTGCTGAGTAATCGCGCGAAATGTCGAGGGGGGGGGGCCTTTTAGGCCCCCCCCCCCAGTCTTTTTAGGGTTAAGGAGCATTGTCGTGCTTGAAGTGTTGAGGAAATGATTTCAAAAATAATGCTTTTGCAAACAGCTACTAACATACAAAGACCTATATATTGTATCATAACAAGCAAACCAATTCAAACCAGTTAATAATTGGGGGTGGGGAAACTCACGACACAGTCTTACTTTCACTTTTGGTTACAGACCCATATGACAGCTATACTTCACTTACAACAAAGATAGATTACAACAATGACAATGCCTTTAATAAACTGCTGCATTCTTAAATCATAACAGAGATATAATGCCTGGCACTCCCGTTGTCCCAAAACGTAGAGTTGTGATGCTGAGCCATGATACATGCGAGTTGGGGTCCAGCGGGGGCAGTAACTCTCTCAGAGACATAATGTGCACCATCTTCTACTCTTCTTTGCCCTCCAGGATGGCTTGGAAAGCAAAAGGCATGAAGGGGTGACCCTCGCCATGGTAGAACTTGCTCTGAAACTCAATCCTGTATGAAGGAGAGATGATAATAAAAACTTTCATTACAGCATGAACAAAAGACATCAGGACCATTCATTCCTGTGTCTTCACATCTATGACTTTGCATTTCAAAACTTTAAAGGGACTGTACAGTACTGGTTGAGATGGGGATTCATGTTTTGAACATTCCTAAGTGAGATAATGAGAAACCTCTTATGAAATATTAAAGGGCATGTAATTCTAAGAAGGATTCAACGTTTATATGATGAAAATTGGTTTTTAAATGGCTGAGATATCCAAAAAAGTGATAATAATAAAAGGTGACAGGCTACACCTTTTATTAGGATCTCTTTGTTTCACCATGTTTTTGGATTTCTCAGGCATTTCAAAACCGATTTTCATCACATAAACTTTTGATACCCCTTAGAATTGCATGCTCTTTGACATCTCATAGAGGGGTTTCTGAATATCTCGCAAAACGTTAAAAGCTAAATCCTCACCTCAACCAGAAGTGTACACACCCTTTAACCAACAAGAAGTTTCCCAATCAGACTAAGAATTAATTTAAAAAAAAAAGGTTCTGAGCATAAAAGTGATATCCAACTCATCGAAATGGGATGTTCTGACCAAAAAAACTTTGTGAAATTATTCTGATACTAAAATGAGTGAGAGTATTGTAGTAGAGTGGTTATGGCTATGGACTTTAACAATGGAGGTCCTGAATCCAAATATTGCTTGAAGCTTAGCCCTTTATGTGCCCATGGTTTCAGCTTAACTTGTCATCCTTTTTCTTCTGTGGGGGCGCTGTGGCATAGTGGATAAGACTCCCGACTCCCGATTGGAGGACCCGAGTTCCAATCCAGCCCACTGCTTACATCCTTGGAAAAGATGTTTTTACCCACCATGTTCCTCTCGACCCAAGTGTATAAATGGGTACCTGGCAATGCTGGGGTAATAATAGTGGCAGGGCCCTCTGGTAGAGCAGTGACAACACTGAAGAGGCTACCCTGGGTAAATAAGACCTTATCATGATTATCATTATTATTTCTATCAGCATCTAGTCATCCATCCCAGTGTAGATTAGCAAAGCTCATTCAAGTGTAGCAATGTGTCATTAGGATGGTCATGGTTACACAATGAGGATTAGAGGGATTAGCTAATCTCTATTCATTAGCAATATAGTTTCCAGACATCAGTGTCAAATGAAGGAAGCTGACCAGCATGTGTGCCAACTGAAAACAAAGCAAAATAGAGGTTAAACCCTTGGACGAGATATCTTTACTCATTGGGTCCCTCTTCACAATAGTGTTGAATGGGTCTTGGCAATGCTGGGGTGATAATAATGACAGGGCCTTCTGGATGAGTAGCTAGGAGGCAACCAAAGAGGGAATAAAGCCATCCCAATCATCATCAAGACTAAATCTAGGTCTTACCAGTGAAGTCTGAGAGTGTGGAGGAAAGCTGAGAGACTCTCCATGAAGAGAAGGATGCCCATGGTGAGGATGGCCCACGCCCCCCAGGTGACAAAGATGCCTACCACACCCAAGTAGCCGTCCAGCCTCGTGCCAATGGCCAGTACCATGCTCCACAGCACTTCAGACAATTCTAGGATGGACACACAGTGAGATGAGGGAATGAAGGAATTCTGTTTGGACTAGGGGGGGGGGGGGGGTCATGTCCTCCCTTCCCATCCCCTCCGTCCCAGTTAGCGAGTTCAATTTCACAAGTCAGCTCTAATAGCTTAAAGATAACGACACATGGGGTAAAACAGATATTGGTTGCTATGATTTGAATATGTGGGCATACTCAATGGATCATTCGTCGCAGTAGTGACTAGACGTTGTATCTCTCTTTTTTTTTTTCTTTTTTTTTGGTGAAAACCATCTCTTTTTTTTCTTTTAACTGATTGTCAGATATTAAATTAGTTCAGCAATGTCCTGTCCAAATCCTAGCTGTCTTAGCCCAGAAATGAAGCCACCACAGCATGTCACAGAAAAGAAGATCCACTTTGTTATAGTGCTTTGGCTGCCACGTTTTTTGGCTCTCCTGAACATTTGACATTTCTGAGATACAAGGCTTTGTCGCCCAAACTACAAAATGCCATATCATCTATAAATGGCTCCACCTTACTTATCATAGACACAGACAATCCTGACCTTTGGCACAGTGGCTGTGATGTCAGAACGAACTAAACACAACCTTAGCTGCCTCATGTAGAAGAAGTTGTTGATTACAACACAATTTTATGTCCTTTCACATCATTATTCATAAACAGAAAATGATATACACATGTTGAGTAGATGAGAAGAAGAAGAAGATAAAAAATAAACAATAAACGAGAATGATACAAGTAACTATCAAGAATAGATATCAAGGGCTTTTCCTGAACCATATAAACAAAACTGGGGCATACAGTTATGTCGCAAATGGCCCCAAAGACATAGTTTTACAACCACTACTCCTACTACTTGGTGGAAATGTCCAAGACAGAGTAGACCATGCAATAGCGTGTATCTATGGCAAATATTATGAGTTCATGTGTGTCTGTTATATCATGCCTAACATCCTTACAATACAAACAATGAAGCTCAGTGGAAAACAAGATTAAATGTAGACATACTATCTACTTTTATCTCAAATCATAATACTTTCTCCAATATATTGACCTAAAAATCTTACCAGCATGAGCCAAGCTGAGAGCCCAGAGTCGTAGGTAGGAAGCAGTGTGGGAGATACATCCCAGACAGTATTCTATGGTGTGGATAGCCTGGTAGACACACAGTTCTCCTATATCCAGCTGGTTTAGAAGGAGAGAGAAAAAGTTGTGATGGACAAAATATACTAGTGAATATAAATGTAACTTGCAAATGTTTCCTCTCCTTTAACAGACGAAATAACAATATAATGCATGAACCATAAATGTTGTCTGAAAAATATTTTTACTCTGACTCTCCCCCCCCCCCTTGCTCTCTCTCTCTCTCTCTCTGCCTCTCTCTTCAAGATATATTCATATATAGTTTTGTATTAATGCAAGCATCCTCAAAACTTTTATTCAGTTTAGTTGTTTGTTCTTTCTAAAACTGGTACGGCTTGTGTGTTGTGAACTTTTGAGCAATTTGTTATCTGAGTTTAAAGATAATATAAAGTTTTGGTATTACCTCAAAAGTTTCCCTGAATTTCCTTGTCTTAGTTTGTGTTTCAGGTTAAAGTACCTTTCATATAACTAACATTGTGAGACTTACTCGCCCCAAAGTGCTCTCATGTCTTAGTAATCATGCAATAATGGTTTCGTACCAGAGCCGCCGCCGTATGGCGGCGAGGTAGTACACGTATTATTATTATTATTATTATTATTATTTTATTCGGCAGAAAACATACAATTCACAATCAATTACAAAACTCAAAATAATCAATCAATACAATAACACAAAAATACCTAAACACCGGATGCACCTGAAGGGCTGCCAGGCATTGGGCAAAGTTAACTAAATAACTGTAGTCCGCGGACCGCCCTAACCTATATCCCTTCCAGGCGCATCCAGTGTTACAGATTTATGTGCCACTGATTATCATAATAAAATATTCATAACTATACCGTTTAAAATCTCTTGCATAAAAATACAAACTATGTAAAAATCCTTATATATTTTCCGACAATATCAAATCACAATTTACAAACTCATGATCACACCAATAAAAGGGTGATATAATTATAAAACAGATCCCTTTACTTTCCCAACCCTCCCCTCACTTACTCCCCAATTAAAAATCCAGTCACAAAAAAAAAAAAAAATCAACCACCCGTCCCCATCATAATTATTACCTCACAAAATATCTATTCATTAAAAAAAAAAACACCCAAAACCTGGATATTTATGTCTCCCCCACACACAATTCATTACATTCACCATATTTCCAAATCATTTATCAATTTAACCAGTAAAACACCACAATACCAGTTAGAATTCTCTCAACCCACAAAACACCCCCAATCCAAAATTCATATTTGAAAAAAAAAAGAAGAAGAAAGAAAAAAGAAGAAGAAGAAGAAGAAGAAGAAGAAAAAAAAAAAACACCCATCCCCCCATAAAACCCCCAACCCCCCCCCCAAAAAAAAAAACACCCCCCGAAAAAAAACCCTCCAAAAAACCCAAAAATTATTCAAAAACACAAAATGGCACTTTGAAATACAATGTCAGTAAAATTGAAACGAAAAATGAATAAGACTTGAGAGGAGATCTGTGGCCTGCCTCACAAAGAAGCGAAATCGATCCCAATCCCACAACTGACCAAAAACCATATCATGCTGTGTGCGTCTCCAATGCTGCTCAACCCTCCAATAAAGATGAAAATCCCGGAGACCCCCTTTATGCAACCATTGGCACAAAAAAAAAAAAAAAAACAAAAAAAAAAAAAACATTCTACAAACATTAATAACAAGTTTAGGCGTGTGGTAACCAAGCCAACACAACTGAACAAGGAAACCAGCAGTATACCTCAATCCCTATCCAATCCCAATTTCTAAATTCAACCCATTTTCCCCACGAAACACCCCAAAAAACACACAGAAAAATAATCAATGTGCATATACATAACATGTATTAACATATAATTATAATTATACAAGTATAATTATTGTCAATCTGCTGGATTGACTAAATGACAAAAAAACCTGGGGAAAATGCAGCTGTTTCTAAAAAAAAAAAAAAAGAGGGTTTAAACTATGACAAACAGGTAAAATCATTAAAGAATTTACACAGATACCAAACAGAAAAAGCAGAGGTAAAAGATTTGTTACAGCCTCCTGGGCTGGGAAGGAATGACGTTTCTCAGACAGAAAGGGGAAGGTAAAAAAAAAACAACAACAACAAACGAAACGAAACCATCATGTTACAGCCTCCTGGGCTGGGAAGGAATGACGTTTCTCAGACAGAAAGGGGAAGGTAAAAAAAAAGCAACAACAACAAACGAAACGAAACCATCATTGCATGATAACTGCGACCAGCAGCGTGCAGCCCCATACGCATACTGAGTAGCTAACTGCAACCAGCAGCCCCATACTCATAGCTAAATGGGGCTTCACATTGTAGCTTACAGGATCATGACAGATTTAGTATCGCGGGTAAATATCAACTTAAAATCCAAAAATTTCTTCAATTTGAAGACTTACCAGTTAAATTGAAGTATTGAAACAGGCTTCGGGCAACGTTTGGTTCTGCCAATAGTCCCTTTCTGTTCGAATTGATGACTGAATGTGACTCGGTCGAGAGGACCTTGGGAGAGCTACACTGAATTGACGGCCCGCGCATGCGCACACAAACATCTTATCCGTTCATGGATTTGAAATTTGTTCGCATGTGATGTGTGCGTATGCGCTGGCCGTAGTAATCAGTGTATGTAGCTCTCCCAAGGTCCTCTCGACAGAGTCACATTCAGTCATCAATTCGAACAGAAAGGGACTATTGGCAGAACCAAACGTTGCCCGAAGCCTGTTTTCAAGACTTCAATTTAATTGGTAAGTCTTCAAATTGAAGAATTGTTTGGATTTAAGTTGATATTTACCCGCGATATCCAATCTGTCATGATCCTGAATGCTACAATGCGAAGCCCCATTACGCTATGTGTATGGGGCTGCTGGTGGCAGTTAATTGCATGATTACAAAGAAATGAGAGCACTTTGGGGCGAGTAAGTCTCACAGTGTTAGTTATATGAAAGGTACTTTAACCTGAAACACGGAAATTCAGGGAAACTTTTGAGGTACCAAAACTTTTTATTGGCTTTAAGCCAAGTTCAGTGAAGTTCATATGTTTTATAAGTTTGTTGTTGAAAGCTTTTCTGTACATATTTTAATATGTTAAAGAAATATTCACCCGTTGCTTCTACTATACCTATTAACCTACAAAATGTCCATATCATGAAATACTGCATGTATTGTGACTTCTGTCTACTAATCTGGAGAAAAAACAAACAAACGAACACCATCTTGCCGTAGGCTGAAACAAAATATGTATTTACTATTGTGGGCTATTTTGGTTAAACTCTTGTTGAAACCACTTCACGCACATATCATTTTACAATGGGAAAACAACTGTTCTTTCCATAACACTTATGGATTTTTCTGCACAACAAATTTGACTGCAAAGGCAGCACAGTCATATGTGATGGGGTTGGATGGATTATGCCAATACAACAATTTTATTTGGGAGGGGAAGAGGAGAGGGCCTTAGGCTGAGACTGACCTCCTCTTCTGCGACGGCCATCTCCTCCTGTTTGGGTAGTTCCGGTTCCTCGGGGTCACTATTATTTATCGCTAGCTCATCCTGGTTGATGACCGCTGTCGTGTCAGAGGTCATTAGTCCACTGCTGTCCACAGCGCCTGGGTCATGGCGCATCTGTATAACAGGGTGGATATAAAAGAGCACAGAAATAGTATGCAAAATTTCTAACAAACAAATCAACCCCTTCTGTGCAAGGGGCTCTTGACATGTGTAGAACCCTGTGGGATTTCCTGAGTCAATCAGCACTCCAAGGTTTAATAATCTCTTTTTCTCACTGACATAAAGATGGTGAGCATAGAGGGAAAGGAGCCTCGTACTACATGTAGCTCACCAGGGAGTTTTCATAGTATACAAATATCGACTGCTGCTGAGGGAGATGGTAAAACTATTTGCACCGAGGTGATTTCTCAACAGTGCTATGTCCCCAGACGAAGTCGAGGGACATGGCACTGTTGAGAAATCACCGAGGTCAAATAGTTTTACCATGGCCCGAAAGAAAGCAGTCGATATTTGTTTTATATCCCTCTCGAGCATTTTACTAGAGTAATGGCGGTTCCCTTTTGGAAAAGTGTGCAGGTTTCCTAACGATAAATCTAACGTTAGGCCGTAGCAGTGCAGCAGCAGTGCGTGCAGCGCGTAGCGAACGACACCGCTGCGCTGTTGTTGATTCCTACACACGAGCTAGGTACTCTACAGGCCAGCGTGCAAAACTCTGAAAAGATCGAGGAGGTCCAGGACTACGTTAGAAGTAGGCCTAAAGTGGCTTCGTTACCCAGATCATCTTCAAAATCGGTTTTAGTTTATTCCTAATTCGTACCTGATATGGTGTCCTTCTGCGATCATTCCTTCGTTACTTGAAGCAGTCACTTTGCTGAATGCATTTACACACGCCATCGTACCACAGATTTCTGTAATGCTGTCGCGCACAACGCTGCTAGCGCTAGCTAGCTAAAAGCCACAGCAGGACTGTCGCTCAAAAGTATCGCTACTACACGCACTGCGTACATTCTTAAGTGAGAAATGTAGATATCGATCACACGATCACGATTGGGTGCAGATCGTGGATTCCCAAAAGTACTATATCACGCTGGCTAGTAACCAATTGCACCGCATCCAGTTGCTCGTAGGTAGCTAGTAAAACTACACCATGTTCGTGCTCTGTACAATCCTATGGCAAGAAGCTTTACATGAGGGATATAATATTGGATACTCTACTAAACTGATCTTAAATCTCACATAACCAGCTCATAATATAGTAGACTTGTTTAATGAACATTCAAAGAATCCAATTTAGTTTAAATGGATGCATGACGGGAATTTTTTTCCACAAGTGTGTAATCTCTTCTCACAGATGATAGAAATATTGAAATTCATGAAATTCTTCTGTTGACAGTGCAACTGAATGACAAATTGCCGTACATCGACGTAAATAAGCACTGAATTGATCATTGTTTTAGTAGTAGCCATGATAAAAGAAATCATGGGCGGACATACTTGAACAGGATTCAAACCTATGACCTCCTGATCACCGGCGTCATCTCCACTAGACCACTGAGTTTCCGCCAGAAAGCAAGTGTTATGAATTTGAATAATTATGCAGTACCTGCTGCACGCTTTAGATTAGAACCTACACTTGCTGTCGGGCAAAAGCTTGGTGGTCTAGTAGAGATGATGCCTGTCTGGAGATCAGGTCATAGGTTCGAATCCTGCTTGAGTATGACCACCCATGATTTCTTTTATCATGGCTACTACTAAAACAATGATCAATTCAGTGACTGTTTATTTACATTGATGTACGGCAATTTGTAAATCAGTTACAACGATAGAAATATTGTTATCAGCCTGAGGGAAATCTTAGTAGCACCACCATGAAAAATGGAACAATAAAACTTAATAGACGTAGAAATCACAAGAATAAGAAAAGGAATTATAGTGTTTGGTCTGCAGTAATAGGAAAGTAACATCCTGGAACAGATACAAAGCCTTCAATCATGTTTACCATTTTTTTTTTTCTGTTTTTTCCCCCCATGGTATCTTTCTACACATAGCGAGCGAAACCTCAAATGTGACGAGCACTTGAGTGATACAATTAAAGGACATTCACACAATAAGCTATAATAGATTACACTATAGACAGTTCATTGAAATCTATTGCAAAGAGCGTCAGTATCAGAGTATCAGTTTTCACTCTGTGCTAGACAGCTGTGGAAAAAAATACAAAGAAGTTTGCACTTCTCAACTTTTTGTGTGCCAAGTTCCCATGCCTGACTAAGTTGACAGTTTGCCAACATTGCATATTTTGCTTGAACTCTCAACCTGACTGAAAGCGATCAGTGTTTTGAATAACGATTATTTGCAAGAAAAAAAAAAAGCTGTAGCTTGGTCATAACAAACTGAATAATAGAAATGAAAACTGCTCAGGGCTGGGCTTGCAATGTACTCCGCATTTTGCTCTACTACATTCCTAGCAGAAATATGCTTACAAACAGCTCTCCTGCATTGTGCTCTCAAAATAACATGGCATATGGTTGAGGGGGGGGGGGGGTGGGGGAGATGCATTATTTCACAAAAAGAGTTAAAGGGGATGGCTAGTAACTGATCAGTGGGAATCAGTGAGATCGTTTAAACGGCCTGTTAAGATCGCCCCATCACTGTACAGGCATGCTAACCTAATACATTGAACTGCACTTTACTTGAATATGAGACCATTCTGAAGCAAATAATTTTCACACAACAATAGATATATAATGTACTCTTAAATGAATCCCACAAGGATTGGAACAACCATCCCCCAGCATTCCCACTGATTCCCACTAATCAGTTACTAGCCATCCCCTTTAATGCAGACCTACAAATGTACATCAAGGAGAAAGCTAAGGACTTCTCATTAACAGGGATTAAATGCTCTTCCCATTTTTGGTTCCTTCCATCTTTGGCTGGGTTGGTGTCACACTACACATACAGCAAACAGAAAACCTTTGAAGGTCCTGTTTACCTTTGGGCACAGTGATTTAAAACATGTTCCAGATATCACATTTGATGCATATGTGTAAGTCTGTTGTATCACAAAACATCCTACCATATAACATTTTTGCAATAAAGCCTAAAATGAAAGGAGATATCAGTATTTTTCTCATAAACCCTATTGTAACTTGGCTATTTGAGACCAAGTTTTTACTGGGGGGGGGGGGGGGGGGGGGGTCAATTTGACCCCCCCCTTCAGATCTCGGCCGCCGATCGCACGATCGCCGTAAAATTTTGCCTAAACATAGAGCCGGATGTCAACTACAAGATTACATGGTCATACAAAAGAAAAATTTTGATTTTCTATTTTTAGTAAATTAATTATGCAAATTTACGCATGAAATAATATTTTCACCTATAACTCCATTAAAACGACTGAATGATTGCTACATTTTTGTGCAAGAGTTCCTCAAGACACATTGAACAATTTTCTTGTAAAAAAATAGCACAATCAAAATCAGTTTTTGTTTTTATTGTTTTGTTAATTTCTTATGTATTTCATTGTTTTTTGACCTTTTGTTTTCAATTTTTTTTTGCCAAAATTTGTTGCAGGCACTTTTTCAAGCTTATCTACATTTTAATAAAATTGATTAATTTCAATGGTTAAAAGTTGAAATAATCTAATTTATATCAATTTAACCAAAAAACACAATTTGCATTGGATTTGCACACAATATCATGAATTTGAGCCATTTTCGGGTTGACATGCATATGCAAAACATTACGTAACTTCAGAACGGTGTACCCGGACATCGCAAATTTGGTCTCAAAATATGCGGGAGACTTCAATGAAAAAAGTCATGAAACAACGCGCCAACATCTTTGCGCGTTGCGGAATCGCGGCGCAAAATGTCGAGGGGGGCTCAAATTGAACCCCCCCTCTTTTCATTATAACTATTGTTCACATTTTGCATATTTAACAGTACTTAAAGACCTAATAAAATGCTTGCAAAATTTTTTAATATGCAAAAGAAATGTAAAATATATGTCATGATTATCAATGTAAATATGTTGTCAGTGTCGTTCCGGTTTATATCGCTTCTAGAAACTCCCCCAAATATCACATTTTTGGAGGACCTCTTTGCAGTTTTTGCGAAAAAATATGTCACGTGACCAACACCCCTGAACCGATTGATGACGTATAAGCACGGAGTTGTGCTCAGTTAGCAGACGCCGCTCAGCACTAGCACTTAGATTACTAGCTTGGTACACACGCGTACACGTTAGCTAGCCCGGCCAGGCCCGGCGCCTGGGCCCGGGATGTACGCTCCCGGTCGACCCACTGACTGTCGACATGTACGCATTAGTACCATGTACATTATCACTAAGTTAGCTTGCACAGATACCTGGTACCTCGAGCATAATGTCTTCCCCTATATGGGTAAACATGATGATGATGATGAAGAAGACTGCAGCTCTGACGATAGCGGAGAGGAAGAGGAGGCACATGAAGTTGAAGGGGAAGATGGGGAGGGAGAGGCAGCCGATGAACCAGAACGTTATCGTGGGCCTGCACCTTACCGATATGAACCAGCTGCACCTCCCCCGCTGCCAGTGCAAGAGCGAATGAACATGGCACCAAGTCCGATAATATAAGACCTCACGGAAACGATCGCCTGGGAAATAGTGGTATGTGTGGTATGCCCCCATAGTTTAACACTAGAAAGGATATACTGTATTCTACATGATTGACACTGTAAGTTGTAACTGTTTGTCTAGTAAGTAGTAGAAGAACAGACCCAGCTCGCTCACAAAGTGAACGGCTACTCCGGCCACTGCAAGCGGGAGCGTCCCGGCCGTGGCCTGGCCTGTCGGCCGGTGCTAGCAAGTTAAACTAACACGTAGATCTAATAAGTCTACTAGTAGTAGTAAGTCTACTAATGTTAGTACTACTACTAGTAGTAGTACTAGTACCACTATGTCTAGTAGACTAGTAAGTAGTAATAGTAGTACAGAGGCTACACTCTATACATTAGGGGGGTTAGAGTATGTTACAGGGTGGGTCGTGGCTCAAAAAAAAAAAAAAAAAAAAAAAAAAATGGGGGCTAGGCCTAACCAGTTTCCCAAGGTCAGTTTCTGCAATAATTGTTATCAGTCATTTAGATGCGCCATTTTCTCAGAAAAACCATACCAAGATTAAGAATGATCGTCAGTTTTGGTCGAGTAGTTCTTGTTTTATGATACAAATCATACTGTGGAAGGAAGCCCCACCGCCGTGCTTATCTACCGATGAACGCCACACGGTGGGGCTGAATTCACGAGTATAAACAGGCGAGTCGCCGTAGTATTAGTACAGACACGCAGTGGTGGGGCCTATTTCACGAGTTTGCCTACAAATCTATGTAAGCTTAGCGTTGTCCGAGTGCGAAGTATCCTTTTCTCGCCACAGTCTTCATGGTCTTACAGTGAAAATAATGGACATTAAAACGTACCACAGTTGTAATCTGTATTATTGGCAGTATTAAATCTGATACAATTCATTGAATATTCTTTTGTCCAAAGGCTTGGCCAATGACAATAGTGCAGCGCAGCGCTAGCTATGCGCTCGCTAGCTCGCTCCCCCTCCAGCGCTAGCCACTGCGCTGCGCTAGCCTTGCTACCTCACTGGCTATAGCTGCTAGGCTGGTCGGACAATCGATATCGACGACTCCGTTCTTTGACGTCATCACAATTTAGAAGTGATAGTGCGCCGCATGCGGCGAAAGTATAGAAAGTTTTCCAAAACCGAGGAAATTGCATCCATTATGTTAACAAATATAGAACAAAATTCAGAACAGTAAAAAACCCCGCATGGCCACAGAATTACTTAGAATTTAACATTTAATATTATTACATCATTAAGAAAAAAATGTCTTAACCATTTTATTAGGTCTTTAACATCGATCATACAGATTCAAATCTTTACAGTGGTTGTTTCTATCCCTATCTCACATTTTAGAACTATTTTAAAGCACTAATGATGGGATTTTGCTTCTTCAGCAAATGTTGAATTATGCCTTTAAGTGAATGGCAGACCATTATGAGTAACTATTGTTTCTAGCATTTTCTCCGTTCAAGACACTTACCACCATGTATTTGTTTTTGCGCTGGAAGTAAATGATGGCAGGTTTGATGGCCAGCATCCATGGTATACACGATATTGCTACCAACACCAGGAAGATCTGTAGCTGGGCCTGTGGGTATGAGAACATTGTCAGGAGCCAAGGTACAGATACATTGAACATCAGGGTTAAATAGCACATATCACTGCCATTGCATCTCAACGTGCTTTAAGGAGAAAAAACAGAAGGACAGAGAAATGCTATCAAATGCAAACCTAACTCACTCAAAATGCTTTCCGAATAAATACCTACACAGACAATTTTTAACTTGGGTATTGTGGGGAAGTCCTCCATATAAGATGGGATGGTATTCCAAAGTGAAAAGGCAGCATGAGAAAAAGACCACTCTCCATAAAACTGGGATTAATTGCAGTGATGGGGTAAAGTACTGATCCTTCTAAGAAACAAATTTAAACACTCCTTCAAACTAGTTGAGGGGTTTCCATATTCATTCAGTTTGTAAAAATAATAAAATAAGCAAACATAACGTTCCACAAGTAAAGTGACCGTTCTTCAGATACATGTCTGTTCACGGTACCATAATGATCACTGACATGCAGTCAAATATTGAAACATTCACTGATGTGTCTTCAATCAACTCTTCTTCTTCTTCTTTTCAAACTAAAAGGAAGGTTCTGAATTCTTTGTGATAGTAATTATTTGGTATGAAACGTAAGACATCCCACTGCTGCATAACAATTCCACAGTTTCTCTCAAATGTCATGAAGTTACGACAGTGGTTCAAAAGCTTAAATATTTTTTTTTTTGTTTTTTGTTTTTTTTTTGCTACTGAGAGATAGTTTCATAAAGGAAGCCAGGAGACAAGCTGAGTAGTACCGGCTAGAAAAAATTCAATACCACATTGTGAAAAAAGAAAAGAAAAAAAAAACACCTCCCCCTGGAGAAAAAAAAAAAAACCTCCACACCAAACATAACAACAATACCCCCAAGAGACACCTTTGATTTTAACCCGCTGAAGCTCAGTCCAGAGAATACTCAGGCAAGTGTCTCTGGGAAATGCATGTTATAGCAAAAGCAGTCCGTCCTCAACAGATTAAAATATTGGCCTCATGGGGGCGGTGTTACACCCACCTGTCCAGCAAACATGGCCGGAGCTGGAGCGACAAAGAGACCCATGTTAATGAGGGTGAGGATGAGACTTGGGGCATCGCCAGAGTTGGAGGCGTTGTACACCAGCCACTTGACAAAGATGAGGATAACCAGGTAGCCGAAGATAGAGACCATGAATATCATCTGGGGCACAAACTCGCACCACACATTCAGCGGCTTCTTGAAATACCTGTACAAAGACAAACATACTAATCATTAATTCATTCATTTGAGACCATGAATATCATCTGGGGTAAAAACTTACACCACATGTTCAGTGGCTTCTTGAAGTACCTGCACAAGGACAAACATACTACCATTAATTCATTCAGTTACAGATTAATTTCTCACATAAGGTAAAGAGGCACTGAGGAAATCATTACCACGAATCACTTTCTAAACAGGTTACAAGCAATGTTAACATCGTATCATTGAGACATTTTAGGGGGAATGAACAGTTGATATTTGAAATGAATTGATTTGCTTTTTATGTGACTGCCATGAAGGCAAGGGATGCTGTAAACAATGCAAACCATATGCAAATGTAAAGCTACATCTGTAGGCAATGTTTTCAATGATCTAGTGGGTACAGCATTAACTTTTTCTACATGTGACAATCCATGTCTTCTTCTCCTTCTGCTCATAAAGCCTCACACGCCTGGTTGATACCATATGCTGTCGACTGCTAGAGGTCGCCTCAGGCAAACCATGAGGGGCCGGCATCTCTCATACGTTTCTTGTGTGTATGCGCGAAAGACCATTTCACTGTGTTAGCCTCCACCTCTCTGCTGAGAGTGAAGTGGGAGAGAATTGTCAGCCTCTTACTTAAGAGCATGGTATGATAACATCTTTCAGTCAGACTCACTAGCCATCTGATCGCAAGACACATGCTACCAATTACAAATTTGTAAGCCACCTCATCGCCTTTTAATTCCTGTATGAGGCATCCGGAATGAGAAGTAACATGCAATGACAAGGGTCAAGTTTGAGCTGACCTGTGGTTGAAGAGGCTGAGGACAACGCCAAAGGTCATCTGACTGATGCCCAGGATGACTGACAGCTTCATCTTGTAGGAGTTGAGAAAGTTGATCTGGTTGGCTGCCAGCTGCCAGATCTGTGTGGGAATGACCAGTGAGTATGGGGATATGGCAAGAAAGAAATAAAGAGTAATCCCAGTAATGGCTTATCATGGCCCATGTGAAAGCAAAGCAACTCATTAGGCACTCACTGGTACTGTTGAGTGCTCTCTATTACAGATTGAAGCTAAATTCATATGACTTCAGATACCCATCTCCTTAAGAGCTTTGCAGTTAATATAAGTTGTAATAATTGTTACTGCAGACTCAACTAAAACTCATCTTCTCTTTAATTATTTCTTGGCTGCTGCCCCTCACATGTTCATCTTTTCTAGTAGAGGACACACACACTGAGTACACAAGATTCATTTGACAATGCACAATCTTCCCAGTCAGTTAGTAGCTTTATTTCAAGCTAGCAATGAAAACTGCTGTAAAGCTGGTGCACCTTTGCCTTTATATGTAGAAGAGAAGAGAAAAGTTTTACCACCCAAATCCTTCAGAGGAACTTTTTTCCTGCCAGATGTGACTATTACATCAGCACAGTACAAAACATGATGATGATCCACAGCATTTGTATAGTGCCAGATATCTGTTATAGAAACATTCAAAGGCGTAGACTCCTCCAAGAGAGTTAGCAATTGAATGTCCGGTGAAAAATGTGAGTTTTGAGTGAGGCTTTGAAGTGATCCAGTTTGTCAATTTCACAATCATACTTTTGCATTTTGGAAAGAAAAGAATGTTGACTCACAGGATCGATCCCGAATGGATATACACCAGTTTGAGTGTAGACAGGGTTGATTTGGAGCGAGGTGTCTTGATTCAACAGGCTAGAGCTGAGGAGAGGAAGACAGTATTGTTTTTTCAGATATTTTAGTCAAAGAAAAGTCAAAGAGAAGTGTACTTACATTTGTTTTCTTCAAAACCACCAGAAGCACAAAGTCAAACATGGGAAGTATTTCACATTATGCTTTACACTACTTATTTCATGAATTAAATCTCTTCAAATAGTACTTTATAAGATACATTGTTTTGTTGCAAACTGTTAGCCCACAACATAACAATGCATGACTTTTTATAAGTAGGGTAATTAAAAGCATGAAATTGATAAACTTTGTGATAAAAATGATTTTTTTTTCTTAAATCTACAAACATAATATAAGTAGGTATTTTCATTCCTAGTTAAGTGTCACTATTCCTTTTAGTCAACAACAATAATCATATGATGATAATGTGCATTTATAGAGCATGATACCCATCATATACAATACTCTGGTGTAAGAGTGCCTGCGGAAGGCGCAGCATGTATATCTGTACTTATATAGAAAATATACAGTCAAAAATTTACATCAATATATCATTTCTATTATTTTCTATTATTAAGTACATATACGAATGCAAAATTTCTATTCAAATAATGACACTTTTACTAAGCCTGTGCATAGAAACTTTTGCCCACTTGAACTGAAAGAGAGAAATCTTGTTTTCCCTTTAAGAACAGCCAATCAAAGTCTTTCCAGTTGAACCTGTTAGAAATGAAAGTATATATTTTTTTCATAAAAGTCTTTACTCAAGTAGTTCTCTTAATTCCATGACCATGTAACATATACTCTTTGTGAACTGAAGAACACAATGACCAAACTGCTTATGCATACATTTGCAAATTACACATATGCTAAAACATACTACGAAAGTTTGCAGAACTCTTTCAAATTTTCCTACATACAAAGAGTGAAAGCTATTGATGTACCATTGCTTTGTTTAAACTCTCCATGGCCCAAATTCACAAAGGTGGTACAATTGAAACCACGGACAAAGACCATATTTTTTTTTTTATGGGGCACCAAGTGTCGCATGGCCTATATCATTAAAAAATGGCCATGCTACACTTGGCGCCCCCACACAATACTACGGTCTTTGTCCATGGTTTAAACCATGGTTTCAATTGTACCACCTTCATGAATTCGGGCCTCTTGTGTTTATCATACCTGTAATTCATGTTGGACACATTCCAAGTGGAACTAAAGATCTTGATAGACTTGGAGAGACAGTCGTTGTAGATGAGTCCCGTGTAGACAGAGAAGATCCCCATCATCATGATCACGTATCGTCCGCTGTACAGCATCCCAAACATCTGGTAGTCATGGTCAGGAAGGATTGGGTCAAAGGTCAAGTTAACCAGCAGACAGAGACTTCTAGAGACAAGTCTGTATTTTTGGGGGGCGGATCCAGGAATTCTTTAAGGGGGGGGGGGGGGGGCACCTTTACAAAAACTAAAGGGGGGGGGGGGGCGCATGTGCCCCCAATTGTTTTCTCTTTATTTCTTTTGTTGTAACAAAATGGGGGGGGGGGCATGCCTAGTGCACCCCCCGCCTGGATCCGCCACTATTTTTAAGCAGTATCTTTAGAACTAGCCCCAAGTAAAGTGCATGCATATTGATGTCTGCTTGATTGGCATGGAACTAAATGTGACAAAATCTGTTAATTTTTCCATATGAAAAGGCGACATTAAATAGTGCTGTGTGACAAACTAAAAGAAGAAGGGAAAGAAAATTTAAGAAGTGTCATTCTGATGAAAAACAAGAAAAATCATCAGAGCTAACTGTTACAAATTTATATTTGGTGGAATAACAAACCAGTGCAATGCAAGGCCTATGCCCCAATCAGGGTCACTAGATGTACTGCATTGTAGTGTAATAGAGTCTTCCTGAGGTAGGTTTTAAAGTTACCTATCCAAACTTGCTGCCCCAAATCGAAATACAATTCTATCAAACTGACCAGGCAGTGGGCACAAAACTTGTGTCCAGCTGTTTGCACTGACCTCATGGTTGGCCAGAGCGGCGTAGAGTTGTTTCTCTCTGACCACCAGCCAGAGACCAAAGAGGAAGAGGAGCAGACCGTGGCCACAGTCACCGTACATGACGGCAAACAGGAAGGGGTACGTGATGAAGGTGAAGGGGGCTGGTAGGAGAGAGAAAGGGGGACCAGGTTACATAATCATGCACATTGAAAGCAGGGTCCATGGTCTTTTCCATCAATATGGAAATTTCACATACAGGTAATCAATACCAAAAATTACAAAATCTGATACCAATACTGACAAAGGATCACAATTACAGATCATCTGTAATGCAAATTGCAATGTATCTTGAATGTAATGAGTGGAAGCTTCTTTTATTTTGGTTGAATCATTACTATCAATCCCCAAAGAAGAGACTTTCTCTTATACCAAAGCTCTGCCACTGAAAAAAAGAAGAAGAAAAAATACTCTTGTCAAGGAAAAATGGTAGCTCACTCCATCCTTTGTGTACCAGCTGTTGCTAAAAGTACAAACACCAACATGCTGAGTACACTGAGCTTACCAAGGATGAGATAATAGGCTGAAGAGTTACTAAACTGTTAGGCAAGTTTGAGGCATGAAACATTATCATCTTATCAACTTGGCAATTACTGTTTCATGAAAGCATGTTAAAGTTTGAAATCCTATAACTTTCTCATTTATGTTTAATCATTCAGAAATTTCCAACATTCACCTGTTTCATCATATTCTAATGATCAAAGTCAAGTTTAACCCATACTGCTCTGTGTTTGCAGATTGGCACACAAACTGAAATGCTATCATTGCTGACTGGCACAAATGTATAAAAACTGTTAATGCATTGAGATTACTTAATCACCCACACTTATAGTGCCACCCTCCGCCTTCCTGTTGACTGAGGCATATTGCTACACCAAAGTGGAATTGCAAATCTACAAATTGTACAACCAGGTCAAGTTTGGATGGACTACTAAGTGCCAATAAAAAAACTTACCATGTTACAGGCTACGTGCTTGGGCATGTAAAGGATTAAAATGGAATGGACCTTCCATTTCATTTTTAATGGTATTTACCTGGATTAACCTCCCTGTAGTTGGCCACCCCATACGCATCCACCAGGCTCTGAAAGACCTTGGTGAAGCGGTTGGTCTTGTTATAGGTAGGCGGCTCCTCATCCGTGTCAATGCGATTCAGAATGGATGGCACACTGGACCCACTAGCCTCCTGTCAAGTCAATACAGATTGAACACAAACAGCGAAAGTTGGCATGTCGCACACCAAGCTTCAAGAGTGTGCTGAACCGGTGCATACCACACCTAGAAGACAGCATCAACAGTGAGGACATACTACTGACGGGGTTCCAGGACAATCACCCCCTGGACAATTACCCCAGCCCCCTTCCCCTGACCCTAACTCTAGTCCTAATTCCGAGCCTAATCCTAATCCTAACCAAGATTCTAACCCTTAACCTTAACCTAACCCTAATCTTTACTCTAACAGTATCAACTGGTTGGGGGGGGGGGGGGGGGGGGAGGGGGGTATTTGTCCTTGGGGGTAATTGTCCTGATACACACTGGCAGATTAGAATTTATAAAAAGCTCAAATGAACATCGAGACCTGCCCATGTGAAAAGTGTGTCCCATCAATTCACACAGATTTTTTATTCGAAAGACTCCATTCTGAAATATGCTACCCTTAATCCCTTCTTTTTACACTGAGAGTGAAGAGTACAAGTGAGGGGAATCAGCCTTCCTTTTCAAGATTAAATGATATTCTACCACAAAAGGCTCCTCTGTCACAAGTCTTCACACAGTTGTTCAGATATGGAGCACACCACTTGATGTTCTTTGTGTCCACACACAGAGTATGGTATACAGAAAAACCAGAAACATTCATGGCATGGAACTTTCACGAATTGGAGCCGATGACCTTTTTAACCTGTTGAGGACGAGTCCCGAGTATACTCGGGCAGGGGTCTATGGAAAATGTGTGTTGTAGCAAATTCAATCCGTCCTCAACGGGTTAACATCCTGAAACTTTTGAGAATTGCTACTGGCACTCAATGTATTGCCTAGACAAGAACTTTCGTGTGCATTTTACTTTGTGAATCTTGCCTTTTTGCAAAATTCGTGAAAGTTTCATGCATGCAAAAATCTATGGGTATACAGTATTCCATTTCCTGAAAAAGTGTTCGTCTATCTCAAACTCACAGTTCCTCTGCGTAGGGCCAACTTGATGGAGTCTAGGTCAGTGACAGGGCACCAGCACTCAGCGATGAGACATCTCTGTGTGACGTCCAGGTTGAAGAGGTTCAGGGTGTGGTAGATGGCCTTCAGCTTGCGCACCTTGATCAGCCACACCCGTAGGCTCTTGGCTGCCAGGGTCAGCAGGCGTTGGCGATGCTCCTCCGTCTGGCTCAAGACCTGGCAGGGTAGAATGTTTAGGGCAAGAATTGACGCTAAAGCTGCCAATATTCACCTCCACCAGCACACACTAGACTGAATGATTCCATGATATTACACTGTCATCTACATTACAAGAGCATACACAATTGCTGTAAAGTCAAAAATAAGGGCATACACCAGGTTGCCAAGTTATGTTAACTAGCGAACGCCACACTACAAATAACATACACAAATCTACACCAGACAACAAGGTTATGTACACAATCATACAGCACACTGCAAAACAACGAAAGAGCACATATCGTGGTACCACTTAAAAAATTGTGTACAGTGTACAATTTGCTAACATGTACTGTAGCAGGTTAGCACAGAATGAAAGACTGAGTACTTCCCAACATTTTGAACTCCTGCTATTCTCTCCTCATGAACTGTAAATGTGTAGATGCTGGAAACTATGACATCATTCACACATATGCATATGAATACGCAAATTCTTTTGCCATATATAGGAAGGAGAGGTGAGGGAAGAGTGATCAATGATGAAATACCTTCTGCAGGTCTTCAAGCCTGGTGAGGACAGCAATGGATGTTTCATTTCTCTCAGCTGCAGTCTCGTTGCAAGGGTAAAGGGTGGCACGGAATCTGAGGGAAGACAGCAGAAACACTCAAAGGTATGAAAACAAAAAAATGACAAACAAACTGTAGTGGTTTGATATATGATGACAGCAACACAAAACAAGACAAAAAGAAACATACAAACAAGTAAAACAGGTTTGAAATGGAAAGTTACTACTAAAACAAAACAAGACAATACATATATCTTTGTTGAGTAGTGATGTATTCTATATCTCAAGAATATACTGTTGTGTGAGAGCTCCCAGGTATTGTTACAAAGGTTTCATTGTATGTTTCAACATCTTATTCTCTACAAAATAGAGATTGAAAATTTTGACACATGTAACACAAACTGCTTCGGCTGTAGACGTTATTATTCAGTTACGATCTTTGCTATGAATTTCCTCTTAAAGTGTACAGTGTACAACTAAAAGGCAAACATACAACAGGATATGAAAGATCTCATGTGTGCATAGCATCCTGTAAGTGGATGTGATTTCCTTTTGTTTCTTTCAATTGCCTGTATTCTCTTTGTTTGACTTCAACAAACACAATACAAGGCAAATATATTACAACATAGGGCAACTATACGTAAATCTGTATCATACTTGGGCACAAGAAATGTACTTATGTCAAGTTTTGCATGCTTTGCACACAAATATTGATTCCATTATATGGAGGAGTATCTCATTCAAAGTCTATTGACACATTACTAAAACCTGTTGCAAAGTCAACACGTAAACTGCATACTGCACTCATATTTCTACCTAACATCCAATAGACAAGACTGAAACATTAAATATTGACACCTACATATCGTCTGTTGAGAATGAGAAGGGCGCTAAGTGGTCTTGAACACTATGGGTTCTGTGGCAACTTAACGCCCTTATCATTCTCAACCGACGATATGCACTCTAGTGAACCCGTGGAAACCAATCTATCATATTATTCCTATAAAACAGTCTATAATCACTTTTTGCTTGCACCACAGTCTTTAAAACAATTTTTACAGGAATGAAGACGACACACTGTATCATTTGTTTTCATACACATATACACACAGACAAACAAACATGTTCAATTTTGGGGTACCCTAATGCCAAGGCATAATGAGGCTCTATAATGACATTTATCTAATATAATCTACTGTATCTTGATTTTTCAGCAGTCATTTGACTGTCATTATACCTTTTGTTTTTGTCTTGAATGGTGTGCATGATCACCTTTGAAGAAAAATCAACTGCAAATATCTGCATGACATTTACAGGTAATTGTTACATTGTCGTGTATATTAATGATTAGGACATTATTATGTTGTCATCAATCTTTCAATAGGAATCTAATTACTTAGAGCACAGAATCAGACAGCCAAAATGCTCTTCTTTCACAGGACTACATCCTATTCAAAGCACTCACCCCTCACAGATCTTCTTGACTCGTATCTTGAGTTGGTCTCCTTGGAAGAAGATGATGAAGACTGACTTCCACACCTCTTCTCCCTGAAGAACAAAAACGACATAAAACATCAATTCAAGCCTGTGCAGTGCCCGTGGTTATGATGAAAATACCCTACACTCACCTGCAAACAAAAGTGCCTTTACACAAATATTTTTTTTTTTTGTTCTGTTTTCTTAAATGCTACCGTAACCATTGCAACAGACAATTAACTGACCCCACATGAAGCATTCACTGAAAACCTTCAACTTTCCTCTGGTACAATTGTACTAAATATCATAAATGCATATATGTACTACACTGTATTTTACATCTCTAATAATGATTAAATACAAAAATGTATCATTATATGCCAGTTTTTAGAGGGCAGAGAAATGAAAAGCAAATAGTTCTTTTTTTTTTCTGAGGGGGTTGTCTTAAAATGACTGTGAATTATTAAAGCTGTCCCTTTTTAATCTTCACTGACAGCAGAAGCCACACCACTAACAACATTCCCTTTGTCACATTACAGTGGTGAGATTTTAATTAATTCTAATTAATGGTGTTAATTCTTGACCTTATGTAACTAGCAAAATACTGATATTCAAACATCAAACTGATAGTATGTGCATAACGTTGCGAGGAGTTGACAAGCAATGGAATGGAAAAAAAAAAAGGTTCAAGGATGAAAAATACGAACAGTTCTGTACTGGCAAGTGATCAGTGACAACTTCAACCAACTAAGGCTTCACATCTAAATTATCCCACCGTTAAAGTACACATTCCAACAGTAGCTCAACATGAAAGGCAGACAGTGAATACTGTTAAAACACATGATTCAAAAGAATTATGACAACACACTTATGTCAATATGTGACATTCTGCACCTTGTCTACACATTCATGAGTCTGTAAACATAGCAGAAAATGACAATCATCCATTATGTCTTCGCACAATAGAGAATGCACATATGGTGGAAATACAATAAGATAACGTGATTGGACAATGTACTGTATCCACAGATTATTCAATAATTAGGTGATTATCACTGAGTACACAATCTGGGCGGCAGCATAAGTTTTCCACTGTCAATGAAAATCTCATTGGGTACTGATATGGCTGTGTGCAAACTTTGACATCAGTTAGCAGCAATGTAACCTTACAACAGTACCTCGTACAGAATTCTACCAGACTACATAGGCTGGTCAAATTAATAGTAATAGTATTTAATCATTTCATAGCGCCTTTTCCACTGGATACAAAGCGCTAAAAATTGCAATCAAAGTCACACATAATCAAATACTGCATTATGCCATATATTTTGTGATGTTTCTTTTTTTTTTCTCTCAGATATCATGGGTCGGGTGCAATTCACCAATCTAACTAGACACAAAATTAAATGCGCCATGCATGCATCCATTTCTCTGAGCCTGTGGAGTGCTCTTTTTTTCAAGTCATCATGCCAGAATAATCAAAGTCTGAGGTAAACAGACTACAAGTATCAGTGAGTTACACCTGACTAAACTTTTAAGTGAGCAGGTATAAGTACCACAAACACACCTGAGAAAAAAAGTTCAATCAGTATCAAATGTCCCTCAGAACAACAATGGACAATACATTTATTTTATCAAATCTTTTGGTACCAAGGACTTCGGACAATGTGTTCAATGCTATGGGGTTTACACTTGTACGTGACACTCGGCACTCAAAGTAGACAAAGGGTTTAGGAGTGAGAGGTGATTAACACAAGCTAGTTTTAGACCTCTTTTTGAAACTTAGGAAGTCTGAAAGCCACACAATAGTTGATTGATACCTGAGAGACAAGTGCAAAAATCCTGAGTACTTTTCATTAAAATCACAACACATGTGACAATAAAGAGATAATCATACAGTCTTATTGATTGTTAACTGATCTAAAATTTATAACGATCATCTTGGATGACTCACAGTGCTTGGATCCTTGAGAGACTCCTGAATCTCAGCCTGACGGAGGAACACGTTGCCACGGCAAACCCGCCACAGCATCTGCTCAAAGGCCGGGATTCGCTCACGTCGAATCACGCCGGTAACAAACCTAATCAACAAACAGACATATAATTTCAGAAGTTATGCAAGAGTTTCTTAAGAAAATGACTGATAAGGCGAAACAGAGACTCTAAGTACTATTGGTGTGTACTGTAAAGTCTGCATAAATTCGCAGGTGACGCTTATGTCTCCATGCCCCTCAATGGGCACTCCTGAATCAGGAAGATTTTGAGATTCTTTTGTCAGGACTCGAAGAGATAGTAACATTTTCAGGAAACCTCCTGCTGAATCAAGGGAGACTTGGCAGCTCTACTTGATGTTTATGTTCTTTTTTTCAATTTGTCTCTGATACACAAAATAACTTTCTTGGCATGATGTCCAGCCAACTTACCCAAGCTGCATATCTGAGAAGCCAAATCCTTCCTCAGGTCTGTTTCCCTACAAGGTGAAACACAAATTTGTGACACAATGCATTTAAAGATCAACAAATCACAAAATAAAACAGCAACAAAACAAACATGGCTCTCTGAGTCAAGAACAAGAAGGCTGTGTGACACACTTATGACCTTATATGCACTGATGCTGTGATTTGATACTGAAAGTGATACTTGTGACCAAATCCATCATTACCAGCTTTGACTGGACTTCCTCGTCTCTTGCTTCATAGATACCAGTAGGCCATGTTGCCATCAGCAAAGCTTGCCTGCTTGCTAAGGGTAACTCAAACTTACTGTTGGGCAAGTAAATGAATGGTCACTTGACCATTCAAAATAGTGGACCTTCACCACCAAGCATATTCTGACCAGTAGGAGAAGTAGTTTTCATATTCACTGCAGGTGTACAATTTTAAGTGTACAAAACATATTCATTGTCTCATCAAATGTGTAATGGTATTTCTTTTTTCATTTTTTTCACAGGGTTTGAGTCTGACTTATGACCCTTACCTCTTGGAAGAATGTCTGAGTGTTCTTCAGGATGTGTTTGAGCTCCGTCAGCTCCAGGAAATTTCTCATCAGGGCCTCCTGATTGGTGTTCACCTCCTTCAGTTCATTCTCCAGCTTCTCAAAACATGCCTGGAGAATGGGTAGATGGGGGAAGACGGGGTGGGAATGAGTACATCAAGCAAGTTTCTACTATTAACTCTTTATGTGCCATGGTGTAAACCCCCTGTGTGCCACATTATTGTGAGACAGCAACATAGTCATGCATTGGGAAAATATTATGTTTTTCAAAACTTTCTTACCTTTGACATGAAATGAGCAAAGTTATAGAGAAAATGTCAAGCTTTGCTTTGATGTAAATTGTATGACAAATATATGATTTTTTTTTTTCTTTCAAATGACCAGTAGCTACATCGTTGTAGAGGCATCACTTTTGCACACCAAACAGTGATAGAGAGTTAGAATTTACTTGCAAATCCAGTAAGGAACACCGCTAGATATTCAATCACCACATAAAATGCGAACTACGTGTAACAGAAATAGAACGGTGAGAAATGCTTTTACTGTACGGTGGCATTTGGTGATTTATCGATCGGTTTGGGCGGGTTTGTACGTTTGAGCAGAATATACGAACTTGGCATGCTGTTGACTGAGTCGGGCGTGCGAACGTGGCACATAAAGAGGTAAAAACCTTAAGGGCATCAAAAAATGAGGCTGAAAATGAGGACAATGACCAGGAAATCCTCCAGCACTATGTCTTTCTGCCAGAAAGGTATGATTTGTCACGGGCTATTGCAGAGAATCGTCCTGACCACTGGACACTAGTAGACAGACAGGTGGGGCTCTATCACAAGCTTCAAGAATGCATTGCTGCAAAGGGAAGATGAACTGTTTACAAGGCACAAAAACAATCCAAATCATGCTACATTTCACTTTGACATACCGTACATATTGTACATGTGCAACATGCAGCAGACTTACATTTGAGAGCAAGGAAAACACTAAATCCCAAAAGCACTGACTTGTGGTGATTTACACCCTTCTGACAACCTAAACTGGTATTAGAAAAAAGCTGCAAGAAGTTTGTGTTAATCAATTCTGTTTATTCTTGAGAATCATACTAATTCACATACATAAAGTTTCATCATCCTGAAAGTTTTGTGCATTTCTTTTCAAAGCAAAGAGTAATATGAAGAGAAATATGTATTTGCTAAATTTACCTAATGAAACCAAACATTGGCTTCTGTACACTGTACATGCACAAAAGAATAAATGCATTGCCCTCCTGTTGTGTTACTCCTGGAGGGTCTTTAATTGTTACTCATATCCATTTCTAAGAGGACACAACATTTGATGTCAATGAGTTATTTTGAAGATGTTGGCTACATGCACTAGATCAAAGTCACTATTCAATGTCTGATTCAATTGATATTTCTTTCATTGCAGTGCCTATAAAATGGGTAGGTATCATATTCATTCATTCAAGCAGAAATATAGGGTGCGCTGTGCCCCTGAAGGAAAACTGGGTGAGGTAAGGTCACAAAGTCCAAATGCTATCAGATGGCCAGGGCATCTTAAAGGTGACTGAGAAAAATCTAGCATTCTCTCTGGAAAGTAAACTCCAATCTATAGATTCATATTTGCCAGACTCATGTCAAGTAATCATACAGCATGTCATACTTGTTGCAACTTTGCTCAAGATTTGCTCTCTAAAAGATAATAATTACTGAGGATTTGAGCCTGTGGTTCAGCTATCTTCTTTTCCTTTTTCTTTTTCTCTTTGAAAGGGAATTACTGTATGTGTTTCAGCAATGGCCACACAAATTTCAGCAGACTGCTTACTCAGAATGTTGGCGATCATTTTAGAAATGTAAAGTACTCAACTTTCTCTTTACTTTCCCAACCACACATAATGAATACACATCCTCCTTGCATACTATCATGTGAGAAAACATGTAACATGGAATTATTAAAAACTGTCTCTAGAAGTGCAAGGAAAACTCTCCTTCTTACCTCAAGATCAATCATTTCCCTCGGAGCAGGTGCATTAGGGTTTTCCCCTGTGTTCAGGATGGAGATCCCACTGGTAGTCACTTCTTTCTCAAAGAAACCTGTGGAGACCAATGACGGAATAATGGTCAATGTAATGGTGTTGTACTATGACGTGAGGGCACACTGCTGAGAATATTGCAGTCATCTCCCATGATGTTGTGCATCTCATATGGCAAGCTTATTACCACATCTTTTGTTACATTATCAAAGTATGTGATCTATATCAAAATCATGATCCATTTATACTATCTTCTTCTGTCACTTTTGTACAGAGGTCGGCAGTTCACTTTGTAGAAATTTTTAATAATTAACTTTGATGATAGTTGATAATTGCAAATAAAGACCACAATTTCCCTAAACTTGGAAAAAAAGTAACAAAGTTGTACTATCAATACAGCACACACATTTCAAAGGAATTCTAAAAGCCACACAAGATAATGGCCTAGACTAATCAATGCATGTCTACTCAAAATCTACAAAATATCTGAACTGTGACAATATCATGTTTATTCTAATACAGCATCAAAATTAATGTGCACTATCTTTACACATCTGAACTGATTGTTAGAGCTACATTATTGTATTCTCCACATGACAAAAGCTAATGTGAAGAAGAACAATTCTATACATTCAGTTATTGATCATCAGAAAGTTGGGTGGTATTGGAAAACCAACAGAACTTTAAGGGTAATCCTAGCTGTGAAGACATTGATCAGTATCTCACAGGGTGTGCTTCTCTGACACAGAATTACTGTCTGGGTCATGTGACTGTGATGGGAGGCAACAAAAAACAATTCAGTGATCATGTGACATAGTAACTGTCACATGACACCAGAATGGTAGATAATCAAAGTATCTCATGGCATTATCATTTACAAGAGTTCAACTGAAACACTCTTTTAGCACTTCCGTGAACTAAGCAAACAGTTAATTATTTCTACAAACATTTCTGTTTATGCCTAATTGCTTGTTTGTTAAATGGATGTGTTACAGACAATGTAGTCTCTATAAAAAGTAAATCACTGACAAAGGTTTCACATCTACATTTGTACCTACAAGTCACTGAATATAAACTGAGTGAAGAACTGAGTGAAGAGCTGAGTGTTAAAGGGACTGTACAGTACTGGTTGAGGTGGGGATTCATGTTTTGAACATTCATAAGTGAGATAATGAAAAGCCTCTCATGAAATATGACAGAGCATGTAATCTTAAGAAGGATTCAATGTCTATTTGATGAAAATTGGTTTTCAAATGGCTGAGATATCCAAAAAAGTGCTAATAATAAAAGGCGACATGCCACAACTTTATTAGGATCTCTTTGTTTCACCTTGTTTTTGGATATCTCAGCCATTTCAAAAACAATTTTCATCGAATAAACTTTTGATACCCCTTAGAACTGCATGCTCCTTGACATCTCATAGAGTGGTTTCTGAATATCTCACAAAACATTAAAAGCTAAATCCTCACCTCGACCAGAACTGTACACACCCTTTAATGGTCATAGCTGGGGTCAGGAATCTTTTGTCTAGATGACTAATACTTGGACTTTTACCATTTGAACAGAGCTTTCAAATTGCATTCAGCCATTCTTTTTTTAATAGCATTCATTGTACACTACAATAGAGGCATATCTATGACACTAGCTGTAACCCAGTTGTCATTTATAAGGTTTTTTGACTGTATGCAAAGTGATATTCAATGCGCTGATGGAGACTTTTATGACAGGTAACTGGAGACAGGTCAGGGTACCAGCTAGTCTTTGCCAACAGCCCTCCCGAGGAATACTAATTGCAAAAGAAGCACCAGGATGGTCCTCACATGAGAGGGAGGCAGGCCACCAGTGAGAGGCAAGTCCAAGGAAGAGTGCGATTGGATTATCCCTACTAATATTATCATTTTTTTATTCATTACTGAATTCACTGCCAGCAGTCTGTAACTAAAAACAACAATAACAGCAATCAGCAGAATATTATCCACAGAGGCTGAAATGCATACATGTGGATTCTTATTGATGAAGAATTGATAGATGTTGCAATTCAATCGATTATTGCTTTAGTGTCTGAGTGAATCATTCATGAGGAAAGATGTGCCAGTATATTTCTCCTGGTTCACAAAATAATGCCCACACTCCTAGATCTTTAAATATCCCAGTGCAGTATTGAGTGACATGCTTTCAGTAGCTTCAACTTATGTCACTCACAGTCAGCCAGTTTGGAGTTCCTCTTTGCGCATCATGAGTGGAAAAAGGTCACTTGTACCAACAGGCAAGTCAGTTTTTAAATTCACTAAGATAAGCATCTGTGATACGATTATTCACGGAATAGCATTATATCAAAATGACTCATGCTTACCAGCACATTCACTTGGCAACAATGAAGTGTTCATTGAATCTGAGTATCCCGCAATAGTGAATAGAAAAAGCTTGTTAATGTTTTCAGGGTAGAGCAATGAAACGGAGGCAAACCCCCAAGATGGGCCTTTCAAATTCTAGTCACCAGGGGGGCATTTCATGAAGCATTTTGTCAGACAAAGTTGTCGGACAAATTTGCTCTCAGCCAATCAGATGCAAGAAATTCAGTAGCTTGAAACAGTTTGTCAGAAAAATACCTGACCAAAATGCTTCATAAAATGCCCCCTGATCTTCACAAGTTTGTTTGATATGAACCACAAAAATATTACATTGCGCAAGATGATTAATGCACTATCATTTTGAAAACAAGGGAAGTACTCGAAACAGGCATACAATCAACTGAGAAAAAAGAAATAAAATTTTCTGAAATGTACACATGAGGTAATTATGAGGTTACGTCTTATTTAATTGGTGGTGAAAAATTAAACAGCATGAAGGTCTTTGAAAGAGACTACACTGTAGGTACCTGCATATTATGTTAAATGAGACAAAGCTCCCGTTCCCAATATACAACACACACACTGTACGTACACATACAGTGTATGCTGTACCAAGTAGTGGCTTTACACATCATAGACTGGCAGTGTGATTTTACAGCTTTAGGTACATTATTTACATGGTTTTGTAACACTGAAGTTGCATACTTTGATTTAACAGCTAATGACAGGTTGCAACTGATTGACAAATTTGACAAATTTGTCAAATTTTGTCACTCAGTTGCAATGAAAACATCTTGTCGGAAGAATTTCATGAATTTGAATAAGGACAGGTTGTTTCACAGTCTCATATTCAAGTAATGTGCAGATTAATGCCCCGTCACTGACCAGGGACGCTAACCTGGAAGCATTAAACTGCACATTACTTGAATATGAGACCATTCTGAAGCAAATCATTTTCACACAACAATAGATATACAATGAACTCTTGAATGAATCCCACAAGGATTGGAACAATCATCTCCCAGCATTTCCACTGATTCCCACTGATCAGTTACTAGCCTTCCCCTTTAAAAGTGCATTAAAATGTCCAATGCTAACCAATGATTCTTTAATAGAGGAACATCAAAGACCAAAGTCTTGGGTTGATTTTTGAGATGGGAAAATCATGTTCAGATATGACACCTACATTTTAACTAATCATAAAAACATAGGACTGGCCAGTCACAGCGGACGACTATAATTAACTCCCCCGAAACCCACGACACGTTTTGAATTTTCAACCGTCATCGAGGCAGTGCGAATCGGGCGTTCTCATTTTCACCAAAATTTCACCTTCTTATATCTACGCTATACATTGACCAAAATCGGTCAAACTTTCAGTATCAATGCAAAATCATGATTTCTATCTACATATGAAAAATCATGAGAAACGATTGAGAACTTTTTAAGTTATTCAACATTTCATGTTTCGCTGTCTCGGAAAACTACCCTCCCGATTATTTCCAGACACATCTGGTCGCACCACTTAATATTCATGAAACTTGACATACATATTCATTAGACATGGGCGGACGTTAGCAGGGTGGTGTTCGCTTTGCCGAAGACCTATTTTTGAAGTTACGAGTGAAAATAAGTGAGGAATGTTGTCAGAAATCTCAAATTGTACGAGAGCAGCAAACGAGAATAATGATGTCATATTCTAAGAAAAACTGATTTGCGCTTGCGCAATGAATGGACTTTCCCATGCTGCTTCGATCCAGCAAGCTGATTGGTCGAGGTGGCTGCATGCTGTGGGTGCCTAGTACACTGCACATGCATGCTACATGTACGCTGTGAGAGTGGGCTGGGTGGTGTTGATAAGTATAATGTAGCAGTGTGCTGCAGGGGACTTCGCCACCTCAAAACAAGTACTTACGTTATCAGAACTGGCCTATTAAAAAGAAAGTAGCCAAAATGTGAATATCTATCAGCTATGATACCAGTTGCAAATTCATGACATTGGATTATTCGGACTTTACGCAGATTTTACTGCACTAGTAAGTAACATTTAACTACGAATTCCCGGTACGTGTTACGATCAGAGTACTACAGTGCCGTACGGCACTGAAGCACAGGTGACGTGAGAGCAACAAAGATGTGGGTACATGGGACTGTACCCTGTCTTCCCGTGTGCGAATGACTATGAAATTTCGTGCTTGGAACGAAGGTAGAAAGTGCACCTCTTTCGATTATTTCCAGACATATCCGGACGCATGACTTTTCGAATGTGATAGTTATGAGTTCCGTAAAGAAATACATACTTAGTAACATACTTGAAAGTTTTTTGTTGTTCATGAAGTCAAAATGTGAAATTTTAGCAACGATTTCTGACAATTATTTTACGTTTTGAGAGTGAAGTTATGCTCCATTTTGGAATATTTTAATATCGTTATTTAAAAAATGTAACATAATGGCAGGTTAAAATGAGGTTTTTACTTTTCATAACCGTTTGGATTATCAAAAAATATAAATAAATAGTAAAGTTACAGCAGTTTTGCTGCAACACTTTCCCAGCGGTTTTCATGCGAAACGTGTTCACTCAAGAGGAATGCGAGGTCAGGTCAAAATGAAAACAGTGAGTTAATTGCACCCGTCCGCTGAGACTGTGGCTATCAGCCTAGATCAATCAACTGGGTTTACAAAGTGACTAGCAAAGCCGACTATCACAGAAAAATGTATTATCTAGAGCTAAACCACAAACATCCTTTTCATGATATATTTGTGTACAAACCTATATGAATGGAAGAGTTGTGACATAATGACAATGTTGTGTGATTGCAAGCAGTTCCACTATTCAAAGGAACCATGAAAAACTTTACAAATTCCTTAAAAATTCTTCAATTTTAATAAAACCTCAACTTTTCAGTTGATCTGAACTGCATACACTAAGTTCAACTAAACATGGTGAGCAAAATGAACTTATAGGGTTCACTGGTACTCTGATATATTTAATATCGTCTTACAATATGAAAGAGGATGTAGCAACACTGTGGTATTAAAAAACAAACAAGGTGTGGGTTCCTCATATTACACATAATGTTGTTGGCTCTCAACTTGTTGTCTTTGACTTGTTGTAAGTCATAGTGGAGTTTATACATTCATACCACATTCCTTCCTTTAGAAATAGATGACTGTTTATTATACTAGATTATCCTCACCTTTTCAATCCATTCATAGTAAGACGTAAATAAAAACTAGAAATGTCGCTATGGCGACTGGTATGCCTCCGCCATGATGCATGATCCTCCTTATAGGTCTACAGTACATGTGGACAATGTGTGATTACATTTTCACAAAATTGGCTAAATATTAAAAATGACAAGTTTGTCACAAATGTGTTGAATGTTCACCTTCCTTGACAAAGGTTTAATTGGATGAATAGGAGAGCATGTATGATTTGGGATTTAAGGACTTTAACTTAACTTTGACCAATTCATACGTTTTATGCACTGAGTAATTTCGAAGGTATGGAGAAAAAGTGCAATTTCTGTATTGAATAGTAAATTGTTACCATTTTCATCTTGCCTTTGACCCTAAAATTCAGAAGATAATCACTGTCAGGCAGAACATTCATAAATATGTAGAAAGTTTAAAGATAACTTGAGCCACTTCCGAGATATGAAGGAAAAAACTTAGTTCAGCACTTTCACTTGATCTTTGACCTTTGACCTTTGAGGCAAAAAAAAAAAAAAAAAAAAACTTTCCAGAGAATCTCTATTAGGTTATACATGCATACACCAAGTGTAAAAAAAAAATGATCCTGCTGGCATTGCATAAACATGAGGGAAATAGTAAAATTTTGAAGTGTTGCCCTTGACCTTTGACCCCTGACCTTTGACCCCATGAACCCTAAATTGTCTAGATAATCACTGTCAGTCAGTACATGTATGTTCCATGAAGATACCTCGAACAATTTCCAAGGTACAGAGAAAAAAGTGAAGTTTTAATATTTTTACTTGACCTTTTGACCTTTGACCTCATGACCCCAAACTTTCAACAGAGAATCTTAAGTGGGTAATACATGAATACACTAACTTTCATGAAAATATCTTCAGGCATTGCAGAGATATGGTGGAAATAGTGAAATTTTATGTATATGACCTTGACCTTTTACCTTGAGCATGTGCACCCAAAAGTTGATAGGCACAACTTCACCCCCTAATACACATACATGCCAAGTTTCATTAGGATACTTCAAAAGGTTTTTTAGTTACGCTTGCCACAAAATTCATTACGGACGGACGGACGGAAGGACGGACGGACAACCCGAAAACATAATGCCTCCGGCACCACTTTGTGGCGGAGGCATAAAAACTATGTAATGCCTCCTGATGTTGTCGTTCAAATGTTTCGACAGAAGAATGACGGCTCAGTGGTTGTCTTCTATGAACCAAATTTTCTAAACATTGTACATTCAAAGAATTTACTGCAACACCATTACTTCACTCTACAATCAATCATATCAGTGATCAAATATTTACACTGCACACAGTGTATTTGATTTTCTCAGGTCTTAATGGATTTAGACTGATTATGATGAGCCCTAACCATACCAATTGGATTCTCTAGGGGCAATGGTACAATTATCATACCGATGTCTTTGATATGAAATATGCAATGCCTATTTGTGTCCACTACATTTTATCTTTCACAACCTTCATATTGTTTATCATTCTTCACAGATCTGTTTCTGAGATCTGCAGGCCTTTGAAGCACACTCTTTCTACTGTGTAATCACCTATTGTCTTCCAAGATCTGTACTGTTTATCATTCTTCACGTCTGTTTCTGTGATTTGCAGGCTTTTGAAGCACACTCTCACCACCTTTCATACATGTATCTAGCACTCACTCAGCATTTCAAAATCACTATCTAATCCTTTCTATGCCAAGGACTTTGGACAGCCTGTACAATGCTACAGGGTTTTCTGTGCCAACCAGCATTCACAGCGCATAAGGGATTAACAATGCTTGTTCAGTAAATTTAGCGCTTCTCTTTAATATCCCTATCGCTTCTTATTCATGAGGAGCTCCTTAGCAGACATTTTTCTCAAAGTGCACAAATATTGATTGCTTTCAGAGTTCGCAGCATGTCAGGAATAGAATTAATGCAATGCAAGGATTTGCTCTATGACCTGTATGAGCAAGCAATTGATTTCCATTTCATATACTGAACAATTATATTCTGTCATAAAAGGATTGAAATCAAGATCTGACTTCAGATAGCCTACAGGTAAAGGATGCTCACAGGCACAGAGCCACTGAATACATGCTTCTTCTTTTTTTCTGCATGTGGAGCTGGCTTGCACTGTATCAAAATCACATGGTGGTGTACTTTGTATGTAGTTACTCCTAGAACTATGATGCAACAATATGACTTTCTCTGTCATTGGTCAAAGAGGTTTGTTGGTTTTCATTTCATTTTTGCCTGACATGTTTCTGCAACTGATTTCAGGACTAACTGTATTAGAAGTTTCAACTTAGCTTAGGATATAGTACATGTACAAACGTTGTATACAAATGAACCACATAAATGACATTATTGCAGCTTTGATTGCTATAGCACAACACGTAAACAAATTCACCTACAACAGTGTAGCAATCATTCCGTGGACATTACATTTGGCTTTTGTGCAGCTAAACAATAGTCATGGGTTGATTGTTATAATCATATGGACTTTGATATTGTATGCTGGTGGACTGATCCTGTGATAAAACATAAAAGCAAAAATGCGTTTGCACTGTAATATCACGGGAAATTCCCCTTTTTCTCGTCTGCACTGCAAACATGGTTACCAACCCAAGTTGTTTTCTGAACAAACTCATACAAATGTTTGTTTGTTTTTTCAATGCTTAATTCATATAAGCAATATACACGTTTGTATGTGCACTTACGTAATCTTCTCTCCATTTCATCACATCGCCGGACCTCGTTAACAAACTTGCGCTGGAAGGCATTCACATCTGGATTCAACTGTAAAAAGAAAAGGGACAAGAAATCATAGAAAGAGAACCCAAGTTTATGGCCTTGTCTTTGTTACACTCAACTTTTCACTTCTATGAGCTAACTTTCGTGTTTGAGCTGAGATTATCTGTGCACATTTTGAAATCTGTATCAGTTTTTGGAATCTCCTCACATTATTTGTCACCACTAATCTTTGCATCATAGGTTTTGCCTGCTAAAATTCCTTCAGATAATTCTGGTGTTGTCCTATTGCAAATCTGACACAAATTTGACTTGTTGGCACGTGGCAAATCAGGTGCATACATTTATTTCAGTGTGATGACTCTGTCACAGTATGGATATCCCATTTGATTAAAGGGGATGGCTAGTAACTGATCAGTGGGAATCAGTAGGAATGCTGGGGGATAATTGTTCCAATCCTTGTGGGATTCATTTAAGAGCACATTGTTGTGTGAAAATCATTTGCTTCAGAATGGTCTCATTTACATATAAATGTGCAGTTTAATCGCCCGTCACTGTACAGGCACGCTAACCTGGAAGCATTAAACTGCACATTACTTGAACGTGAGACCATTCTGAAGCAAATAATTTTCACACAACAATAGATACATAATGTATTCTTTTAAATGAATCCCACAAGGATTGGAACTATCATCCCCCAGCATTCCCACTGATTCCCACTGATCAGTTACTAGCCATCCCCTTTAAATATTGTTAGAGTTGTGTCATTAAATACATACACTGAAGTCCTATCATAGTTGCTCCTGAATTTAAAAGACTGCACGACTTTCATCCCATTTCTGCTATAAATGTCATTCCAGTTATTATTAAATATTCATACCAAGTTTGATTATGTTTCACCAAGTTTTCATTTGAAAACCAGAGGGATAACAATAACTCCATTTTGTACTTAGCATTTGATGTAAAAACATTTCCAAAGCAGATAAAATGTCCTCAACATTATGCCATGATGTTGAGCTCAGTTTTGATGATATAAGATGCCAGAATGGCAATGGCACAAGCACATTTACATTTATCAGTCGAGTATAAGTGATAATTGTGACATCATAATGACTTCCAACTTACATCTCTGAACTGAACCAGTCCAAGCTCTCCCAGCTCCGCCACGCATGCATAGGCTGCCTCAGACTGCAAGAACAGCTGGGCCAGGCACATCTCCTCGCTGCGATACAACGACCCCATGGTGGTGGGGTGTGGTTACCTCCGGTGGAGAAGGAGAGGAGTAAAAGGTAGAGGTGTGGCTTTGGTCTAGACAAGTGTGACACTGCTCAGAACTCTAGAGTGCTTCAGGATTCAGAAGGAAGATTTCACTTTGTACACACAAAAAAAGATGAGCCTGCAGAGAAGAGAATAATATTACACAATTGTATCAAATGTTTAATACTGAAAAGATACGGTGCACGGTATACACATGTGCATTCAAAAAAATAATAATAACTAGTTAGTAACTCTCAACAGACAATTCCTTTGATGTAGTACTGATGTTTTTACTTCTTTTTCAGTAGATGCTGGTCGAACAGTGAATGGTGACTGTGAATTATTTTGTTTTCTCATTTCCTACTTTTATGGTATATACAGTAAAAATAGTAGAGTAGAGAAGTACATGTCAGCACAGCACATGAAAAAAAAAAACAATGAGGTAAAACATGTTTATTAGCTGCATGGTTGAAGAGTTCAACTGTTTGTTTTTCAGCTTTAGCAACAACAGCGTTACAACAGCAGACAATAATCTATTCATGTCTACTACAGAAGAAAATTTTAGTGCAAATCTGCCCACCAGGAAGAGGAACAATGATGTAACCCTGCATACATGTACTATCCAACAGGGAAAGGCATGTACCTAAAATCTGCCAAAATGTGCTAATGTTTTGCAAAAGAAAGTGAGATAAAGGCTGGAACACAACTGTTAACGAATTTATGGTAACTATTTTGTGCCTTTATGATAGTGACTCATTGCTCTCCCACACATACATACAAAATTATCATCATCTGCATACTGCACATATTTTACAAAGTGGGAATTGTACGTGTATTTATAAGATGGTTACAAAAGTTTTTGAATTGAAGATTGAGAACCACGGCACGGGATAAATCTTATTTCCTTAGAAATGAGATCATCCCTTTTCAGGAAAAAAGCTGTGATTTCTAACCTTGGAAACAATAAACAGCACATCTGTGTTATGAGAGATAATAGTTAACTCTGTAAGTTGTTAATTTCACAAATATCAATTGATTTGCAATATGCCTAAAATATAAAGACACTATGAAATACAGGAAGGCAGTACGTACACATTGTAGATACCCATCCGCGCCCCCCCCCCCCCCCCCAAAAAAAGGCACACACACACAACACACAATTTTTTGCAGTACAGCTGCAATACTGACATTAATTGAATACATGTCAATCAGTTGTAAATGTGCTTTTTTATCCTGTTGAGGACAAGCTGACTTCCTTATAACACACACTCCCCATAGACACCTGGCTGAGTATATTTATACTCAGGACTAGTCTTCAACGGGTTAACCAAGGAGATACACAATTGTACAGCTAGTTCTAGGCGAGCGCTCATCTCCTTGCACGACAGTCCAATGTGCATCCATGGTGTGACTGCACACTAGCTGGATCAGCAGCTTGGAAGATGGGTGAATAGATGGTGTGCATCTAATTAGGATAGCAGGGCACACTACCTGCTTCAGCGCATAATGTACAACTTTGTACGCTGCTACCCAACCCACAGGACACACGGTTTGGGATGACATCACTCGGCCATATGGCTGCATTCTGTGTGTGTGTGTATGTGTGTGGGGGTGGGGGTATTATTGATTCCATTCAACCAGGGTATTGCACTTAAATGCATTTAATAAGACTCATTTACATAATTCAGTCATGCGATGTATGGTGATATTTGAACCCTGGTGCAATACAAAAGCATATAATTCTGTAATCTCTTACAATGATGCACAAGAATAGCTGTATTTAATATCTCACTGGGTACAAATGTACGTCTGTATTAGACAATATTACGGTACAATTTTTTGGAAATCTCTATTGGGCTGGCATTGTGACACACTGCCATTCAGAATTGCAGTCACTTTCTAATACAATTAGATCTGAAGTTTCCAAATGTTTGTGCATGTACTTTAATTCTCTTTGTGATAGATTAATTTTATACCATAATCTATAATTTCTCACTGTTTTACATCATCTTTACATTTCTATGATTTTGACTTGTACTGTATAGGTATGCCATATATTTCGCGAGTCTAAATTTTTGTGAATCGGAACTTCCCGACAATTTCGCGAGTGGTTAAATTCGCAATCGTGGAGTCCTGTACTGAACGGGGAAATGTAATGCGTGCACGTCACATTCATATCGGCATTAAGGGTCAATATTTTCGCGTGTTTTTAATTTCGCGAATAGCAGCTGACTCGCGAAATTCGCAAAAATAAACACCCCACGAAATACAGGTATTCGGCGTATACAGTACTTCTTTCTTGAAAAAAAAAAATGTTCCTCTATAACAATCCTTTCCCCTCAACATAGAATACAAACATATATATGTAGGGCCTTCTTTGCCTGCATCACATAACACTAGCATAATTGATATGAGAATAACCTCTGTACTTGCTCAACAAAGAACCCTACATTGTATACTCTCTTTGCAGGATTCATTATACACTGAAACTGCCTTTCAAACCCAAGGCAAAAAAAAAAAAGAAAAAAGAAAAAAAGAGACAAAGGCGGAGTACATGTACTTTCAATCCTGATGCTTCCATATGAATATGATATGGCGGAATATATTTTGACATGGAATTCAGATTTACAATGGGCAATAAATGCCTTTAGGTTTGTGACTACCTAGGGACATGTATTGGAAGCACAATATCCCACCGCTGCTTAACTCTTTGTGGGTTAAGATAGGTGCCAAGTTAAAGGTACTGTTTACCACTGGGAGCAGTGATTCAAAAAATGTTTGAGTTATCACATTTGATGCATATGTGTAGGCCAGTTGTGTCACAACACATCGTATCATAAAAATTTTTAAATAAAAAGTTTGCAATAAAACCTCAAATACATGGATGTTTTTCTCACTAAACCATAACTGTAGACGGTTTACATTGTATTATATTCTGGAACATTTTTATTACAACTATTGTTCACATTTTGTATATTTAACAATACTAAACATTGATTTTACCAAGCCAAATTTTTACAGCGGTTGTTTATCCCTAACTCATATTTTAAAACTATTTAAAAGCACTAATGCTGAGTTTTTGTTTCATCTGCAATTAACTCTGTGTGGGGTATAATAGGTGCCAAGTTGATGACGTACTAGTACATGGTATTGCCAGTCACATGCTCTCTCAATTGCTGACTAAGTGAGACAATGCATTTGCTCGAACAATAAAAGTCATGAATCTACTGTCATTGCCAAGTGTAATTTTGTGAGGTCAGTACAATGTATTGACACTGCTTAACATAGAAGTTTTACAGTGAGCAAACACAATATCTGCATTACTGTAAATGTCAATATTTTTCACATGATTCACTTTTTGCATTAGAGGCTCAAAAACAAAGTGTCAGGCTCTTGAAATTGCTCTGCCCATTGTCAATCTGTTCAAAATGTGCCAAGAAAATTGTGAAGACGTTTTTGCAAGTTTTAGAATTTGGCTGGGCAAAAGTAGTGTGAAATACGTGAAAAAATAATGTACCCTGAAAATGTCCACGTTTACAGTACTTACTAAACTTGTTTGTCAGTGTTATAATGTAGGCTCTGTCATTCCTTGGTTGTGTAGGAGTCTCCCAAAAAGTTTTACTAAGTATTGTATTTCTTCATGTCCTGAAAAGAGTTCTGATATCAACATCCCCCTGACATGAGAATTATTTTGGTTTACAGTGTATATATCTCTAACCCTCTCCAAGCATGACATAAAGTCATATGTACCCTCTTTGCCCAACTGCACTACCTGGATTTCTTAACATACCATAGCTTGGATTGAACATGCATACATGTACTGTATATCTTGGAAGTGGACATAAAGTTAAACCAAACTTAGGCTGCGTTTATCTAAATTGAGAGAGAGAATCACGTTTCAAAACGCATTTGGAACAGTGTTTGCAAACGTGGTTTGAAACGCGATTCTCCGGGTGCCGCGTTTATCTACATGTACATGTACATGTAACCATCACACAATCGCGATTTGGGTGTTGCACTGCGCAGCTGCTTTGCGCCGTTTGACCCGGGAGTAACTTTTAGGTCAACTGCATACCACCAAACATGCCTCATCAGTCACACACAAATAGTGGGTAGAGAGCCCAACCGGAAACAGCTGGGATTTGACCTTGAGATATAAATGCATTTCAAAACGGCATTGCGTTTATCTACTCACAGAACGGCGATCGTGGTCCCAAACGGGTTTCAAAACACCCTTTCAAAGGCGTTTCAAAACGGCGTTTCTAAACATGTTTGAAAACACGGTTGCATTTATCTAACCCCTGAAAATGCCTCAAATGCGTTTAGGATTGTGATTCAGCCTCAGAAAATTTTTAGATAAATGCAGCCTTATTTGCCCCTCAGTGTCATCGTAATATGAAAAAAAAAAATAGTTGTAGAATAGACACTGTGCAGAAAACATATCACACAGACAGAAAAATATCTCTTCGGGGTTGTACTTTTTTTTTTCTTGTTCTGACACCAGAATATAGAAATTAGAATTTAAACAGTTCACTTCATGTTCAAGAAAATAATGCCTACAGTCCAAGGTTGTCAATGGCCCAAACATAAATTCAGTCATAGTTACACAGTATGTATTTTGCCAGCAGCTTTCAAGATATATGTTACATTTTGCCTCAGATATATGTGAGTAGGCATTCAGGCCATCTCTCTAAAAACGATACTCTCAGTAAATCATACAATGTATAGTAATCTATTGTGCCTTTGCCTAATACCTGAAATAATGGTTGCCAAGCCATAAACGCTGAATATTTCCTCTGTCAAGGAAGGAGGTTGTTTGTTTGTTTGTGAATGTCTGTGTGCAAATTTAGTCAAAAAGTTGTGAACAGATTTGGAAGAAACTTGCAAGAAAAGTTTATAATGACACAAGGAACAGATGATTAAATTTTGGTACCGTAGTGATCTGATAATTTCTATGGCTTTTTGAAAGACTTTATCGTTTTGCTGACTGGGTCAATGAACTAGAGAGGTAAAGCTGTGCGTATTTGAGGTTTGCATACATGTTCTCTTTAAACATGCTCTGCTAGGGCAAGGCGCGATGCAGCTGGAAGCTGATGATGTAAACAATTTTAAGGCTTAGAACTACATCATGTAGATATTGGGATATTGTCCGGATTTTCAGCATGTGTGTATATGGGTGGAAATTAGTTTCCTTGACAGAGGTCTGCACTCTCAGAGTGCTTTTCTAGTTGCAAATTAAACTCAAACTTAATATTTTCCTTGATCTTGATGTCATTGACGCTCAAACGCCTGATGTGGCTATCCCATACATTTCGGCAGCAATGCATGAGTCAGACAAATGATTGACATTAAAATGTGTGTTGAACAAGTTAATAATGATATCAATGCATAAAGTATACACTTACTTAATAAAAAGACATGTGTTTCATTTCAAACTGTTTTAATACCTTATAACTGTTTAGTGTTAGGCCTTAATAGGCCTACCTATCTAACACCCGTTAGGCCTAAAATTAAGCCCGTGTCACAATGTGAAATTTTCTTGCGATGTCACATCGCAGATACAAAGTCGACCGAAAGATTAGTCTGTATCTTGTCATCGGGGATATGTTCCGCAAAACTCCTCTGGACAGATAGCTTTGTAGCTTTGTCTGTCTACACAGATAAGAGAAGACTGCCAGAATGTGCCAAGTGTGAGGAGGTATCTGTGTTGCAACACTAAGCTAGCAAATCGTTTCATTTCATTTTATTGTTTCTGCATGGTACAGAGTAACAGTGGGCTATACAAAGTGACAGTCACAGTAACAATCAGTAACTTCTACCCACTTCTCTAGATCTATTTAACTTAAGTATGGTTGGACCTACTACTCATCGACCGCCTAATGTTTATTTGCTTGATAAGAATATTTAACACTGAAATTCATGTTAAAAACTTGACCTACGTGATTGAGAAAATCCAGCACTATCAAATGCCGTTGTTCCCTTTTTGATTCGAAGTTTCAGTGCAAAAATATCGCCGTCGAACTTGCATGGCCTCGTTTAAGCTCCCCGCGGTAAAGCTCCTTATTGAAATCGACCGCTGTTTTTGCATTGACAATGCACGCAAACCGAGTTGTACTGAACACCGTGTTGTACGAAGCTTTTTAGAAACTTCCATAGACATTACATTACGATTCGGTGAAAATATTCATTCGAAATTTTGTCCTTGATTAAAACCATTAATGAACAGTGAATTTTCGCATTTTCCCACTCCATCCTCATCAACGGTCAAAGCCAATCCATTTTTATGTGCTCTGCGCGCAGTGAAGTGCGTACTAAGCGCTCTGTGCGCCAATGTATACGCGGTCGTTTTCAAAAAGGGTGGTCGATACTAGTAACAGTACTGTTAGGGCTACCATATTAACCGTTAAGTTCTACTTCTTTTACATGACAGGATAGATCACTGTCATCACTCTCTGTCTGAATGTAGCGTCAACATTCAAGGGATCAGGGGCCGGGCCCGAGGACTTAATGTTAGTGAGTGTCCCGTACGCGCGTCCCGTGCAGTGCAGGCAGACTGTGCTTATGTTTTGTATAACGTTAGGAGATATGGGTCTAACGTTAGAAAATAATTTCACTTTTACCAAAATTAAATACACCTAGAAATCACTAGTTAGGACCTACAGCTGTACCAGGTGTACCATGATCTCACATTTCACTATCACATTTACCAGTGCAGTAGACTCTCTATAGGACAACCTACTATAAGTCATAACGTTAACAAACATCATTATTACTCACCTGGACAAGGCTCTGATAATGAACAGCTGAGGAAGTGTTCGCAGAGCCAGAGGATGTAGGAATCTACAATCTTTCGAAGAACTTTGACTAAAAAATCCAGCGCATTACCACATTCATACTCATATAACAAGTCTCTGCTGAATTCTAGTGATGGAAAATGCTAAGATAAGTGTGCGAAATTCCAATGACCGGTCTGTTGAATCGATTTCCAAGACGTAGATCTATTTTGATATTAATTTTGCCTGCAGGAGCCGCCCCGTACCATCTCTCAGCTAGCTAGCTCGGGCTCCTCCTCCTCGCCTCGCGCTCGGCAAGCAAGTCGTAGAACCTCGTTCCGGCGCCTGCGCCTGCTCCGAAAAGTGTGAAGCATACACGGCCCTGTGTAAAACGGCGCAGCACACGTTCTACACATCTACAGCTAAAGTGAAATGATCACGAAATGGTGTAGGGAAACACACACACACACACACACACACACGAATTCAATATTACTAGTTATATTACGCAGGCTGGTTGACTGCCCTCTATTGTCAGAGTTGATGAGGAGCTACTGCAGTCTCCGTTTTCTCTTGACCATCAACTCCACAAATCTGAAACTTTCGGATCTGATTCGTTAACCAAGCTCCCTTGTAAACCTGAACTAAGCAGGACGCGACGTCCAAACTTCTGCAAATACCATGTAAATAGAATGTCTTTTTACTCATTATTTCGTTTCTAGGTCCAACTAGCAGATGTGTGCCCAGGGAAAGATAATTCAGCCATATCACTGCATGGCCGGCGGAACGGGGGGGGGGGGGGGGGGGGGGGGGGGGGGGGGGGGGGTGGGGGGGGGGGGGGGGGGGGCGCTGCTCCCCCCCCCCCCACTTTTACTTTTTTTTTTTTTGCACCCGTACATAGGAATACATAGGATGTCACCACTTTGGGCACCCATTTTTTTTTATTTTTTTTTACCCCGGAAGTGGCCGTAGAAAAAGAAAAGAAAATAGAATGAAACTTTAAGCTTTGAGCCCGGTAATGCGCTAGAGACCGAAAGTGGAATGAGAAAGATGAGCTGAAGACATTTTTTTTTTTTTTTTTTTGCTTGTTAGCTCATGAAACCCGGAAGTGCCCTCCACCCACTTTTGAAAACTGGCAGTGCACTGCAAGAACGTTCTTTCTCATTGTTTGCGCCGTACGACAGGTTAGACAGCTCCCACTTACTCTACGTGAGAGTAATTCAAAATAGTTATCATGCCTATTTGCATAATGTAAAAAAAAAAAAAGAGACTAACAGACAGATGAAAGTAGATCAAAGCCGACCCAAATCTTTACTTATTATTTTCCTCTTTCGAACAGATGATGGCTCGGAAATGAATACCAGTAGTTCTCTGTTCGGCATTCGGGCATTCGCGCTGTGTTTTGTGGCCTACTACATCGCACAAGACCTATAGTCTCACGCCCCATTGGTCTGCGACCGAGGTCAAGCTCACCCGCCCAGAAATCGTTTTATTTTTCTCACGCCTCCCAGGAGGTTGGCTATAGAGGATACATTATAGTTATTTACCTATTCTATATTAAAAAAAAAAAAAATCCAGATGTCTCTAAAAATTTGCCATCTATTAAATCCTGTCAGTTATACATTCTTCAAAATATTAAGAGAAGAAAAATTTGAGGGAAATGCTCAATATAATGTCTTTCAGAACCATCTTCCAAGTCACAAACAGATCATGAGAATTGTGCAAGTAAAATTGCATTATAGATACATGTATTCACCAAATTGCACAATAATTTCTAATCCCTAAAGGAAAACGCTCCCCGTACCGTCGTAGGGGAACACCCCTCTCCCCCTCAGTTCGCTTAGCACTCGCGAGATCGCATCAGTTGCTCACTCCGGCCTGTATCTCTGCGATCCATGGAGATGGAATAACCTTTCACTTCTTCATGATGATTAACGTGCTGTCATTGGTAATACCTACACCAGGGCTCGACACTAACGGTGGCCTGGTGGCCCGGGGCCACCAAAAATGAAAGTAAGGCCACCAAATTTCAAAAAAGGGCAAATTTGGTGGCCCGCCTCGGGCCACCAAAATTTTTTGAAAAGTATGTCAATAAATTCGTAATTTGTTTAAAGGATGGAGGAAAAGGACTGAATGAGTGCCTGAGAGTGAGTGTTGCAAGTTTGTTGAAGTTTATTTATGAGTAGATATGTCCAACTTCTAATTCTTAATATCATAAAACTTAAATATTTGACTCATTAAAAAAAAAGAACTTTTAATGTCTTTCATTGTTTGTTTTTTTCGGGACACCAAATTTTTCTCTCGGGCCACCAAAAATTTGAAATTTAGGATTTTGGTGGCCCCAATGGGCCACCAAACAAAAAAGTTAGTGTCGAGCCATGCCTACACATAGTCCATTCCACTTCGCCGTTTCACGGCGGCAGGAGGGTTATTTGTCCCTATTGTGAATGTACAGATGAGTTCGGTCTTCAGCCCTGTGAAACGAGCTGTTAGATTTACAGTGTACCTTGGTAGCTAGTATAGCTATTCCACTAGATTTCACTAGAGTGTATGCATCACTGTCTTGTCATGAGGGTCAGGGACTTGCAGTCGTATATTTTCCTAAGATGAATACAGTCAAGCCTGTCTACAGTGGTCCCAAGGGAAATGAAAAGGTGACCGCTATTGACAGGTGGCTGCAGTAGGATCGCTTTGTTTTATTTTGCTCTTTTGATATCTTAACAATTTCAACAATAATGACCTTTGAATTCCTCTTAAAGTTGTATGCTCTTTTCATAAAGTGTTTTCTAAGTATCAGTCTCTTGCTGGACTGGCAACTTCCCATAGCAACAGCCAATCAGAAAGCGGGATTCTTGTCGTTATCATGACAATGGTCTTTCCAGCAAGCGTTGATATCATATCAACTTTTCATGAAATGGGGTCCTGGTATTTTGACTGCGCTAAAAAAAGAAAAGAAAAGAAAAATATATATATATATATATAAATATATCTTTATATATATATATATATATATATATATATATATATATATATATATATATATATGATATCATATGATTGTACTCAAATATCACGTATGTCTGTATGGATATGATTTTTGCGATGATACTTATTTAATAATAAGTATCCATACAGACACACGAGATATTTGATTCATTACACATAACTACACATAATTACACATTATATATCATTACACATAAATCGTGCTGTTTGCACTTGCAGATCATTATCCTCTCTCTTTCCAATACATCCACTCACACACCCACGCGCTAGCACATACATCCACGCACACACACACATATACACACAGATCCCAGTAAACAGGGATCAACGCTGCAGTTATACTTTGTTATTTGACTTTTCATGTACAATTCATACTTTATTCAGGGCTGCTAAAAAAAAAATTGATGAAAAAGCAGGTACAAGAGACTAGAGTAAATGAGTGCAGATTTCAAGGTCATAAGATAATTGAAGACATCAAAATACGTTACTCTGTCCAAGATAATTATGTTACACCTATTTCCCATGACACAAAATATGCAAACAAAACAATGAAATAGTCGAAATTTCCCGGAGTCATTGTCAATTTATCTCATGAAAAATTTCAGCTTGAACTACCAGCTGCAATGATAGGGGAAAGTGATTTGTGATTTTTTTTTACTTGATTCTTTTTGAGTGTTTCAACTGCCTGTTCGTGAAGCAAATATTCTGTAAAGTTTAAGAAATCTCGACACGCTTACCGCTCAAGTTGCCAATCGAAAGTACAATAAACCCATTTACTAAATACGAAGGACAACGCATGAAATGTATATGAGATACATGTATATAAATGCATTGTCTTTTACACCGGAGAGAAAACAAGTGAATCACGCAGCATTTCACGAAGCGGTTTGTCAGATTTTTTTCTGGCAAACTGTTCTAAGCAACTGAAATCCTTGCATCTGAGTGGCTGAGAGCAAATTTGTCCGACCAAAAATGTGTCGGATAAAACACTTCATGAAATGCCCCCCCCCCCCCCCAAGAACGAGGACTAGAAACAATTCTGGTCTTCCTTATTACACATTCTTTGTTCATTCTTTGTTCATATATCCTAATCAAGGAACACTTCTTTCAGATGATTTTAGTAAACTGAGATTTCCTTCATCTGCTTTACAGTTTACGTTTATCTGCTAACTATTCGTTAGATTTTACCTGTATAGATCAAGGTTTGAAAGATTTCTGGTTGCTCAGATAATGTCGATTATCCACTCCGAAACTCCCTTATCAAACTGAGTGCACTAAACATATTAACCAACGCGACATTAGTAGACTGCGTAAATATGTATGTAAATATAGGCCATTTTTTCTAACGATATGAGATAGTGACTTTAAAAATAATGAATGCATCTAACACTCAAATGTATTTTACGTGAAACAAAGTATCACACAGCGCGGAAGTACTCTCTAAAAAAAAATCGAGTGAAAATTTTCACTCTTAAAAGAGTGAATACAAAAAAGAGTGAATTTCGAGTGAAATTGGAGTGAATTTTGAGTGAAAATGTTCATTTTCACTCATTTTGGAGTGACGTCAGGGATCACTCCAAAATCTTCGAGTGATCACTGACGTCACTCCAAAATGAGTGAAAATGAGCATTTTCACTCAAAATTCACTCCAATTTCACTCGAAATTCACTCTTTTTTGTATTCACTCTTTTAAGAGTGAAAATTTTCACTCGATTTTTTTTTTAGAGAGTATACGTCTTTATGACTTAGTCATGAACAATAATGGGGCTCAAAATATTTTTTCTTCAGCAGCCAGTATTCCTGGTTTACATTATCTCCATTAAGTGCCGATGATTATGAAGATGAACATAAGCATTACCATTTCTAAGGAAAACATACACTACTAAAGTATTGTATTGCCGAAGTATTATAGATGATTAGCCATGATGATAGATCCTTTTAAGAATGCTCATAAATTTTTGCAGGAATGTATTAAAGATAGCAGAGAATGAAGAACTTCTGCAGCAGAGTCGACAGATTGAAGACATGAAGTCAAGAGACCAACTCAAGGACGCAGACTTTGATCCTCGTCCCATTGTGGTCACGTGATTTCGGCTATCTCCACGTCACTCCTCGGTATCGCAATCGTGGCTCACAGGGCGATAACCACGTGACTCGGGTCGAGCGCGCACACGCATCAGCAAGAGGGTGACGGCGACAATGATGGCGATCACGGCTCCGACGATTCCGATGATGACCGGCGCCATTGAATGGGGCGAAAGAACTACCGAATAATTTGCAATAAAATTATAACACTTAAAAAGAGTGTCGGGTATATCTGTATCAGGTGAAAATTATATGTGAATATGTACATCTTAATGCGGTTAAAACAAATATCGTTCCCGGGGCCCGTTTCATAAACCTTGTCATCAATGACAACTGCCACATTTCTATGACAAATTTGCTGTCAGCCAATCAGATGCAAGGATTTCAGTAGCTTGTCACATCTATGACAACTTGTCACTGATGACAAGTTTTATTAAACAGGCTCCAGGTCGTTTTGTTTCACTAATGTTGTGTTTAAACATAACAATTCTCTGTATTCGTCTTTCTTTCTTCTTAAAACTCTTTATACATTTCAATAACCTACTTTCTTTCTTCCCGTTTTCCCTCTCACATATTTTTGAATGGATTACTTTCATTTAAATATACAAGCAACTCAAAGGCGATTGATAAGCATAAGAGTGATGGGGCCAACATTTTAATTTGCCTCGAACTACACAAACTCAGAGAAGAGAAAAAGGCTATATCTAATGATATCGTACAGAGAAAGCGAGTGAGAGAGAAAAAGACAAAACAAAAGAGAGCAAGAGAAGAAAGAGAGAGAAAAAAATCATGCAAAGAACTCAGCCCCTTACTCAAGTATGAAATCAAGCTTAAAGGGATGGTACAGTATTGGTGAGATGAGAATTGGGCTTTTAACTTTTTGCAAGATACCAAGAAAACACTTATGATATATAGTACAGAGCATACCATTTTAAAAGGAATTTAAAGTTTATTTGATGAAAATTGGGTTTGAAATGATTGAAACATCCAAAGACAAAGTAAAACAAAGCGAATTAGAATCACTCTTTTTTGGATATCTCATCCATTTCAAAACCAATTTTTATCAAATAAACGTTTAATTCCTCATTTCTCATTATCTCACAAAAAAAAATGTTAGAAACCTGAAATTAGGTCTTAACCAAAACTGTACGATCCCTTTAAAGAGGTGACTGATTATTGTCGAAAACCTTTCACAGCTAACAAATGAAATGAAATTGAACATAAAGTTGCTTTTGACTGTATTTTTTTAAATATAAGTTAAATCATTTCACCTTCGTTGTTCTTGTTCGAGCGCTCGTGACGATGTGCCGACAACGGCCCGATTGTGACGGTGTGGGGCTGTGATCGCGATCCGGATGGTGGACCAAGGTCTCGACGGGATCGCCTTACGCAGCCCTGGGCACAGCGAGAACCCAGGTCGGCGTTGTCGCAGACGAGAACGTCACAGTGAACGTACACCTGAACGAATCGAACAAGTGTGGAAACTGATTGATGATGATTGTCCCATCTCACTCGGTTCACTCTAGATCGTGTAAAATACTAGGAGATATTCATTGTAATTCAGATTAAATGAATTTATTGGGATTTTCCTGCATTGAATATATTACAAATGAAATACAGTCTTTTCTTTTTACTTTCGAGACAACAGAACATACAGTGTGTACATCCGAACATACTAGTAATTGAGATATACGTGTCCAGATTGAAGAAAAGAATAAGAGAACACGTCAATTGGGAACCACTCGGGATGTAGTGAATAAAATGATCTGACTGAATTATGACGCATGCGGGAGTATGAATGCAGAAGTCTGTCGTCAAATAAGCATATAGCTTAAAGATACAACAAATATTATCATGATAGATATATCATGACTGAAAAAAAAAAGAAATTTTCAAGCCAGATTCAAATTTACGTTCCATTAGCAAAAAGAAAATAAGAAAATTCTGATCAAATACTCTTTAAAACTGCAGGGATGACTCGATTAAATCATATACAAAGGTCTTTACTTAAATCATATACAAAGGTCTTTACTTCTGAAGCATAAAGGATTTTCTCAATACCTCATTATAATCGCCGATGAATGTGAATGCGTCAACTTGGAAAGCTTTGAAAGTAGGCCCAAAGTAGTTCCTAAACTGGAGCGTTGAATCAATAGCACACCTGCGAGACGTAGAAAAAGAGACCAACACAAAAGGGTTATGTAGTCCATATGAGTCAAATTTATTACTAATGTCTATCAAATATACGTCAAATCATCCCTCTAAGGGCGGACGTCCACTTGGGCGCGGACAAGCCCCGGAAGGGTTGCGGAAGTAAATTCTGTCATTTCGGCATCCTGTCCGCGTCAGACGCGGAATAAGTGTGTGAATCGGCTTGTCCTGGGACAGTCCTAGGAATGTCCGCGGACTGTCCGCGGACTGTCCGCGGACTGACTGCGGACATTCCTAGGAGTCACTCCGGAAGAGCGCGAAATACCTCGGAATATGCTAATCGTAGCCGGGCAGCGCGGAAACATCTAGGATTACACCAGGAATGAACGCGGACAATCAGGATGCCTTCCGGACAACATAAGTTAGGCGTGCGGACAAACTGCGGACAATACCAGGAAAATGGAAAGGTATAAATTTGGCGCTGACTTTGACTTTTCCTCATTTGACTGCTAGCCTCATTGATGCTCCTGGTTGTGATTCCGCAGTAGCTGCTGATATTATATTGATATGATTGGTCAATATTATTTTACAAATGTGACCACCTAAAGTCGAAGAATAGGATTGTCTGCATGTCGGCTGACGACTCATTTTTTTTTTTATTTGTCTCATCTGGGAGAACAATCTTTTCTCTGCCTACAGTCACATGGATGATATTCGCAAATTTTTTGAACCACATATATATATATATATATATATATACATATATATATACATATTTTTTATTCCCCTTTTTTTTTTGACCTGTGCTTTATCCATCGTGAAGTTTATACATGTTTTGTCTGATACTTCTGCAGAGCATGCCAAAACGATCCTAATCATTAAATTTGTTTTTCTTTCTCTCATTTTTACCCTTGTGCATCTCTAACTCTCTCTTATTTTGATCACTTGTGAACATTTTGCAATGATTCAAGTCCGAGAAGTTGTTTTTTTTTCATACTGAGAGCTTACTAGCCTATTGTCAATGAAGTGTAAAAATGGGGAAATATTTCTAACCTACTTTAATTTACTTTTTTTTTTTGGGGGGGGGGGGGGTTCGGCTGGGCTGTCAAATTGGACAATCGAGTTTATTTGCAACTAAAAAAAAGAGAAGATAATGTTATTAGGTAATAGCAGCTACGAAAATCATTCAGGTAGAGAATATTTCTGAAATGATTTGTGGTGCTTAGAGTGTACTTAAATATATACACTCAGCAAAAAGGAAGGAAAGAAAGAAAGAAATTAAACACTTTTTCGAGTTCATAATTTATTGCTTCTTCTCTCATTTCACTTGAATTTTGATTTGACAGAAAATTCTTCATTTTCCTCCATTATCTTTAGCTTTCATTGTTATTTTGGGCTTCAAAGATATCACATTGTAATGAGACCACAGGTATATTTTTGCAATGGAATTCATGCTTTTTATTGTGATGAATTTGTCTTTTGTTCTAATACATTGTATCATTAGAGAGCATTTACGTATGAATAACAACTTGTTCATGTTTAAATGATACATTAACATTTAGCCAAAAATTCTATGCTTTTTTTCTGAGTGTATTTCCACCTACTTTTGTGATTTTTCAGCTGGGCTGTCACATGGGACAACCTAGTTTGTTTGCAAATAAAATAAGAAAACAACATAAAGGAAAATGTACCATCGTAAGTAATGGGAACCATGAAAGTCACTCAGATGAAAAATAATTTCTGAAAAGATCAAATCGACATAAACTTACTAGGAGGTTAGGGGGGCTGATTTCACTTCTTTCTGGTTGCTATTGGCACAGTCTCTACTACCTTCTTCTTTGCCTTCTGGGACCGGGAACACCTTAGATTTACCTGTTCTTCATCACTAGACGAAAGGTGTGCCTGTGATGGGGATATTTGCATGGGGGCCTCGCCTCCCTTCTTGCTCTTTTTGCGTTTCATTGGCATGACGCTCGTGGAAAGTGTCGACACTTTCGTGTCTGGATCACAAAATTTCCGCATCGGTTCCGGACACTTGCATATATAGATCCGCATCGGCTCCGTGCTGTCCTAAAACATTCCTGGGAGGTGTTTCATTAAGCTGTTCGTAAAGTTACGAACGTCTTACGAGCGACTGGTGATCAGTTCTTGTGCTGAATTATGGAAATTCTGATACGTATAGCACATCAGAACTGATCACCAGTCGCTCGTAAGTTGTTCGTAACTTTACGAACAGCTTTATGAAACACCCCCCTGGTGTCTTCCGCTTTCATTCGGGGAGCTTCCCCACACCGCGGGATTCTTTCCGGAGCGTGTGCGGAAGGAGCGGAAGGGTTCCGGACAAGCGGGACATCCTCAGGACATCGTCAGGACAAGTCGCCGAAGGTGTCAGGAAGTTCATTTCCGCGTCCAAATTTTGGTCTCGATCAAAATTTGGACGCGGAAATTTTTCTCTCTCCCGAAGTTGCGGAAACGCCCGGACATGTTTAGGACAGTGAGCGGACACGTTCAGGAACGTTCGGACAGGTTGCCGAAGGAGTGCGGAATACCAAATTTGCATTCCGGGTCTTGTCCGGGTCTTGTCCGCGCCCTAGTGGACGCCTGGTCTAAGTAAATTCGAGATGAAAGAAAGTCTATTAGACTGCAGAATCTCGCTGGAAACGTGTGCAGTCATTAGCATCAGTATTTTGGTATGTCAGCACACCATGTCGACTTTAGGCCCTAAAATGATGGTTAAAATGAATTGATCACATTATGAGCCAACTCATTTCTCAGTAGTATCCATTTCTTTATCTTTTGATCTTTGATGAGGGAAAAGCTATAGAGAAGCTCATCATAGCAGCTGACTGATTGAATTGATGCAAAACTTCAAATTCGATTTTTTTTTTTTTTTTTTTTTAGTCGGGGAAAGAATTGATACGTTGATACACGCACTTTTTTCCTTTTGTTTTGGAGAAAATCATCATGCAGAGAAACAATAAATCAAATTGAAATTGAAAAGAGGGTATTGACTGGAATCATTTTCGAGCGAATCTTTATAGCAGAAACGTCCTACCCGTCGTCGAGTACGAAGTACTTGGGCTGGCTCGATGGGTGTGGATAGGGCGTGGCCCAGCAAGATTCCATGAAAACGGTGAGATCGGTAAGAGTAGTCAGGTTGACACCAAAGTAGAGCGGTTCGCCGAGGGACACCAGCTCCGAATCGTCGGCCTCTTGGCGGAACATATAGTCGGTGTACCTCTCCAACGAGATTACGAATTCTCCGTATCCTTCCTAAATTCGATAGTAAGTGATTTCATTAATGATAACGACGGTTTTACTGTTAAAAGTTTTGGCCTAACGAAAACAAGAACAGAAATACAAAAACCAAGTATTGCATTACGGGACTTTGTTGCGCTTACTCACTTTCAAGTTGCTTGAGGGATACCTTTTCATCTGATCATCTCAAGCAGTTCAAGTCTACATCAAAGTGGTTTGCCGTGTTAAGCTTAAACATGTTAAAGGGTTCTCGCACCAAAACTGAACCTGTGTTTACAATTACTTTAACTCATGGTACCCCCAAGTACTTATAAAAAAGTGCTTGAATTTATTTTGAAAGACAAATCTCCAAACCAACATTAACATATGTATTCTGATATACGGAGATGCATCAATTCAAAATTAAATCTCTATTTGGTTTTCGAAACCACGAATGCTTTTGTTTTCTTTTCCTTTGAACCTTGCAATAGATCTACACAAATAATATAGGAGGTCTTTGACAGTTTGAGGAATGTCAGGTGTGGTAATCCGTGCCCGTTTCAGAAAGAAATTTGCAATAAGGATATTGGCAATAATGATGTTGCAGTTTGAAGTTCCCATGACAACAACCAGGAGACGTGCAATCAGTCACGAGCAATCAGTCGCTAGTAAGTAACGTGTTACCATAGTAACTGCAATTATTGGAACCTTAGAGTAATCACAAAACTCTTTATAAAAGGGTCACAGATGAAGACTGTCCGACAATCGGTATAGGACTTTAGAGTAGGGTCCCATGAGACCAGCTCGTCTTTTTCTGCTTTTGGATAAGAGAAGTCGAGATCAAGATCTGACTCACACCTTTTTTGACCTGAAAAGTCAAGAAGACGAGATCTCACAAATCGACTTCTCGCCTTCTCCAACCCGTTACAGAGTATGTCGAGCAGACGAAACTCTCCTTTTCCTGTCTTCACTGTGGCTCTCGAATGCTCAGAGAATAAATTTTGTAACAACCAACGGAAACTAACCTCCTCCGCAACCACCAGATTGGTCTCCACCGCAAACGATTCGTCCAGGAGCTGTTCGCGTTCGAGTCTGCACGTGACGTTGATATGGAGAATGTGCTCCCTGGTGATCACCTGACCGGATGTACGGGGGCGTGGCTTATAGTACGTCACGCGATTTGTGAACACGATGCTGTCGTCCTCTTGCTACACGGAACAAAACATATCCATAAATAATGATAAATGTAATTCATTGTACTGTCTGCAGTGCTGCCACGCAAACAAAGCACGTCATTGGTTGCAACTTTGAACCAATCAGCTGTCGTCATTTCAGTCAATTTAGGAAATGATAGCTGACTGTCGGACAAGTATGTTTTACCGTTAAGTTCACAATACGTAAACGTTAATGCCTTAATGTAAGAGAACTCTGACACTGTTTACTCATGAAAGACTTTTCTTTTTAACGTATAGGCTACTCGTACAACAGGGTTATAAGCATTATATTTATCATAATTGAACTTGATTTTTCTCTTTGAATTGTAACAATATTAAGACAAGTTAAGGATTTCACTGATATGGACTTGCACTGGCGTAACTATGTGGCTCAAAAAATATATCTGGAAAATAACAAGGCATTGGGTGTATGCCATCACATCACCGAACGGCTATGGGACAAACTGCCTGCGCTTTAATCATGACTTTTCAAAATATAGAATAAAAAGTGAATATGAAGAAAAACATGATATAAAAAACACTGAATAGGAAGTAAATAACTGTGAGTAATTGAATAAGTGATAATTGATTGGCCTGCCTTATATTGGCATCGATGAATTCTAGAAATAATGAGCAAGATTGAGACAGTCGACGTTTGAAAAAAAGAAAAGAAAAGAAGACACATTTTATACCGTTTGCTTTGTGCCACACCGATCGTAGCGAGTAGTAACTGCGACGTGGTTGCTGTCGTGATCGTAACCAACACACTGCTCGTCTATGAAATGGACATCGCTTGCGTCATCGTCAACGTCGATGAGTGTCCGGTCGATGAGAAGTGTCATCGACGTACTTTCGCAGATGATTTCTAACTCTAGAACATGAAATGAATTAGTGAAATTTTATACAAATTGCACATTCTCCAATGTAATACACTATATAGAATATGATCACAAAATCACAAACTAATCTATGTGCAGTCTCGTTTAAACAGTGAAAAGAGAATTGCAGGAGGTCTAACGTTCGGAGCGTATGCCTAGGGATAGTTAGGTTTTAATTCGTAGTTTGTGTAATTCATTTTGTAAATTTGATTTCGTGCACAAAGTAGAAGATCAATGATATCACATGTATAATTGTTTTATTATGTTTGGGGGAATGCACCCTACAAGCACTGCTTCTTCAGCATTCCTCCCCATCTCCTGCATTTTCTAAACTTCAGAATGTTTTTTTTGTGTGCTTTTTTTCCTCACCATATCATTTGTTTATCCATAAATATCATTTATCATTATTTGTAATGTTGACAAATACAAGTACTTATGTTTTGTGTGAAAAAAAAAAGTATTTACAAGTTCTGTTGGAGATGGAAAAAAATGAATGAATGAATATAAGTATAGAACAGTGCATGATGAAGGTAATCATTACTCCGCAATGTAAGCAGGTAAGGTTATTATTTTGTGAACATCCTTTCCACATCAAGAATTATTATAGAGCAAATAAGGCCAAAAACAAGAGCAATTAAAGCGATAACATTGACGATAACAATAATAGTAGAAGTGCAAACCTGATACATTCGTAATGATAATGACAAGAATGGTTGGAATAATGATATTAATGAAATCAGTAATGATTATGATAATGATAATACTAATAATTATAATGGTAGGATAATGTCATTGACGATAACAACAACAATGCAAAAAGCTAAAATACAACAACAATGACAACAAAGAAGTACTTTACGAGAATCGAAAATGGAGGTAATTGCAAATTGAAATAAAATGAAATGAAATGAATGACTGAATGAATGTACTACCTGGTGGCGGTGGCACGTAAATACATTGAGGAACATCGCCCCCGCTCCACGATCCGTCAGCTTGGCAGGTCAAGGTGACCACGTGACTCAGCTCGTAGCCTTGGTCACAGCTAAAGGTAGCCATACCGCCCACGCTGTACCGCGACACGAGGACGGCCCCGTTCTCGGGTGGATCCAACGTTGGGCAGGACACTTTTGGAAATGTGAAAACGAACACCTTATTATATGTAATGTATGTTCTTTTTTGTATTAGTCTTAGATTGACGAGAATTAACGTCTCCTTGAGAGGAGAATAGGAGGAGTGATTTGAGTTAGTTGAGTTAGTTGAGTGACGTCATCAAAGAGTTCTGACAAAAATTACTATATTGAATGATGCATGAATTGACTGGTTTTCCCATATCATTAGTGAATGGAATTTATCTGAAGACACGAAAAGGGAGTTAGGGTTGTAAGATATAATGTGAAAGATAAACTTCCTTTGATTTCATTTCTGATAGTTTGGTACTTTGAATTGACTATGCTGTGGAACTGACATTTAAGCAGATGCTTGGACGATACTAAATGACCACTCTTCTCTTGATATTTTATTCAATTTGTCTTTTGAATAAAGAATGACAGATAGTCCATCCAGATTCGTTTTTATTTATAGTAGGATTAAAAATGAAAGCACAGCAATATATCTGCTGTTGTAATGATATAGAGATAGGAGATTTTTGCACTCTCGTTACAACGAACACGGTTGTAAAAAACTCGGATACAGAGAAGTGAAATTCAGGTCTAAAAAAATATCACCTATGCATCTTTAACCACTTTATATTTGTTCGGTTAAATCGAAATCTTTATATAAGAAAGAAAACGGCCGGTCCCTAGGACTTCGATATAACGGGAGTCGACTGTATTTCAACTACTGGAGGATTTTTATTTTTTATTTTTTATAATCAAATCGATCTGACATCGTGGAAAACGTAGGGTAGTCGCAAGGAGGTATAGTAATGCATATGTACCGTAATGATAATCCTGACGAATCGCTTGTAGCTGCTCGACGGCAGCGGCGGTTGCACGAGCTATCTCCTCCGAGCCCGTCGTGTGGTAGTCAAAGTAACAGAATCCGTTGTGACCGCACACCTCGTCCACGCGACTCTGATTGACAGTCGGGTTGATGACGATTTCGAATGCGGGTAGGAAGGAACGATCCGTGTGCGACTCGTGATCAGCGCCCACATCGTAGAAGAAGAGGGACTCGGTCGAGGATATCTCCCCTGTAAAAACAAGATGGATACACTTCATAGCAAACTATTGCTGGTATTATATTCCTTCATTGTAATATTGCATTCTAATATTGTCATTGCAATATAATTTTCTTTTTTTTACTTCTTTCTTCTGTCAAGTCTGTGTAGGCATATAGAAGCGCAATATAAATGCAATTATTATTATTATTATTATTATTATTATTATTATTATTATTATTATTATTATTTGCATATTTGCGTATACCTCTTGCATCGATTTTTGTAGGGCTTTGCAGTGTGAGAACCCATTTAAGGACAGTTATAGGACATTCATTTTGATAATATTTTATGGCAGAAAAACCAGAAATCACTTTCTTAGAAAAAGTCGAAACATATTTCTAAACGCATATCCTCTACAGTATTCTCTCATTATATTTGGAAACAGCTTTTAATGATTGATATTGATTGATTCTATTGCAATGATTTACTATCGATTAGTTATTTCATGGATGCAAACTTACACTCCAACCCGAAATCGTAGTGTATCTCTTCTGTGGTTAGATTTGTCGGGAGGACACGGCCGTCCGGCGTGAGGAAATCATCGCTGGTGCGATTGTTCCACGTTCCCATCAGGCCCTTCGTGTTACCGTTGAATGTTTCCGGCACCGAGAGAAGAATGCTCATGGCGCCCTCTGTCGCCCACAGTTCTATGCCAACCCCACGGTCAAGGAAGGCGACAAGAATCCCTTCCGACGAGATATCCTCTCCCGTAACTGATACATCTGCAAATTGGTTTCATAAGATTTGATTGCTTTCGACATCACCATGATGAGCTGGAGGTGATGGTAATGATACTATCACTGCGTCACTTCTCCTTTTTCATTTCCTTACATCTATCTAAACTTTTCGACGGTAAAACTTCAAAAAATACTTTTGAAAGATCAATATTATACTCGTACATGAAACATTTTGATACTTAAAGGGGAAATCTAGTCCAAATATAAGTTAATCTGATAAGAAAGAGAAAAATACTATACGAGTTAAACTGTATAATTTTGATAGAAATCGGATGAAAAATAAGAAGTTATGACATTTTAAAGTTTTGCTAATTTTTCGGGAAACAGTTCTTGGACGGACAATATTAATATGCAAATGGCAAAGTGAGCATATCTTCCCCTCACAGCTCGCCATATAGTTTGTACACAAAATTTTGAAATTTTCAGTTTTTTTATTCAAACGCAGTTATGCCCGAGGCTCAAATCCAGATATATCTAACTGATCACTATTTTGAAATCATTCAACCAGGAACATCATGTTTCAGACTTCAATGACAGAAAATTGAATCTTCGTCATTTTTGTTTGTACACAATCAATGGAAAATTGTGAGGTTATGACATAGTTAGCTCACTCATTTGCATATACAATGTATATCCACTGTACAAGAACTGTTTTTTTTTTGCAGAAATTAGCATAAAATCAAAATAGTCATAACTTCCTTATTTTTTATCCAATTTCAGTCAAATTCTTACCGTTGAACTCGTAAAATGTTATTCTTTTTTATCAGACTTACTTGCATTTGGTCTGGATTTCCCTTTTAACTGTTAGTCATATAAGTTGGACTACACTGAACTTTGTAGAGATGACTCCGAAAACCTGTAACGATAACTCAATGCCATCTTTAAGTTTGCACAATGTAAGTCAGCGTATCATTTTGCACGCAACGTGTGCAGGAATTACAGCTTTAGTCCATTGGGGACGGTGTTAAGAAATTAATGAATTAAAGTAACAATGGGATACATCTGAGAAATGTTTTCACGACTCGAGGACAAAGTAAAAAAGATTCGCACATTCCGGGTGAGCCTGTTTTGATGCAGTGACCCAAGTAAAAACAAATAAATCTAATTAATCTTATGAGATAAAATTATCAATGCCGTCTCCTTGTGTACCTGTAGAGAAATTTGCTGGGTAACCATGAGACATCTTGATTAGAGTCATTGAAAATCATTATTTTTTATTAAGAAATATGGATGTTAGTAATTCAGAGAGATAAACATCCCCGCCCCGAATGACTCCCTACCTGTGAATGTCCACGTCGCAGCGACTTCGAAATCTAGGCGCCTGAAACTCGACTCGCCGCGGGGCTTGATGTAAGCATCCATAACTCTGCGCTCATTGGTCTGAACATGAATGACGTCACCATCACCGTAGCGCGCTGCTATGGCAACAATGACGGAAGCATCGGTCCCTGCGTGAGGAAAAAGAAAATGAACAGGAAATAGATAAAACACAAGGATTCATACTTCCAATGAATTCTCCAAATAATTTGTATCTATGTCTGCCTGTCTGTCAAATCCAACAAAAATACGTGATTGTATTCCACGTGAATCTGCTCTCTGCCGCAAACATGGTACATTTCCCTCGCGACTTTAAAATAAATCAATAGTTCACATGATGTCCTACAAAAAGGTATGAAGACGTTTTCTAACTAAGTTCTTCATCTGACTGAGGTCCTAGATGTTGGATTTGAAAAGGCTGATCTTCAAATTTGACGTATTCGATGTTCAATTTGATAGAAATATTTTCGAAACCAAGAGGAATTTATAAGGATTTGCTTTGCTAGTGAGTACAAAGTTATTCAAATAAATAGACACCGAATTAAATTCTTAAAGAATGCAAGAAAACGACTGAAGAAGAAAGAAATATTTGACACGACAGCATGGCAGAGCGAGTAGCGATGAAGTTGAGAGACATTTAAAACTTATTTTTATTATATTTATATTGATATTCTTTGATTATACATTCATATCATTGCATTTTTATCATGTTCATTATATTCTTCTTTCATTTTTTACTCTTAACACTCCCATCCAGAGAAGAGGGAGAGAGAAAAAGAAAAATAAGACATTAAACTGTGGTTAATTAATCATATATCATTCTCACCTGAAAACGGTGCTGTTCTCACTTGCAGAACGAACTCCCCTTGCAGCGCCTCTAGCAGTGTGAACTCACCGTAGCCATTGAATGTGTACGACAATCCGTCGAAGGTTGTGAAATGCGGATCCCCAGTTCCCCCCGCTGCTCGCACATCACAAAGAATTCAAAATAGCAAAATAACAATAATCATAGTGATGATTACAATTAAGATATCAATGTTGCGATGACGATGTTGTATATGATGATGATGTCAATGCTAGTAGTGAAAACAAGAAAATTAATAATGACAATATTGACGATAAAACTGTAGGTAGAATTAGTACTAATAATACTTAGTAGGTATAATAGGTATCATGATAATAATAATAATAATCATTAGTAGTAGTAATGGCTGTGACTGTCTGGAATACTCCCCAGGGAGTGGAGAGTAGTGCTGGTTGGAAATAATGTATCCAGTGACCTGGGTAATAATAGTCTGCAAAACTCTATTGAGATACTTAAAGGACAAGTTCACCTTCATAAACATAAGGATTGAGAGAATGCAGCAATATTAGTAGAACACATCAGTGAAAGTTTGAGGAAAATTGGACAATCGATGCAAAAGTTATGAATTTTTAAAATTTTTGTGTTGGAACCGCTGGATGAGGAGACTACTACAGCTTGTGAGTCATATGCGTACAACAGTATAAAGAAAATGTAAAGAAAATTCAACATATTTTCACTTTTTTCGCATAATAAAATAGCCCTTGACTTGCCTCTTTCTAAAGGCAGGGGGAATGATATTACCCCTAACATAACGTCGGTAACGAGTCAAGGGAATGTGTACTCTTTTCAAAAGATGAAATTTTGTGAAATTCTCTTTGTATTTTCCTTATATTGTTGTACGCATGTGACATCTAAGTTATTCATACAATGCAGTAGTCTTCTCATCCAGTGATTACTGCATTAAAACTTCAAAAATTCATAACTTTTGAACGGATTGTCCGATTTTCCTCAAACTTTCAATGATGTGTTCTGCTAATATTGCTACATTCTCTCAATCCTTATGTTTATGAAGGTGAACTTGTCCTTTAACAAGTGTGAAATGCGCTATATAAAAACTAGTTATTATTATTAGTAGTAGTAATATCGATAATAGTAAGAGTAGCAATAATAATAATGATAATGAAAATAATAATGACAAGTGACCCTTTGAATTACGACACCGGGAAAGGATATGATATTCGATTTTCATTCTCTATCACGAGAACAAATTTCAAAAAGCTAGTTTGATTGAGGATTAAAATCCTGTCATGACCTGGTATACCGACCCGGCCTTTCTTGAACTAGTCGAAAGCAGAACTTGTTTCCTGAAACTTTGATTTGATTTGATTTGATCTGATTTCTACATTTTTCCAAACACATGAAAACACGCATTTTTTGATACATGATGAAAAAGGACTATTACAAAGGTAGAATCCTACAGCACATATCAAATAATAAAAAAAACTTACAATTTCATAATCTTAAGAGAAAAAAGTAAAGTTGATGTAATTGTAAATAGAGAAAAGAGGAAAATTACGCAATCTTTATCATGATGTAGTTATCATATGCATGGATTATAAGCCAGATAAGACATTTCCATTTGTTTGAAAAGTGAAAGTTGGAAGTATAGAAATGACTAATCCCCCTCCTCCTCCCCTTCGTCCTCCCCTCCCGTAAAGAGAGAGAGAGAGCAAGAAACATGAATGAAACAAATTGTGGCACTTGAACGTATTCTTAGTGTACTGCTTAGTACCTGGCATAGGTACTTCGTAGTCGTTACACACTTGGGATGGTCTACGCAGGCCGAACAGTATGCAGGGCTCTTGGGGAGATAAAAGGCAGCAGTACGTCCACGGGAGTGCGTCGGCCAGGAAATGAGACAGGTATGGTACCTGAATTCCAGGGAGCAAAAATGGTGAAAGAGAGAAACAAAAAGGAGAAGCTAATCACACTTCTTTTGACTAGTATCTTTGTGCTGGTTATGTGGTGGGCTATGAATGAAAGATTTTTTTTTTTTTTTTTGTCGGTTGACATTCAATGCAAAGAAAAAAAAAATCATTAAGAGTGCATAAATTGGCAACGTAGAATATGAGCGAGCATACGTATCCATGCACTTTTAACAGTGTTTTATGAAATCAAATCAAATCAAATCAAATCAAAATCGAAATCAAAGAAGCCGATTTGTTAGAAACTTGAGAATTTTTTTTTCAGCACCTGAACAAAAAGTGCATAGATTAGAGTCACATAAACCATTTTTTCCAATAAAGTATTAACACCGAGAAAATGAAAATAACGCATTTCTATTGACAATGAGCTTTTAAAGGGAATGATAATATCAGAAAAACCAATCTATATTATAAATTTTGTTCCAGTCAGTAACTAGTTCTGATAAAATTAGATTCCATTTCTGCTGTGACTGTATAACCTGACAAATTTTATCAACACATATTTTATGAATATATCTACATACTTGAGTAACTTTATTGATATCAAAAAGAAGCTCTTTCTTGGTAATTTTATCCCTGACTTTGTGCATATCTGACACTTATTTTCCATCGGAGAGGGAGTGCAGATATAATAGAAAAATAATCTAAATATCACACTGAATTTTGTATTCATTTGTAAATTGAGAATGTGTTAAAAAAAAATCCTGTTCATTTAACAAATGATGAATTGAGAATAATAATTGGTTCAGCATTGCTCAGTAGTGTTGAAAACTTATCTTGGGACACTAGGATCAAAGACTACGATGAGAAGAAGAAAATACAGAAGAAGAAGAAGATGAAAAAGAAGAGGAAAAAGAAGAAGAAGAAGAAGAAGAAGAAGAAGAAAAGAAAGAGAAGAACATGGAAGAAACACTGACAGACAACGGACAAGTAAAAGGTTACCATTCCAGGATATTCGTAGGGTGATACTCCGCCGTGGTGGTAGCGATGCGAAAAACCTCCGCTTGGATTTATTTCAACGTTGAGTATGTCGCCTGCCGCGTTGTAGCAACACTGTTGCCCTTCTCCGTCGTCGCTATGGCATGAGAACAAGTAGGTCCATCATTTTGGTTGTTTCTTAGAGCAACGTTTGCTTCTAATACAAGACGAACTAAAAACCATGGATTTTACACCTTCATATTGAAGAATTAAAGTAGCGTACACTTTATCTATTCGCCTCTATAAACCCCGCACTCAATTGTGTTTACATTCACCTTTACCTTTCAGTCAAGTCTATCATAATATAAGCTGCAGAGTTGTCATGTACAACATTAGTCGATGAAACGATTTCCATAATCTTACATCATGTAGTACACATAAATCAACAACTCCAACTTTATTGTGGTCCATGAGCAGAGAAACCAATACTCTGAAAAACCCAAAAGAAAAAGGATGATGAAATCAGGGCCTCACGTATTTCAGAAATGTAGAAATGTAATTTCATTACAATACCGCTTGCTTCAAGTTCACTTCTGTAAAATTTATGCATGTTTTCGTCTTTGTTTCTGCTCCCTTTAGCCCCACTCCTGCATTTTTATGGTGAAGCTGCCATGTCATCATCCTTGTTCATTGCAATTTGTTATAAATTTTGAAAACATTCTCATTCCTCATCCCAATCACTGTAGACCTAGTTGTTCAAATGTTAAAAAAAGTCTGAAAATCCTCCGGAGGCCTCTTTTCAAAAGATATTAGGGAGCTTTAGATTTTCGCGACGGTGACGTTCAGACTGAAAAAACAACAACAAACAAACAAATTACATTGCTACAATTCTGAGCACGCGCAGAAACGCGTGTCAAAGTCTATTTACATCTATTTACTATTTACTATTTATTTAGATATATTTACAGCTCGCGTCGTCTGAGTTTCATTACGCGTTCTGGGTTATTTTTACGTCCGCTCAATTCACGACGTAGAGAGCTACTTCATGCACCGATCATAATAATGGGGCGCCATCTTATTTTTTATAAGTTGTGTCCTAGCGTAATCTAAAACCACTTTTCAACACGTCGCGACGCAGAGAAGAGGAGAACGTCCAGCTCAAGCGTCATCTCAAACGTCCGCGCCGCAAATCTAAAGCTCCCTATTATTTGCTACAGAGAGCAAATTGACCTTTAGTTCGAAATGGCTTACCTTGGTGTGATGGCTCGAACGCAGTGCTGAGCATCTGGCTTGTGGGCGCAATTTTCCGGGGAGGTGGAGTCGATGTTGCAATATGGGTCGGGTCTAAACCTTGAGATGTCAATCACAGCTTGATCGGTCGTGCAGGGACATGGTATGTCGAGTTCTAAATCACCAGCAGGAAGATCCACCACGGAAGGCCATGATAAACACCAGTCAATGGGATTATAGCCTCTAAGCCACTGCAAGACATGGACCTCGCTCCACAGCGCAGCTCCCAACGAACTATACATGGAAGAAATGAACAACTACAATAATAGTCCTACAATGGAAGAATAGCTAGGGTCAGAATAATCATTGGATCTTTGTCTTTTCATCGTCGTGATGACGCTGTCACCATGGATACAAGATGGCCATCCACGAGACTAGAACCAGACTTGTATAGCCTCATCTTTACCCATCATCACTCTTATAGACAATAATCTCAGACACCGCTTACACCATCAACATTTGGTTGACTAACCTTATGATATCCTGTTGAAAAGGTACATGGGGCGGGGCAAAAATAGAGGAGTAGGATGAGGAAAGAGAGGGACCAAAGACGATGGGTAAAAAAGAAGAAGCGGGCAGTAGAAACGAGGGAGAAAAACAAAATGGTCGGGAAAAATGGGGATGATGAAGTGTAAGAAACAAATGGAAGATAGAGATTGAAGGAAGAAATGTTATAAAATGGAAGAGGTTAATCTTTTCCGTGCTAGGGATTTTGAACATTGCGCACAATGCCATGGGGTTTTCGGTGCCAATCGTCACTCAGAGCACACAGAGGGTTAAAGAAAGAGAATTAGAAAGAGAAGAGAGGGTAAGGAGACGATTGTATTACCCGCCTGTCGTCGCTGAATCGATCACAGCAATGACACCGACATCGAAGTCGACAGCAATGTCAGGTATCGTACTCGTCACGGTCCCACTTTCGTATTGAACGCCTTGAACGAGATAAAGAATCGGCTCAAACTCGATGTCGCCGCCCACTTCATTGTAGCCGTATATGACGACGTCGACACTGGAGACGTCGATGAGCGAGTCCGTGTTCCAGCTGACAGTCATGGACGTTTCACTGCTGGAGCTTCCGATTACATTCGACGTCACATCAGTGGGTACGTCCTCAATGTTCACTAGATTGTTTAACAGTTTGATCGATAGAAAAGCAATTTGCTTTACGGAATACTTTTTGTATGGCGAGTACATTTTTTTTTTCTTTTTTTTTTCTTTTTTCGTAAGAAGATGATGAGGACTATTTTACTCAATAATTTTACCCGGGAGGAACATTCAAACCTGCAACACTAAACGAGACTGTTTTCAATTCAGTTGAATGTCATGTATTTCCATTACACGATACATATAACTACAACTACCTATGCAATCAATTTGAGCATGCTGGGGTCACATCTCTAGAAGAAGAGAACAATATCCCAAAGTGTATCCTAACTGTAGCGCGCAGATCATGATCATTATACATCTTGCGGCCACGAGAGACGTACAAATTGAAAAGGTGCCGTGAAATCGGTACGAAGCGCCCCCATCCACCGAGACATCGAGAGGGACGTGACCCGTCTTGAAGAAGGTCGGCGAGACGCAGAGAGCCGTCGTGTTAGATTGCATGACGCCATTCACCAGGATGCCGTCGAACTTGCAGACGATTTCGCTCGAATCATTGAAGCAGGGTCCACTGATGAGGACCTGAGTACCCCCGAGCATGGTACCGACGAGTGGAAATAATGAAATGTCACCTGCGAGGATGGAAAAAAATAATGTTATATCTTGTTGTCTCGCCAAACTGACATGACTGCTATCACTCTGAAAGACGCTTCCGTCTTTAACTGTTCGAACTGAGTTTCCTCTAGCTGTGTTATCGTAGTATGAGCCTGTTTTGATATAGAGCAACAGTGTTTAAATAGTAAGCCATGACTAAAGGAACTCATTATCATGACCATGTGACAACGTGTATTCTAGAATTGTTAGTGAACATGGGACTACGACTTTTTTCCTTCTCTGAGCTTGTCTGTCTTTTCTTATTAGTTATAATGCTTTGGTGTATGAAATGTTCATGTAGACATCTGTTTAAATACGACTCTCAATTTTCAATCTCGCTGGAAAATAAGATTTGCCATTTTCGTCTCAACATGTTCATTTCTTTTCACTTATGCCTGCCAGTGCTTACATCTTTTAGTCCAATACCAGGAAACGACCATTCTGTGGTTTAGTTTGGTATCTTTCTATAATAATTTTCATTATTCATTATTAATTTTTCGTAAGATCGCTTAAATATTTCTATGTCAGTAAAGCAATTTGGGTTCATTTATTAAGTTTCCTTTGCTTGCAGAATTTTCAAAAGTTTTTTAAAATTCTAAATCTATAATAGATTCGTAAATTGGCAAACAAACTTCCAACTTCAAAATATTAGACTTCCTCTCTCTCTCTCTCTCTCACACACACACACACACACACACGCACGCACACACACACACACACACATACACACGCACACACACACACACACACACACACACATATATGCGTTGGTAAATTTGTGTTAATTCCTTTCTGATTTGTGCAAAAACCCGCTCCTGTAATCATTTTTTCCAATACATTAAGATGTACGGTGAAATTAAAAGGTGCCAATTTAGAAAAGTTAATGACAAGTTATTTTGCAAGATTATGCAGCAAATTTCTACCAGGAGTTGAAGGGAAAACAGCAGGACTAAAACACAAAGGTGCTAGAGATCTGGCACCGTTTTATGAAAGTTGTCAGCCCTGATAAGTCTGACAATTTCAGTAAAATCCTTTGTTTAAAATGGCTGAGAAGCTCTGGTCACTGATTGTTACTATGGTAATTGTCAGAGATTGAAAGCTTGTCAGGGCTGACAACTTTCATGAAACAGTGACCGAAGCGTACCCGAGGATGTGCATCCGATGCCGCTGATTTCGGAGCTATCGGTGCGGAAGACGAATCTCCCAGTCACTCCGACATTGGACGCCTCTTCCACGTCTACGATGTCGCTTGTTCTGGATCCAGGGACGCTGTAATACTTGATACCGTCCCCGGCATTGAAGCCGACCTGTATGAAGTTAGAATAATCTTCTTTGCTTATATTGTGGCATTCATCATGGAAATGACAATGATAGAGTAAGATTGCTGATTTTTACGTTTCATGTTTTCACGAAAATATGGTATAGGTTGCAACCATTTCAAATTCAAGTTTCAAGTTTGTATAACATTCATTTTCCATCTTTTTTTTTCATGTAGGAAATCACATGCATGAAATTATTGTACAGGAAGGCAGAACCTCAAAAAAGCAAAGCTTGTGATGAGCTGCCTTACAAAATACATTACACCACAAACACAAACAGAAAAAACAACGAAAACATAATAATAGTTCCCATGACAATATTGAAATGAGATATTCCTCAAAGGAGAGGCAACAATGAGTATGAAAATATGTGACGAGCTACAGACTATGGCAATGTTTGCATATACAGCAAACCTCGCACGAGTCGAAGCTCTCGGGACTGAAAAAATGCGACTTTCGCGAGAGTCAATTTTTTTTTTGACTCAGAGTTATGTACATGTATAGTACATTTGCATGCATGCATGTGTGTGTGTGTGTGTGTGTGTGTGTGTGTGTGTATGTGTGTGTGTGTGTGTGTGTGTGTGTGTGTGTGTGTATGTGTGCATGTGCTATGTCTATAGTGCAATATAGGTAGCCACTGCTGGCAGACATTCTCTCAGCTGCGTGCTTTCATCACCATTAAATATGCAAATAAGAAAATCTTAAAAGGCGATCATGACACTACCCCAACCATGCCCACAGCTTTCCAAATAGTTTGAACTAGAATGGAAAAAATGGATTTAGGCTAACAATTGTTTTAGGCTAACAATTAAGTATCTAACAACTTCAAGTGACAGTCCTCATTGCCAAGTTTATGCCGATCTACAGCAATGTGATGTAAAGGAAATAATCAACTGGCATACACGAACCTATTTTGGGGAGTTTGACATGATTTTGAATTGACATTTTGGAAGATCTTGTTCAAGTCGATGACAATCTTGAAAAGTAAAGTAGTATCAGCTCCTTTGAAATTTATATTATTAGTTATGTAGTAGTGACCAAAATCACAATTTTGTTAAAACATTCAACATTCAAAGTAATCACTTTATTAGAAGAAAGTGTTTCCGACAATCAATGACGATGGCCAAGTCTTTGCAAGTACATTGCAATATGTATTAGAGTGCAATGATGATGATGAATATTGATAAGACAATGAGAGCCATAATACCACTCCAAAAGATGTGTGCAAAATAAAGTCTAATTCACTGTGATTTTGTATATTCTTTAGCGGCTTCTGTGAAATAATTACGCTGTCATCATCACCAACAATCGTCAAGCAGCGCGCTAAATTGCACATCGGCGCAACCACTTTAAACATAAAGATTACCGCTTATAATTCTTCTATATTCTTTCTTCCTTTTTTTTCAATGCTGTGCAGGTTGAGTTGGTCTCTTTTTTTTGGGGGGGGGGGAGGGACGATGGCAACAAGTAGTTCCCTTTTGTTGTCATTGTGACAAACGACCAGAATATATCCGTTGTCGTTGTCGTCATCATCATCATCATCAGAAACAGATTTATCACCATCGTTCTCTATCCTTACTTGAGCCGGAGTTCCACCAAGTCCTGTGTGGGCGTCGCCGCCGCTAGCCGTTCCCGTCGTCCAGTTGATGTCGTCGTAGTTGAAAATGGCGAAGGAAAAACGACCGTCGGTCACGAGAACTGCCTGAAAGGTGTTGGTCTGTTTGGTGGATCAGATGACAGGTTCGACGGCAATTTTTAGGGTACCCCACCATAAATAGGAGTATAATGGACTATAATGAAGCATGGAGAGCTATAAAACCCTCAGTGATGTAAGGAAATTGTTTAAGGAGATACCATTTCCTTGAAATATATTTGATAACAATGATAATCAATAATCATATCACTCTACGGAGTGGGCATCATTATTTCACTTTGACAAATAAGGAAATTTATGAAAGTATGTAATGCCAGTAAATATGAATACCTATATTCTAACATAGAGTCGAAATATTCATCGAAATCAGTTGATCTCTTTCAAAACGACAGTAACAATCGTTACGAAAAGTGATAGTCATGTCTCTTCGTCCCCACTAAGATGATCATTCTTGCTCATAATAGTACTTTGAAGACCTAGGTAATAAATTATCATGTGATGGACATTTTTTCAGAGAAAAATCTAGTAACAACTTACATAGAAATAAAATGGCACAATACACATGACGTTACAATGGACTCACAATAGAAGGGTTCGACGTCCCGTAAAAAGCCACCCTGTCCCACGTTGCAATGTAAAGCCAAGAAGACGTGAACTGCCGCATGTTAACGAAGACGCTGCGAATTATGTTGTCGGCCTCTTCAAACATGGCTTCGTTTTGACCCAGGCGTAGAACTTCGCGAAACGACAGCCAGCCACCTTCTGTAGTGTCTACGTCACCCCAGAATGGAGTGATTAGTCTTCGGCCATCATCTAGGGGAAATGGGTCTGGGGTGAACTGTCCGACAGTGATCAGGAACGACAACACGCCGTTGTTATTAACCTGTCAAAATCAGAACATGAAATCACTCTTTTCATGACTGCTCTGATATATTCACTTAGCTAAATTTGATCTATCACCTTATCACCTTATGATAATTCATTGATTATGGGATGCGAAGTAAACGAGAGTCCATTAAAAAAATCGTATTGCGATTATCCTGTTTTTCTGATAAATATTGTCATTTATCGGTAGGCCTACTTCACAAACTAGAACAAGTATCAAAATAATGCCAATATCTGGATCAACTCATGTGTGAAATAGTGTTTTAATTGTATTTCAGAACTTGTATGTCTGTGTTGGACATCATGAATCTAACAGCATTCCAGATTCTTTTCTTGTTTGAAGTCGCCTACATTTAGGGTCCGTCTAAGTTTGAAGACAGAATTTGAAGCTCGTCACCACAAAAACCTTAAAACATCAAATATCGACTCGTTACTTTGGTATGCTCATATTTTTTACCCCTTTGACCTTTACTCCCTGACTTCTGAGACTAGATGGGCTGACTTGGGGCAATCCTTGCCCATATCACGCCAGATCACCAATCAGCTCAACCCCCGAGGTCAAATGCCATCTTAATGAACGTTGATGAATGGTGGAAAACTTGACCAAGTGCTTGAGAAAAAAAAAATCACCTCAACTGTTTAGAATCAAACATATCATGTATAAACATACTACATGTGAAAAATTGCATTTGCGTCTATAGTAACTGAAAACCCTTACAAAGTTTAGTGAAATATCGTCTATCAAAAGAACTCTTACGAAAAGACTATCGTGGTCGTGGTCGAAGAAGGGGAAGACCACGGATATGGGTTGCTCGGGTGTGGAGCCGTCATCATTGGCCGCCAAGAAGGTGTCACCTTCACTGGCACCGAACGGAAAGAAGATGTCTGGGGAAAAAAGATAGAAGAGGGACGAAAAAACAGCAAAGGCTAGTGTTTGGATGCAAACAAAGGTGGCATTTTTTTTCGGCTGGGGAAGTGTCAAAGTTATACTTTGATTGCAATAGTTCGGGTAATGGTTTCATGGCCGAACAAGTCTCCTATTGAAGTGTACACAAAGCATCATTTGGATTGATAATTTTGTCAGTCTCAAATTCTCTCTCATCAAAGTCGTCATTGCTGACTTATATTGCATCTTTACAATCATGTGATTAAAAGAAAATGATTAAGCAGTGTCAATTTGGTCAAAACTGAAATATCCGTGACGTTTTGGGCGCAGGTCAATGGAAGAGTTACAAGACGATAGTATCCCATTAAGCAGTATGTGATGTTGGACGGTGAAGGGCGGTGAGTTGGTTCAGTCAGTAGCGCGTATGCCTCACGATCACGCGGCCCGGGTTCGAACCCGAGTCTGGACTGAGTAATGTTGTGTGTAAGCATACCGTCCCCTCTAGCAAGAGGTAAAACACTCTGTCCCTCGGATAGGACCTAAAATGGAGGTCCCGAGTCAAACAACTCATGCACGTAAAAGATCCCGCTTCATTCATTTATCGCAAAGAGCAGGGTGTTTAACCCGGTGAAGTGGTCCCACCTAACATCCAACTGGACCCCATGGAAGACCAGCTTAACGTAGCTGAATATGGGCTACCCAGCCATTTTCTTGGATGGAAATAAGTAAACAAGACATTTATGCTATCATCACCATTTCATGGAGACGTACAAATGTTACCAACTTTGTCAAGACACGTATTTGATATCATACCTCATATACGTACCATAGTCAACCTAAATGTGACGCTAACCAATCACTTGAAATAAGTTCTGGAAGCACATATTATGTGGTATGCATTCTTGTCTGACGGCAACCCCCCCCCCCTCCCCTCTCCGGGTTTTGTGTGTTTTATACATAATGTAAAAATGCAGTATTGAGTGCAATATCAAAAAGAAATTTGCATAAATTCGAAACAGTTGCAAAAATAAAGCACTATCTTTGAGCTTGAAATTGCGAATTCTCTTGCATTTATTAGGCATTGCCATGTGATGGCGAATAAAATATACAAATCGATCTAAATTTGATATTGATATGAAGTTTTATTACTCATACTGATGCTGATGAAGCACATACCGTCATCATCATCATGCGTTTTCAAAATCATGAATATTTATAGTGATATAATATGCAAATTGAATGAAGTGATGACGTACTGGCCCAACAAGTCTCTCCTTTGATTTGATTTGATTTGATTTGATTTGATTTGATTTGATTTGATTTGATTTGATTTATTTATTCACAGTAAATTCATGCAGAAAAAAATACAGTAAAAGTATGACAAGCAATATAATCAACAGAAGAACATGCTTAAAGGGATAGTACAGTATTGGTAGAGATGAGAATTGGGCTTTTAACTTTTTGCCAGATACCAAGAAAACACTTAGGAAATAGTACAGAGCATACCATTTAAAGAGGAATTCAAAGTTTATTTGATGAAAATCGGGTTTGGAATGACTGAAACATCCAAAAACAAAGTAAAACAAAGCTATCGCAAATAAAGTGTGGGTCCCACGCTTATTAGAATTGCTCTGTTTTGGATATCTCAGCCATTTCAAAACGAATTTTCATCAAATAAACGTTGAATTCCTCATGAAATTACATACTCTTTCATATTTCATTAGAGGTTTCTCATTATCTCACAAAAAAAAAAAAATGTAAGAAACCGGAAATTAGGTCTCAACCAAAACTATACGACCCCTTTAAAACATAGAATGCATCAAATATGGAAAAGGGAAGAAAACAAGAAAAAAAAAAATAAGAAGCGAATATGTACGGCAGGATAGCCCATTCAGCTCAGTCTACGAAGACATGGCTGTTCTTCCATGGGGTCCTAACATGAAATTGATATTGATATCAGGATAAAAAGATTCAAACTGTAAAAATATGTATATCATTGACAAGAGAAAAAAAAAAAGTATATTGACTGAGCTACAAAGAAAATAAACTTATACCATGGAGGGATTAAAAAAATCTGGGACAAATGATATTAACTTTCTAGAGAATGAAGCAGGACTACAAACAACTTTCAAATTTGGAGGGAGATTGTTATATTGGACATATATTGCATATATATATTGTTGTCTCATAAAACTTCACTCAATATCGTTTTTGACAAGGAATTTAAAAGAAAAACATATAGTCCTACTTTCTGTATCAATATAATGTTTGTTATGTTGCAATAAATTGACTTTACGACTTCAAAGGGAAAATAGTTTTTACAATGCATTTATATTTCGGAAGAGAGGGAACTACTGGTGGCACAACAACATGTCACACATTCTGACACCAAAACAAATCATCACCACCAATGATATCAAACGTAAAGTAATCAAAACTTTATTCTTTCCTCGCCTCAAACTTCATCTTCCCAGTCTCGATCCATCTTCTTTCTTTTCACGTGGTCAGAACAGGCCACACCCACTTTGTACAAATGCATATTCATAACAGTTCACTTAAAAAAAGGAGAAATTTGAAATTATGACTTCAACACCTTAGAAAATTAACAAACAGCACATTATGTGTTGGTGAAAATTCATTTTCTTCCAGTGAGCACTTTTTTCATTATCATGACTTTACTTGGCAGAAGACAAACAATATGAAATAATTAAAATGAATGCAATTTTAATTGTTTTATGGCAGAGCTTCCAGGTATTTGCTAAATGAATAGGGATTCGGCACTATAGCTTTTTTTTTTTTTTTTCTCTGGTGGCTGTTGGGTCACTAAAAATCTTTAAATCTGAAAGTAAATTCTGAAGTTTTCGAAATTTTGTGGCCCGACATCAAGGGCTCTTCGAGTGGACATGATGTTTCCCAAATTGAAGCAAAACAACAACAACAACAACAACAACAACAGCAACCAACCAACCAACCAACCAACCAACCAACCAACCAACCAACCAACCAAACAACAAACCAACAAACCAACAAACCAAACAAACAAATAAATAAACTAACTAACTAACAAACAAACTAACTGATTAACAAAACTTTCATGGGGAATGTTGAAGCAGGACAGTCTAAATAAACTCATGTTATCCGTATCTGGAGTAATGGTAAAGATTATGTTCATAAGGGGCTATGTCTGGTCAGTATTGATTAACTTTAATCTTTACATATTCATCCTACATACTAAATAGGCCTATATACTTGAAATCAGGAAATGTGAAACGAAATATCTGAAATCGATCGATTGTCATTATACCACATACAACACTGGTATCATATCTTGTTTAAAGGAAGTGAAAAAAACAATTATTTCTAGGTTATACCTTGGGCCGCTGAAACTCCGCGTGCAGCGAGCACGAGAAGAAGGAGAAAGAGGCGGCGGTGGTTGGGGAGGAGCGGTGGGACTCGAGACGATCTCATCATGGAGGATTCGAACCCCTTTTGGTGTGTCTCCAAACTCTGGTCCGCCTCTCTCAGGTCTATTTTTGCCACGCTTTCGATGGACAACTTTTGAAGAAGAGTGAGGATCCGATTCGGTACTCACATTCAATGCTGCTCACAAAATTGTGATTGATCACCGACCACGAATTGCCACCAGAAGCATGCAGACTGACAATATTATCAAATGTCTCCGATATTGCAAGTTGTGTTTTCAAGGAAATTGGCAATTAATTACGCTGACAAACAAGCAAGCTGAATATCGTGCAATTGCTTCGATAAAGTAGAGACGATTGTTTGCGCCAGGTAACTGTGGTTATCAAACCCGGAATCACAACATCTGGCCAGTTCTCAAGAGGCGGGGAAGTTTCCGGACTGCCGCAACTTGTCGTGACGTAGGTTCAATGAATTTTGAACATTATGATGCAAACAAATGTAATCGCTTTTCTTGTTAATGATTAAGAAGTATGAGAACAATTGGTATAACCTTGAGAGTTTGTAGGAGTCGCACTTTTAGATATTCTGAGAGTACTGTATGAAAATCACATCTTCATTTTGAGACAAATTCTGTTCTATTTCGTGCTTATGATTCCCCTGACCATAAAAACTATGAAAATCAAACCATCCATCCCTAGCTCCTCTTCTTTCTCCCCTTCCTTCCTTCCATCCATCTGTCATTCCTTCTCCATCTACCCATCTCTCAGTCTACTCTCTCTTCTGTCACCTCAGCTCATTTCTGCCTCATATTCCTTCTCCCTCACAACCACAGGTCGATGAGTTAGCTCAGCCGGTAGCGCGTCTGCCTCACTATCCTAAGGACCCCGGTTCGATTCCCGGTTCCCACTGAGCAATGTCGTTTGTAATCATATTGTCCCCTCAAGTAAGAGGCAAAACACTCTGTCCCTCCGATAGGACATAAAATGGAGGTTCAGTTAGTGAGAGAGTCACAACTCATGCACGTAAAAGATCCTGCTTCATGGCAAAGAGCAGGGTGTTTAACCCGGTGAAGTGGTTCCACCTTACATCCAACTGGACCCCATGGAAGACCAGCTTAGCGTAGCTGAATATGGGCTATCCAGCCATCTTCTCAGATGGGAATGAAATAAACAAACAAACAAACACACAAACAAACCCTCTTCCTCCAACTTCTCTTCTCATTCCCCCTACCCTCTCCTCCTCCTCCTCCTCCTCCTCCTCGTCAACAGAATCCCTCTCCTCCTCATCTCCACCTCTCTCCATCCTTTCACTTTCCCTTTCCCTTTCCCTCACGTGATTCTTTCTTTCTTCTTTTTTTTTTTGTTGCGTAATATTGATTGGGAGCCATGAAAAGTCAGAGACTTTACCGGAAAATGTCTAAACGCTGTCTTTTGAGTTTTGATGAGCAACAGAATCATCGCAATAAGTTGCTCTAACATTTACTGGCTGCTGTATGTCTTTGGGCTTTGTCCCATCTTCAATGTTCATCAAATCTTAGGGTGTACCTCTTGCGACAGATCGTTTCCGTAATGTATTCACATTCTGTGCATGGTTTGTTCACAAAAGATTGTACCACAAAGTTTACCGGCGGCCTACCCTACTTAGCAACGACTGATGAATGCTAGGTGAAGTCGTTCCTAAGAAACTTATTGGACCTTATTGGAGAGAGCAGGTGAATAAAATCGCTCGCCACCTAGGCTGACAGGAAACGAAATATCCGTGAATTCGATACATTACAGAAATTATCTATTGCACCCACACACGCACACACACGCACACATACACACGCACACACACACACACACACACACCCACACACTCGTGAATCAGCAGTTTCATTAAACTCCTCCCTCTCCCCTTACCCTTACCTCTCCCTTCTGATTCAGCCAAAATCCTTCGGTCTTTACAAATCATCCGTCATATTTAGTCACAGCTTTCTCCAGCCAATGAAAAGTGTGTAAGAGAACGAAGAGCACATTCTTCTACACCTCAGGGATATTCAGTATAGCCACTTTAGATATTTGGCAGAATAAGGAATAATTATGTTCCCATTTTCCCCGAACCGCCCCTTTCTCGTTAACCAGAAGGGATGCAAAGATAATTGACGTTGGTGATGAGCACTATCAAAACTGCCACTTCTTTTGAAATTGCATATCAGAATTAACCCTTTGGCTGTGAGTTGTTGTAATTCATCGCAGTGTTACTACCTTGTACATGACACATCGAGTTGCCGTTAGCAATTTGTGCATACTCAGATGAAGAAATCCTCATTTTTCGAAGCCGTATGAATGTTCTCTTCACCCTTGGCAAAACTGGCATTGGTATCATAAATGTGTCTGATGCGAACATTTGGCAGAAGACTCTGATTGGTTGGAGTAGGTTCATGGTAGGAGGGAGACATACTAATGGAACCATTTCATTGGTCCGTTGGTTATTGGATCGTCTTGGATATCTTCCGAGGGTGACCAAGATCCTACCGTGCGTAAGTTGAATCTAACTCTATACCACCTGTTTAGCACACAGTCAGTCTCAATGACGTTGATAAAATGATGGTGCTAAGAGCGGTGAATATGTCACGTTTTTTAAAACTAATAACGTGTGCATGTGAACGGCAACTTATTACTCGCCTGAATCAACATTGGGATAGAGATAGCGAGAGAAAATGAGTAATAATGTTACCATTGCCTTGTCTGGAAAAATAACAATGGAAGGACACGAAACCTGCATCTTCGGAGCACGTAGGTACCTCAAAGATTGAGAAATTTTTGTATTACCACAACTGACAACAAAGTTTACAGACTATGGCGATCACACTTGGCTCCACGTTCACATAATAATTATCATGACCAGCACAAAATGAATAGCCCCGAATTCCTTGCAGTACCAAAAGGCAAATGGTTGGAACATTGATGGTCCATAATGAAAGATACACATCAAATCGAACATCACAAAAACATGTCATATTGAAGAAAAAAAGCAACAAAAAATTTAAACTAACTTTTTGCATGTTGCCTTTCAATCGAAAATTATTACAAACATAAACTCCTCACTTAAAGTTAAAAGATTCGTGTGCGATGTTATATTATTGATGGTATTATCCACCTTTCTTTTGCTTATCTACAAGGTAATGGAACAAGGATCCATTTCATACGTACTGGTTTTAGCAAGTAGAGCTTCTTCTTTTTAGTATAGCACTCGCAGAATAAGCTGCACTGCAAAACAAAGGGGGAATAACATCTCCAATATGGCGCCTTTATTCATACTATTCTCTGACTTATCAATCTGTTTTAATCAATCTGCTGTATATTTTACATATTATAAGCGAGCATTATGTGCGATACATAATAATACAGGGTGTTCCTAAAAAAAAAAAAGAGGTAACAGAAGTTCAAAAGTCAGCCATGTCAAGAATACATGGTTTATTCTTGCGAAATGTTTACTAAAATACAGAGTGGTTCATAAGTTTTAATTTGATAACTTGTATATATATATGCATATATATATATATATATATATAATATATATATATATATATATATATATATATATATATATATATATATATATATAATATATATATATATATGCAATATATATACATATAATATATATATATATATATATATATATATATATATATATATATTATATATATATATATATATATATATATATATATATACATATACATATCTATATACATTCTGCTTCTTCGCTTTTATGTGTTTGACAGCTTTATGATGCACCATCTGATATCATGATATCTCTTTCCCTGTAAGTTCCCATGTTAAGAGAGTTGTGTTTCATTTTCATCTTTGGGATTCAATGTGATTTCTGTGTCTGTCTTTAAAGGTGCCTCCTGTGCCAGTAATAATATGATATGCCCATCCGTTGACCACTTTTTAAGCCAAATTTGATATGTAACCATATTGCATACAAGTTTATGATATATAAGGATATTAGGACAACATTATGAAAATAACCTCCACCGAAGTCACGCCTCAACGCAAATTAATGGGCTTGAAATGTAAAAATCGGCAAGAGAATGACCCCTGTTTCTCACCTTTCCCACCACTTTCCAGTCATCTGTCCTCTTTATCATAATATTAGTTTCTCTCGGAACTAATTTTAACCTGTTAAGTTTGGCTGGTTTGTTTTTTCGTTGTTAACGTCTATTTCAGACATAAGCGGGAGGGGATTCAGTATGCCCAACACTGTTGATTCATGCCCTGACATAGCAATGCAGCTGACTCATTACATAACCCAGTGAATCATCTTTTCTTCTTATTTGGAAGCTCTTTTCCCCTATTGGCCGACATAACAAAGGCCTACACTGCAAATTTTCAAACCAAATTTTCAAGGTGTGCATTTTAGTTATGCCCCCGTTCCACTATCACGATCTAGACCCCGATCTGTCCCGATCTAGCAGATCAGGAGAGAGCGGCAAAAGCGTACGGGGATCGGAAGCATCGTAGCAGCAGCGTGTGGAGGTCGGGGTTGGAACGGGCATTTTTTCAGATCGGGAAGAAATTTTGAACCTGTTCAAAATTTCTTCCCGATCTCCCCGATCAAAATTGACATATTTTTAATCGTACGGCAAGAGGGGAGAGCGTAGTGACAGCGTAAACGCAGCGGGATGAGCGTAACAAGGTCTTTCTGAGCGTAGTAACATCGGCACAAGAACGGGAAGAAATCTTACACAAAAATGTCTGCCAGAAGAAGATCAAGGAGATCGAGAGGCAGAACTGTTGAGGAGGAGGATGGCATTGTCGCTGCACCTGCCAGGGCAGAACATGAAGAAGAAGGAGCTCAAATTTTCGAAGAAGGAGAAGAGATGAAGAAAAAGAAGAGAAGAAAGCAGCAAAGCAGCTACCCAAAAGGCGAAGAAAGAGAGACTGCACGTGATGCTTAAAGAGGAGGAAGAGGACATAGCAGAATTTTGAGGAATATGAAATCATCTACAACTGGAGGAAGACGGACTATAAAAACAAGGACATCAAGAGAAAGCCTTGGAAAAATCAGCGCGTCTTTGTTTATAACAACGCATTGCTTCAAAAGAACCGGGAGTTGAGGAGCGTCTTCGAGGTCCACAGTATATTTCTTCGGTTCTGCATGATAATAAGTTGACTGACTGCAGATCGACAGTCGAATCGGGGTACATCGGGGCACATCGGGCACTTTTCAGCTCTCTGAACGGGGTGACAGCGTGACAAGATCGTATAGATCGTTCAGAGCGTAGATACAGCATCGATCGGATAACATCGGCAACATCGCACTGACAGCGGAGCTACATCGTTCTAAAGCGTAGCTGCAGCGGCAGAGATCGTAATACCTCATTCCCGATCATCGTAGTAAGGGCGTAGCAAGCACGTGTTAGTCGTAACTGCAGCGAGCGTTCTAACATCGTACTGTGTCCAGATCGGCTCAGGTTTTACCCGATCCTTCCCGATCTGAGAAAATTATCAAATCGTAGCGAGAACGGCATAGTGGAACAGGGGTTTTACTTAACATTGGCGGACGGTGTACATGATTGTGTGCCGTGTACTTTCAGAATATGTTTGCAACCATAATGCATCGTTGGAGTTGTGTGCAGTAAATGTTTTCAGTCGATTTACACTGCGATTAGCTAGTGGTTTTACCTTCTCTTTGAGTGTCCTATTTATGTTTTCTGCAATTAAGGAGGTCTTGAGATATTAAAGAGAATATGTTTTGTTGTTTAGAAATGAATGGAGACTTACCATTGAATAGCTTTAAATTGTTTCAGAATTTACAGTGTTTGGGATAAGAAATAAAAATATTTTCAAAACTGATAACACACCACAATGAACGAGGGTGATTGCATAGCAGCAGCACATATTAAGGATGCATGATTGGGCGCTCAAGGAAGCAGAACAAAAGAAGAAAATACGCTTACATTCTACACTGGTGAATCGACCGGTGAACAAGTGAGGTTATTGAATTACAATACAGAAATACTCTACAGTGTGAATTTGGCGCAGTATAAGTTATATATTGGCTTCCCAAAGCCAATATTGGCTTCCCAAAGCCAATATTGCATTCTCTTTATACAACTTTATTATTACCTTACTTGAATTACGGAATATTAGCCTGGGGGAATTGCTCAAAGACTAATATTGATTCGTTATTTTTGGTTCAGAAAAAGGCCTTGCGGATTATAAATCGAGCACAATTTTTTGATCATACTGATGAATTGTTTGTTTCAAGTAAATTGTTAAAAATTTCTGATTTGTATTTATATCATGTTGGAATTTTCATGTATAAGTTGAATACTGGTGACCTTCCTAGTATATTTTCCTCAATGTTTGTGAAAAACAGTGATATTCATATAACTTACCCTATAGACACAGTGAATCCTATCATTTTTCTCCTGTTCGTACAGTTTTAGCCCTTAAGACAATTACATCTACCGGCCCTTCTTTCTGGAATGAGTTAGATTCGGTTCGGTTGCACTCAAGTTCTTTAAGCTCCTTTAAGAAAAATCTCATAGCCAATTTTCTAAAATCCTATGTGTAATTATTTCGCCGTAATCGCTTATTTTTTTTTTTTTTTTTTTGCATATACTTAAATGATGCCTCGCTCGGATGACCTCACCGGTTTGATTAACTTGCTACTTTTTTAAGCATTTATACCATAAGTTAATCATAAAACATTATATACTATACTTTGTACATCCCGTAAACATTGTAATATTCTCGATATTTTGAATTATGCATGTTACGTCATTTCTGACTTTGATACACTGTATTAAAACCCTATGTTATATTTTTGGAACCCACATCCTACAAGCTTTGCTTTTTAGTGGGTTCCTCATATTACACGTTAATTATAATCATTATGTCCTTGTGTGAATTATTGGTTCAAACTGACCATTGTGTGAAAAAAACTTTTCTGCTTCAAATCAAATGGAATATAAAACTTGTACGAAATGTGGAATATGGAACGTGAATAAAAAAAAAAAAAAAATGTTATATATACGTCTATATGTGCAAGTTTTGCTGCCAATTACATTAACTGTCCCGCCCCGCCATGTTGCGGTTAGTCCTTTGCTGTCACTATATATATATATATATATATATATATATATATATATATATGTATATATATTTATATATATATATATAATATTTATATATATATATATATATATATATATATATATATATATATATATATATATTCACATGACTGGAATATGTGAGCCTCCTTTATGATATGTCACAATCCTTGCGCATGGTGTGTATTGGGTTTTTAGTGTATTGGCTTATCTGCTTAAGGACAACAATAAATTCCACAAATCTATATATGATGCTACTTATATTTATGTCTAATGTGGAATTGCACAAATCGTCTGGAGTGTACCTTTATTTCATATACTCGATCCGCCTTCTTAGCAATTCACTTGTGTAGAAAAGAATATACCTTCAACATGCGGATTGGGTGAATGCAGCAATATAGAGCACATCAGGAAAGTTTTGAGAAAAATCGGACAATCTGTTGTAAAGTTAGGGATTTTTGAAGTTTCAGCTACTGCAGCCTTCGCTCACGGATGAGTAGACTAATACATGTACAGCTAGTGATGTACAACAATAGAAAACATAAAGAGAATTTCACAAAATGTCATAATATCAAAAGTACACATTCCCTCTTTTTTTTTAATACTGACTTTGTGTTCAGCTTCTGTACATCACGAGTTCGACATCCACGCAGGCCCTTGTCCATGGGAACATTTTTTTCCCCCCCACATGGGTGCTGAAGCCCTGAGTCACCGTATAGGTTGTCGGACCATTTTAGCAGCGTTTCAGTATGAGTGGGGGAGGGTGCATAGGTCATACACGCAGGGGCAGCGATTTCATGTAACCAAGGGGGGGGGGGGGGACGCAAACATCAAAGGCAGATAATAGGATCTACCCTCCCGCTGAAAGATAGAAATATCGCCCGCACATTAAAGTTTATAAGTGTATGACAGCAATGTATGCATGAATCTTTCTGAGGAGGAGAAAGGGGAGGGGAGCACTCAAGCAAGTGCGAGCGTGCCCCCTGCCACACTAGGAATTTTTGCATTTTTACTGAAATCAAATGATCTGGTGGGCTTTTTATGGAATATTTGTAAATTCTTCAGTAAAAAGTAAGGGAAATGAGAATTCAGGGACAATATTCTAATGGCTAAAACGTGATATCTATAATCTCTTGATCCGTGTGTGGGTTTTCACTGTGTACCGTATGTCCAAAAAAAAAAAAAAATACAATGGTACCCTCCTCAACGATAACTTCAAAAATAGTGTATCAATCGAAATAGAATTTCAGGGTATGAAACTATAACTCATTGCCCACATCTTACAGAAAACCACATTCGATTTGCTTCAGTGGTCAAAGAGAAATGAGGATCTTTGTAGAGCATGTCACAATTCCCTTCCGTCCAAGTTCTGTCCATTTTGTTCACACATTAATGTGCAGTTCCAAGAGCATTCAAGTGCTAAACTTTGGGGAAACAGACCCATGACATGTTTTACAATGATTCACATTTCTCTGTGACCACTTAACCAAATTGAATGGGGTTTTCTGCAAACTATAGGTAAGATGTTATATTTTTAGACCCTGCAATGACATTCATAAAGTTTAATTACATTAAAAGTTATCAATACGGAAATCCGTTGTATTTTTTTTTTTTTGGGGGGGGGGGGACATACTGTATAAGTCCAAGGTGTGGATCAGAAAGGGAGGGTGTATACCCTTTCCCACTCGAGGGAACTTTTGCAAATCTACACTTGAAATTCTGCAGTCTAGAGCACACTTTAGGTGGCATATTCATTATTTGGAAAATTCTAAATCCAAAAGTAAGAAAATAAATAAACATCACTAAAAAGCTATATCGTGCTGTCTGTCACTTGACGTTTTGCGTATTATGCGTCTTTTCACTTTGTCCCAAAGTCAACTGAAATAGATCGAAGGTTGAGGGTGCAACCACCCCCCCCCCCCCCCCCCCGAACACCATCGCCACCACACGATGATATGGACAAGCAAAATTGGATTGCTGAAGTGAACAGAAACCGTTTATGTTTTAATTATAGAATTTTTAAACAGGAGGTTGGCTTAGAAAATTACTTATTAAAGCTGGATGTTGTGGAAAGAATAACTTTGTGTAAATTTCGTTGTGGGAACCACAAGCTGCCTATTGCTACTTGTCGATATTTACCTGATCAAGTATCCCAATTATGTACTCTATGTAACTTGCAGGTTCAAGGGGATGAATTTCATTACTTGTTGGTTTGTCCTTTCTTCAGTGAAACACGTAGGCATTATATTAAGAGATATTTCTCACGCCGTCCTAACGTTATTAAATTTCATCAATTATTTAGTAGTAAGAGTATTAAAACGTTGAAGAATTTGTCTAGATTTTGTAAGATAATTATGTTGAAGTTTGTCTAGAATCATTTTTAGTAGTGCCAAAACTGTGAGGTGTGCAAGTTGGCACAGTGTGCTCTATTTGTTGTTAAATCTTGCCGATATTATATTACATGTATTTATGTGTTGTGACTGCCAAAGATTTAATTTTTCTTTTATTGTGTGTTTTATACCATTGTATTTCTTCCATGCCCCGGGAGGGGCCGTTTTAAGAAATAAAATTCATTGTCATTGTCATTGTCATTGTCATTGTCACGAGGGAACTTATGCATTATTTTTCAGAACTGAAATTCAGCGTTGTAGTGCGCACTGTATGTTGCATATTAGGAACATTTTCAATCAAAAAGGTAAGAAAAGTGAATATTATCGATACCCTGTCCAAACACACACATACCACCACAACCACAACTTTTGGATTTTTAGAACTGAAATTCAGCCATCAGCGAAAATAATGTGCAGGCAATGACACTGTACACACACACACACACACACACACACACACACACACACACACACACACACACACACACACACACATACACACCATCTTTCAATGGACTTAGTTAATGTTCTGTAGACCCTCCTTGTTATTGTATTCGACAAAATGTAGGATATAAGGCCTATACATCTTCTTTTAGAGACTACAATAGGCATTGCATAATGATCATAGTTATATCATGTATAGTCAACTACGTGTATTCCGTCCATATGTCTATTTACATGTATTGTGTCAAGCATTGTAAATGTCATAATCAAAAGCTAGGAGAATGATTATTTACGATAGAACATAGTGCGATTCTTTACTTAATGTTGAAAGAATGGCGAGATCTCTTTCTTACGTCATAATATTGACGATTCCATCATACACTCGGAGAGAAATATTGCTTATAGCAAATTGAAATATTGAGGCGTGAAACACAAGATCCATTTCTTTATCATAATTACTTTAATCAAGAAGCAGCAGCACTTAACAGAACATGCAAAAAGCAAAGCAAAGCAAAACAAAGCAAAATACGCCCTTTTTTTTAAAGAGAAATTACATATCCATAAATTAAGCAAAAGACCAGATAGGGCCTACACATATTGTAATACATCACTATTATGTAATGCACATTTTACTCTATCACACATAAGCTTTGAAGATCGCAAGCGCGTCATTAGCAGCTAGTGGGCACACTTTACTAAAATCTAGATATATGAACTTTACTCTTCGACAAGTACCACGTAAAGAAATTGCTTCAACTTTTTCATAGTTATATCAAAGTCTAGTCTGAAGAGTACTTTATCATGATTAACTTCTCTATAATGTCTTAATCATAGTGAAGGCCAAGTAATCTCAATTTCATTTAAGCATACATGCTCTCCATATTCATTATGATGGCGAATCCGAATAAAGTCAGCAAAGCAAAGCGAAGCGCAGGAAATCTGAGTATTTAAAGCAATGAAAGGAGAGAATAAGACACACGGGGGGGGGGGGGGGGAGGAAGCTGAAGAATGCTTCATAGTGGTTTGCTTTTCTGTTTTTCTTTACCGTATATATGTTTTCTATTTTTTTTTTTTTTTTGGGGGGGGGGGGGGATGAGGAAGGAGGGGTTAGAAAGTGGCCAAGAAGCTCAATCCCAACTTAGAACCAATAGACCAACAGGTGTAGTGTTCCTGTAGCAGTTGATGCCGGGAAATTTAACGTAATAACGTATTGTCGGAAAGTAATGGGATATACGATTATTATATCTTCTTTTTTATGTTCTGTCTCTGGTTTGTTTATATTTGATGTTCTATTGTTAATGAATAGATACGCCCTTGAAATATCACACCTTTCTAATAAGTAGCGAAGACCTCAGAAAAAAAAAAATGATTTCCTTTTTTCAATCTACAACATTATGGTGTCTCCATCAGGATGTGCGCCAGCGTAAATAAGCTTATTCCAAAGCAAAACCTTTGCTATGAAATTAAGAGAAATTCCAATTTGAAATGTTGAACTCTTGGTAGAGATTTCATGACAAAATCCTATTCAGTATCGCGCATGATAAATTCTGCTGTCTTGGCTGTATTGTACGAGAGGGAATACAATTTGTCGACATTCTATATCATCCATCTACTATTGCACCGATAGAAATTGAAATCAAGATTGAAAATTCAAAGAATATTAAATGACTCAAATCAATCAATCAATCAATCAATCAATCAATCAATCAATCAATCAATCAATCGATCGATCAATCAATCACATCGTACTTTGAAGAAATCAATGTTATCTTTAAAAAGGTGATTCTGCATTTCATGAATCTATAATGTACATGATATAAGCGACTTATTTGTTTTCAAAGCGGGACTTTTTTGCAATGTCTACTGACGTAGGTTGAGTCTAATACACAGCAAAGCAAATATAAGTATTTTTTTAACCCCTGAAACAGAATACACATCCAAAACTATGCTTACCCTGGGGTAAACAATTTCAAAGCGTTTGTAACGAACTACGAAAATAAGCATGTAAACTAGTGGGTTAAGTTCCAAAATGTCCTTCCCAAATCTTACCATTTCAGTAATATAGAAAAAAGAAGCTTTGTTTATTGCAGTCTGATGTGCAGATGAAATATTTTAGCACTACATATCATTATTTTTTTTTGTATTCGTTTGAACTTGACAATAATTTGGTTTTCGATTCATTACTGATCTGCTGGAAGAAAAACGTGGTTCATTATCTTCGTCGTGGTTGCTGGTCAAGTAGGAGGAGAAAGTTAGGCTTGGTCAGGGACGGACATATCGACCTGGCTGTACCCTCGCGACTGTGGTCGAGCACGCATACGCTTTACCACCACCAGAGCAATGAGGGCGACTAGGGCGACGAATCCGACTGCAGCGATCACCAGAGCGTTCAGTGTGGAGACAGAGGAGTCTGAAAAAAATAACCATCATTGAATATCACTCAAACCAGATATCGTCATTAAAAAACAAGTACTAAAACAATCAAAGAAAAAGCAAGAAAATAAAAACAAACAATAATAACACAACAACAACAACAGCAACAAAACAACAGAGTAGACCCAGACTTCATATTTCAAGATTATTTGATGTTTGAAGAAATAACCATCACTGAATATAACTCAAACGAGATCTTGTCATTACAAAGCAACAATTTAAACAAAAGAAAAAAAATAAAATAAGAACAGCAATAGCACAATTCCTACCAAAAAAAAAACAACAACAACAATAGGGAAGACCAAGTCTTTATATTTCAAGATATATTTCAAGATATTTCAAGATCATTTGACGTACCCCTACTCCCCAAACACCCATGATGTGTATAGTTTTATTGGTTGAAGCGGTAGTTTGACGGTTGAGGTTGAACTCTCCATCAGTTCAGTGTTTTCTCCTCTTTACTCATTTCGTCTGAAATAATTAAATGAAACCTATACAAAATCTATGAACATAAACAAAAAAAAACAATCAATGCTGCTGCCATGTATATCATATCATCATCATCATCATCATCACCACCACCACCATCGCCGCCACCACCATCATCATCATCATCATCACCACCACCATCGCCACCACCACCACCATCATCATCATCATCATCATCATGCACTGTGCATTTATCAAGTACCTTCTGCATTCTCCGCGCTCAGAGCTTGCGGCTTGGAGGCTGAGAGGGGACCGAGCGAGAGGGTGTGCGGGTTGGACTGGGAGCCCCTGGATTCCAGGTCACGCCTTGCCCTCGTCACGCAGCCCCTGCTACAGCGCGAGTTGGAGTCGCCATTGTCACACACGAGGATGTCACAATGGATGAATACCTAGAGCAGACGAGACAGCCAACCAAATGTCAGATGATCCAGCCACGTCATATCCAGATTCACAAACGGTCTTTGTTGACCGTTCAATATAACGCCTTCTTCTTTTTGTTCTGCTTCCTTCAGTCCCAACTCATACATTCTAATGGTGACCCTGCCATCTCATCATCCTTGTTCATTGCAATTTGTTATAAATTTCGAAAATATCCTTATTCTTCATCCCAATTATCATAAATTCTGAAACTCTGTCCTCAGTATAACTAATTTATAGTTGTTCAAATGTAAAAATTTGAAAAACATTCGGAGGTCTCCTTTAACTGCATAAATTTCACTAATCTTTATGTATAATCTGAATCCACATGTTTCTTTGGAGGAGAACCTCACCTTTGATAACCCAGGAAGTCTAAGAATCAACATTTCTGTATAGTTTTCTGTAGTAATTATTTTTTTTTTAAGTTTTACAAGTCATTTCAATTTTTGTGAGTTTTTGTAATTCACATGGACTTTTTTGAGCTCAGTTGCACAAGTTTCCAAAGAATCTACCTTGCTGATTTTTTTTTTTAATCAATCTTAAATTGGCAATACGTTAAAAGAAGATTGTAGTTATTATTCTCTCTCAATTGTTAATTATGTGCGATTTTGTGCAGACTTAGTGACTTTAACCAGTTAATTGTATTCTTTTTCAAATAATTATATTCAGTTCAAATTCAAATCATATTTTATTTCCAAATAAAAATTTTCCCAAAACAGTGACCAAAAATATACTACACAAGATTATATCAACATGCATAAATATGAAACTACTTTCGTTCAAAATTATTGCATTTTTGAAAACAAGGCTCATGTGAAAATCAAGCTTGTAGAGAGGTGGGCCACTCATTATGTCAATATAAGACATGCATCAAAAGTCATAGTTGCCAACTTCCGCAGTAAGAAAAACATCCCAGGATCTGATGGGTTAGACCCCAATCCATCATGATGAGTATAAGGACAACTACTAGTACTCAGTACTGCAGTAAAAGCTGTTATTTTCCCGAGGTTTAATTTTTGCGAACTTCGCGAATCACTACAGGGTGGCGTATTCAACAACACGCGAAAATATCGCCACACGCTAGGGTATACGCCCACGAGTATCTTTGGGCACCTCGATGTCACATCGCCAATACATTAATATGTCGTGAAAATGTCTGTGACTTCATCCCGAAAATATCTGTTCGCGAAAATAACTACTTTTACAGTAGAACATGAATGAGTGTGGTAGATACCTGTTCGTAATCTCCGATGAAGGTAAATGCATCGACAGTGAAGCCTTTGAATAGCACACCTAAGTTGTAGGAGACCACTGTGGAATCTACGCCACACCTGTTTAATTCCAACAGGTCCAGGATATAAAATTAGATTCTAATAAATATAAATATAGATTCTGTTATAAGTACCTCATTCAGTTCATTCTTTTCCCCAGTATACCTACGTGATTCTATTCCCAAATACAATCCGACACGAAGTCTACAATGTACGTTCATCATCAGATGCATTATTACTCCAAACACCCAGAGTAAAACATGGATGGGGTGATCGTGCTTTCTCCGTTATGGGACCAAAATTGTGGAATCAGTTACCTATTTAGTTAAGGCAACTGTCATCTACAGAAACATTCAAATCAAAACTTAAAATGTATCTGTTCCTCTCACACTGAGGAGTATGATTGCAATGTATAATGTTCAGAACAATTGTGTTCTTTATCTAGTATGTGTTTGTTGTTGTTTGCCATTTTCTTCTCTGTTGTTAAGTTTGAACATGTATATACTAGGTGTTACAAAAAACATTCCCCATTTTTGATCCTTAATAGTTCAAAAACTATATATCAGATAACACTGACATTGATATGAGTGATAGATGAAAAATGTACAATTTTGTTGGAGGTAATTTAAGAATGATAGCATAAATCAGTTTCATTAAATTCAAGATTTATTTTCAAGTTATATTTCAGATTTTGATCTGTTTTCAACCCTCTATACAAAATTTTAATTTTGCACAGGGGTCAATCGGTGTGTATGGCAGTGTGTGTTTAACACCCTGACAATGGTTCTGAACAATGGCCAGGATTGGAATGTTCTTTTACATATTCATGAGAAATTCCACTGCCACAGCTGGTCTATATTCATCTTGAAATGTAGTGTATGCAATTACATGAAAACATGTGCTTATTTTTTTTTCTTTTCATGTGCATGCATTTTACCCTTTACCGTGAATTCAGACTAGCAGTGCCCAGGGTAGCCCATCATGAATTATTAATAAAGCATTCATGTGCATTAGAGCAAGAATCCAGAAGCCTAGTCAGCAGAGCTCTGAAAAGGTGGTATTCTTGATATTCATGTCTATTGTTCAGGGTCATTGTGAGCACACACTCACATACACATCACTGGTTCTTGCGTGAAGTTCAATTTTGTATAGAGGGTTCAAATTTGACCTAAATTATTGAACTTAACATTAAAATTAATCATGAATTTAACGAAACTGATTCATGCTCTCATATTTAAATCACCACCAACTAAATTGTACACTACTCAGCTGTTACTCATATCAATGACAGTGTTATTTGATGTATAGTTTTCGAACTATTAAGGATCAAAAATGGAAAATGTTTTTGGTAACACCTGGTATATATATCTATCTTTTCATTCTGTGAAGCGCCATGAGCACCGAATGCATGGAAAGGTGGACCTGTGCGCAATACAAGTAGCCACTATTATTATTATTATGATGATGATGATGATGATGATGATTATTATTATTATTATTATTAGTGGTAGTAGTAGTAGTAGTATCACTATCATTATTATCATTATTACTGTTATATACAACATTGAATAATGCACGAATAAAAATTGATCGCACAAGCATATCTTCGATAATGTATAAACTAACTAGTACTGATAGATCTATAAGACCATCTTGAATGAAAACGGGATGAAGAAATAGAACTGAACGGAACTGAACACCGTGTCGCCTGTGGTACACGCGTTCGTTCAAGCACAGACTACACAATACCCGTTAGCCTTGCCATATATACGGGAGAAAACATTTATAAGATTACAGAGTTACATTTTTACGTTATTAGTACGTGCGATTGCTAAAGTTGAAGGCAAGGACTTATGGAATACAGGAGGTCAATGTGACAAAAACTTCTCAAATTATAAGTATCTGTAATGCTCAAGATTCTTTCAGATGCATGTAATTTTATGTTTTTAGCATTAAACCTGTCTATCCTTAACATCAATAAGTGGACGCTTCCTTAGATGAATTTGTAGATTTCAAGATGAGTAATGATGTGAAGAAAACTTTTTTTTTCATTTTGTGTTATCTACCTTTTCTACGGCATGTCGTATGACTTTAAAAAGTGTATTAGATGTCTGTTCAGAGATGAAAAACAGAATGTACTACGTATATTTTTCATTATCATTTTAGGATGACAGTTTAAGAGTGATGCAGTTTGAAGTTCACGAAGAATTCGACAACCTGCAGGTGTACTTAAGTCCCCATATCAAGTGTATTTGCTAATTCACTCCACCCCCCCCCCCCCGCCGCCCTAACCCATCGTACTGCTGTTGGATTATATTGGTGGGGGCATAGGGGGTTCTTTGTTATACATTCGTCAATTTCAGCAGACAATATGATTACCCAATTTGAAAAATGATATTACTCAATGCTTAAATTGCTTTTTCTTCATCGCTATGATACACGATAACGTTAGAAGTAGATATTCTATACAAATGGTTTTGGGAACAAGCAGGATATCAGGTAGAAACTATTACAGACGCTTTGAATTCTTATTCAGCAGCAAACACGCAGGGAGGATTTGGCGTGATATGGCACTGCTATGCAGCTAGGATTGTGCATGCGCGAAATTATCTTTCTATGAGTAAAAAATAACACAACAGAACAAAAAACACACCCATCCTCGATAACGGAGTATCTTATGGCGTGAAGCGGGTTCGCGGTGGGCGTGGCCCAGCAGGAGTCTATGAAGAGTGTCAGATCGCTGTAGGCCACCAGCTTCACGCCGAAGTATAGCGGTAGGCCTAACTGGACCAACTCCGAATCATCGGCCACCCAGTTGAACGACGAACTTGTGTACCGCTCCATGGTTATGGTAAACTCGCCGTATCCAGTCTAGGTGGGAAGATAATAATAATAATAATAATAATAATAATAGTAATAATAATAATAATAATAATAATAATAATAATAATAATAATAATAATAATAACAATAATAATAATAATAATAATAATAATGATAATAATAATAATGTCTTATTCACCCAGGGTAACCTCATCAGTGTTGCCACTGCTCTAGCAGAGGGCCCTGTCATTGTTATTACCCTAGCGTTACTAGGTATCCATTTATACACCTGGGTCGAGAGGGACATGGTGGGTAAAAGCATCTTGTCCAAGGACGTAAGCACTGGGCTGGATTCGAACTCGAGTCCTCCGATCGGGAGTCGGGAGTCTTATCCACTATGCCACAGCGCCCCTACACGATACACAAGAGACTAACAATGTGAATGAGACACATACATAAACGTTAAAGAGATGGTCAAGTTAGTGAATAAATTAATAAATAAATGGGTATATATATAGAGAGAGAAAAAAAAAAGATGTAGGCAATATATGTATATATATATATATATATATATATATATATTATACATATATATATATATATATATATATATACCTTACTGATCCTTCCTCCTCAATATAAGCCAACGTGGCTGATGTAGAAGCAACACTGCGTTTATACACTTTACCTTCTTTGCTCTCTCTCTCTCTCTCTCTCATACTATACTCTCATGTATACAAGAATATATATATATATATATATATATATATAATATATATATAATGTATGTATGTATATGAAGATATCCATATTTCTTTTTTATTTCGTGTTAATACCAAACTCCGGAGTGTAAGAATAAGATAAAGATTAAGATAAATTGGCTGACAATTTGGCAATTTTCTTTGTGTGTGTGTGTGTGTCTTTGACAATGTATCATTTAGATGTTCAGCATGACACCTGCCATTCCCAAAATGCAGGGTTTAACTTTATGTCATGCCAAAGATTCAAAATTAGTAAAATAAATTAATATAAAAAAAGTAATATCTTATATCAAGAGAGTAATAATATATATTTCCAAAAGCCTTGTAGCCGGCAGAAAACTAGAGTGATGGCTATGCGCTCTCATTTCGTAACATATTGATAAAGCTATTATTTCTGCTTAGAGTTTTCTTTGTTTTCTATATCAGGTAAATGAAGAACCCCAAACAGGGAAAAGATTACAAACCTCGCTGTACACGATATTGTGTCTGATCGGATAGAAGAGTTTTCTTTGTTTTCTATATCAGGTAAATGAAGAACCCCAAACAGGGAAATATTACAAACCTCGCTGTACACGATACTGTGTCTGATCGGATAGAAGCTCTCGCTCAACGTCTCCTCGCGTTCCAATTTGCACGTGACGTTGATATGCAAAATATGCTCACGTGTAATGATCTGATTGGTCCCACTTCGATCGCGGGGCGTGTAGTACGTAACTTTGTTGTAGAACGTGATGTAGTCTGCTTCTTGCTGCATAGATGGAAGAATGTAATGGAAATAATGAGCATTCTCGGTTTATACAATGATTGTCATGATTGTATCCCGCAATGTTTCAGCACATGTTGAAAACATGCATTCATGCCCTTTTATTTTGATCAGAAAGGAATGTTTATGCCGTGGCGACAAATATGATTTCGTTTCATTCAGATATCGGTTGATCGCTTGATGAGATCGTTTCATCAATAATAAGCATGAAAAACAACAAGTACATTCACGAGTTAGTGTTTGGTGGAAATCCTTTCGAGAAACCTTCTACACTTGTCAATACACTAACTTGTCAATCAGTTGCAATGCTACATCCGCTGGTGTTTTTACTTCATCAACAGCGTTGAGAATCATCTAATCTGCGTGCTATAAGAGTAACGAATAATGTCATTTTCAAGAAGCACACACAAGGTTTTGGAAAGAATATGCAAATAATTCATCACCCGATCATTCAGACTGTTTTTGTCCGTGTTGGTTTGTACTTGCGTTATACAAACTGTACGTAAAGATAATGTGTACTTTGTGAGTTTTGACTCCGTTAAGTGCACAAGTATTATAAATGCGTTATTCAATCGACACAATTTCTCACTTACAATTTGAATGGTGCCGCACTGATCGTATCGAGTGGAGATGGCAACGTGATCGAGGTCGTGGTAGTAGCCAACGCAGTTGTCGTCAATGAAGTGGATGTCGCCGGGAACGTCCTGACTATCGATAAGCGCCCTGTCTACATACACCGTCATCGATGTGCTGCCGCAATCAACGTCGTTATCTAAAAATCGAAAAATGACATAGATCGGGAGTTTTTAGTTTTAACCTCTTGACATCTATTTGCAAGAGCATGGAAACTATTTAACTTCTTGTGCCACTCATGACAGGTGGTCAAAATAGAATAAGATAAGATCTTTGTCCAAAAAAAAAAAAAGATCGAAAATGTTTCTTCGCTCACGTATTCCCTGCCTCACTAAGGAGGTGAAAGTGATATTGTCCATGAATGATGAATAGTTTCTATAGCCGTGGTCACACTGGCAGAAGACTTCCCGATCTTTTGCAAGTGTGACCGCGGCTTTTGATATTCAGATAGACAGCAGTTGAATATATAAACAGGCAACAGATTGAAACTTTCACACGTTTAGATATTAGCCGTTACTTGTTTTGTTGTCCTCATTGAGGCACTATGCGGATATTAACGGTGTATGATACTGCACCCTCATTTGAATAATTTAAACAATTATTAATTAATTTATTAATTACTTTGAACAATATACAGTGTATTGCCCTCGTCTCTGAGTTGTGGGATAATGTTCCCTCTCCTTGCAATCAACTTCCTTAAACACTCCATCAAGGCTAGCCAAAACTATACTGAATATAATCATCTGCATTTCCGCTCTATGTAGATTTATATCTGTTGGAACGTGTTTGTATACTATCGTTGCATACCTGGATTTTTATAGCCATGTACACATCTTTAAGATCATTAGACGGTTGACGCATTGCAACGAAAAACTAAAGCCCTGTACAAAGTGTGTAAGGGAATTAATTAAGAATGAGACTGCTAGAAAACCATATGGGTTAAAGATTTTGTTTTCCTCAAAATCTATGTGTATCCTAAGATAAACATCATTTGGATTAGGTTAGTGAAGAAAAAATAATCGGGAAGTAATATAAGTATGTTTTATTTCCAAAGTTGACTGTTAAATTAAAAAGAGTCTACGATGTTCGGCACATGCAAAGCAAACACTGAAGAAAAGACCCTTACCAATTGGTCCATCCGTGACCCAATAAGGCGGCGTGGGCGCTATGATCGAGGAAAACAACAACAATTAAAATGCAAGACACTTAACATTCGTGCTAGAGACAACATCATTGCTCTGCAAACATTGGGCAAGAAGTGAGTATACACTGCAGGGACGTAGGCCTACACACTGAAATCTTCTGTAGGGGCTTAAAGGTTTTATGACATCCAAATGCATGTTGATTTGTGTTGATTCATCATATCCTCAACACCACTTTTGCGGTGAAACTTTTCATGACATGTTTCTAGATATTCGTTTCACAGCAAAAGTGGTGTTGAGGATATGATGAATCAACACAAATCAACATGCATTTGGATGTCATAAAACCTTTAAGGAGTAACCATGCCCACGTGCCCCTAAGTATTTGCAATTCACATAATCTACAGTTTAGTGGGACCCTCATTTCCATTCCCATCCTTAATTTGCTTGTACTATAAGCATAATTATGTAAGCCCTATATATTTGAAAAAAAAATACAATTGCGTTTTCTTCATTGTTACTTATTTTCACATGTATTTTGTCAATTTACGTTTTTGCAATTATTACAAATTTGTTCTGCTTATACATTTTTATAATTTCTCTGTTTATCTTATGGAAATGAAAATAAATCTGAATCTTAAATCTTGAATCTTGACACTTTTTTCTTAATCTTAATTTCACGCATACTGCTTCTCTTTTGAATTTAAGACTATTTAAGGTAACCTTTCTCACATTCCCTATTTATATGTGGAAGGTTATATTGTTTTCATAAAAGAGCATACTGAGAGAATTCGGGGATATGAGAGAACTTCTCCTGCCCCCCCTTTTTTTTTCTGGGCAAGACGAGGATTGTCGGTGATGGAATGTGGCCCGATGACGGCCCTGGGATAGACCATGGTTATATAGGTGTAAGCAGCCAACACAATTCAGCTTACAGCCGGCTCTACGGCTTTGTGTAAACGGTTTCTTCATGAACGATTGTAAGAGACAGACTGATATGAAAGAGAAACATTTATTTTCTTGTACATGGAGAGGCGACGATCAACAACAAAAACAACACAACTAAGCTTTAAAAAACAAACAAAATACCTAACAGAAACCTGACAACCCTTCAAAAGAAAAACAAAACCAAAATAAAAGTTGACTATTTATCTGGCCTATCCGCAAGCCGACACTGAAGCAAAGACACTTACGATTTCGTGGATTCGTGATGGGTCCCTGCGTGTTCATGTAGCCCGTCGCTGTGATTAAGCAAAAAACAACAATTATTAAACTGTAAGAAATTCAAACATTAGTGCAAGAGACAAAATCATCGCTTTGTAAACACTGAATAAATTGAATACGTCTGAGAAAGAGACTGTGATGTATAAAGAAATACACAAGTGATAAACAGAATTTAAAAATTTTGTAGTAATAGCTACGTCTTGATTACGTGCACCATAGCATAGAGTTCACGGCCCAACAGTGTTTTTCTACGTTTAAGACAATAGCTATAGGTACACTGCATGTTTGTCAATTAATCCCACGAACACGAATATAATATGTGTATTATGTAGATAGGTTTCCTGGGCTGCCACGTGTTCAAGCATTTGCTTATAGTGGCAGTCCTTCTTCCGCATAATTTCTCAGGTAATTATTTGGAAATTTGGTAATACGATATATATTTTGTTAATGGAATTAATTTACAAAGCTCAATTAAAAATGAGGCCGCTTGTTAGTTCGCGAGCGCCTCACAGGCGGCCTCAGGTTGTCCACGACAAGCAGACCTCAAGGCTGTAGCATTTCAGGTGAAACAAGGGCCTGAGTGACTGACGTTTTAGTTCGTTAAATATGCCGCAATAAACATGACTGAAAATGTAGAAAGGCGCAATGCGAAAATCTAACTAGAATTCATACGCCGGGTCTAGGGCAATTACCCCCTGGGCAATTAACCCACACCCTTCCCTAACCCTAACCCTAATTCTAATCCTAAACCTAAACCTAATCCTAACCCTAACCCAAACTCTAAACTCTAAACCTAAACCTAACCCTAATCTTTACTCTAATCTTACCACTAAGCAGTATTTAGCCGGGGTTAAATATCCTCCCGGGTAACTGCCCTGATACGCATACGCCAAAAGAAGCTTCGGAACCTCTTCCTCGAAGCCCCTTTTGCAACCCTGACAATTAAGTTCCTTCCATAAGCTGGTATATTGTCGAGGTAGGCAATTCAGAACTTTCCTCAAAATGATAAAACTGGAAACTTCTTTACGATGGAGGGCGAATATCGGATGTAGATTTCAAGTTATTTTATTCGGACCCCGAAAAAAAAAAAATCCAAACGTTATTCTGGATAGAAAAGGGAAGCATATTCTCGAGTTATATGGGGTTAATTTTTTCATTTCTTAAAAAAGAACAACTTTAAAAAAAAGCAAGTCTGAGGTGTATTATCATAAAATTTCATATACGATGTCAGGACACATTATTTAACCATGCAAAAATTTGTGACGTTAGCCAAAGGGATATACGACCTTTCAATTATTGTGATTCAAGCAAGGTCGTGTCTGAACTAATATGAAATGAAATATCAAAAATCAATAAGTGAAATGAAATACTCATGGTAACCGTTACTGTGTAACGATTTCCCGATTTAATTCTTTACCAAAGATGACGTCTGAGAGAGGAGAGAAAAGTCAATATTTGTTCCATCATCATAAAACAAAAATCATGATCAAAAGCCATTATACCTCCGAGTAAATTTGGGTTACGTTTTTAATTCACCCCCCCCCCCTCCTCGCAACCATGCTCAACCCCCGAAGACAGAGAGCATGGATATTTTAAGCAGATAAAAAGGAACCACACAAATCCCCCCCAAAAAACAAACAAACAAACAGAGAGAGAAATACATGAGGGACCAAACTACTCAACTGCAATAAACCAAATACAAATCCAATAGAAAAAGATGACCCTTACAAACAAACATCAGAATAACAGATTGAACAACACACTTATATCAAGAAACAATGTGGAAAGACATTAAAATCCAAAGATATGGAGGACATGAAGACATTTTCTCGTTTAGACAACACCAACCCAGTGTACACTCAAGGAGGCTATTCTCGGACGGGTACCAGTAGTCCGGGGAACCGGAATAACACCAGCTGTAGTCATATCCAGTCAAGTGTTCGTAACCAGAGGAGCAATTCAATTGAAGTAGAGACCATGTCGGATAGGAGGACTGGTCGGGGTAGAGGTCCACGGAGGAATCCACAGCAGGCCGCGAGCAGTCTGGGAAAGGAATTGAGGAACGCTGCTATGGCTACGTTTCCTATATTTATCGGCCACAATATCATATGAAACTGGTCCGACATAGTTTGCCAAATTGTTACTACTTGTTTGTTTGTTTGTTTTTGTTTTTTTTTTTTATAGTACTGACAATAATATATCCGTCAAGTTGTTAATGGAGTATGAATTGCTGTTTGGTTTAGCAACTACCAATTGACTACATTCATAGGAATTGACACGGCATATGTGTGCATTACTTCAGATTACTAAATATTGATATACACGTATAAACAAATTGCTAGCAGTTACTGCATATTACATGAATTCTGGAAAATGGTATTATCATATGGTGCTTATGCTACAACTACATTCGTTTGCTGCCCGAGGTTGAAAAGCAGGAACCTAGACTTACCACCACCTTATACATTATATATTTCAATTCAATTCATTTCATCGTCGATCTAACACATAAAGAGTTTGCGATGCAACATAAATCAATTATTTACAATTACATAATGTGTGTGTAAATATGAATCCTACATAATATCGTTCTTTGCTTACACTTGGTTTTATGATTGCTTCTGAGTCTTCTGGATATTCGAAAACCTCAAAAAATATCCACAATGTATTCAATGACGGTGTATGTTTATTTCCTCCGTACATAATAACATTTATTGTAATTCTTCTCTCGTTTTATCAATCTAGTATGTTTTTGAGTGACAGACGCTCAATTTAAACCAGAGATGTGTCACGAAATAAGGACGAAGATTTTTTTGCTTCAACGCGGCAAAACAAATAACAAACGTATATTTCTTAACGAGCTGTAACATTTGATATTAATAAACCTTTACTGATCAAGCAAGAGCCAGTTTGGAAGAGCATACTATAGAGATTTCAGGTTACAGTCTATTCAGATTTTATCAAAGTACCTTTGAAGCGTTCAATGCTTAACAAAGCTTTTTGTGATGATAATAGAGTAAGGTTTATGTAACAGAATTTAGGGAAGGTTGAGTGTTATTTTTTTCCTAATCTTTTGGCAGGTCTGGCGTTTAAACCTGATACTTTTATCACTCCAATTTTCATCCCTTTCATTCCATCCGTGAAATTTTGTACCTTTGACACTGTAGGATTGATATTTTTGATCTTACCTTAGGTTTAACCTCCCATATCTCTACTTCAAACGTTTTTTATTTCAAGCATTTACCCCGCTAATAACTTCCCATCTGAAATGCTTAACTCTTTACTGTGCTTTGTTTGCGACTGTCATGCACGCTGGAATACTTTCTTCGCCGGTTAACACAGATGTCTGCAAACTTATTGTCACTACGTAGAGCTTTACAACCAGGTCAAATTTAAAGGGATTAATAATTTCTGATGAAAAATCTTTCTCAAGAAAAGCTAGGGCATCGGCACGAAAAGTTAACTCTGACATTACTACATTTGTGAAATTTTCCCGGTGACAATTTTACATCTGTGAACATTTTTGTGTCTCTGATATATTTGTTTCTGACATTTTACTTCCCACAATTTTACAAAGCGAAACAGGGTTCAGTTTCATGAAAGTCTTATGAGAGAGTTTGTCTCTCATAAGACATACTAAAACGGATTGGCTTTGGCATTTCTGAGATTTATGTAAAGACTTTTATGTGATAGCTTCATGGAACGGACCCGGCCTTTACCGAGATCTAAGCCAGTGTGTGCTTTGAGCTGTGAGTTGAGTGCTGATTCGCACAGAAAGCACCTAAGCGAAATACAGAATACGAAGTACGAAATGAGCCGCTCAGTATAACCTCCAGTTTAAGCTGCTAATTCTGGATTTTTTTTTTCTATAGATTTTTCTTTAAAAGCAGAAAAGATAATTAATCAGAAAATTGTATTGGTGTTACTACCCCTCGTCACTTTTAACGATTAATGGTTACAAAGAGACAAAAAATAAACAAACAAAAGACAAACAAACAAGAGAGAAGAGAAAAAATAGAGGGAGGTGAACGCTGACCTGTACGATGCATTTGTTTCTTTTTGCACCCACACACTGAATAGTGTATCTCAAGAGAGCGCGCCCATTATTTCTTTACAATATTGATGCGATGAGTTTTATTTTCTTCTTTTTTTTTGCAGGGGGTTACAAAGCGAAAGAGGTAATGGCAAACGTGTGTTGCAGATAGACAGTTGCCTCAATTAGGATGAGGAAATATATCTTATGTACTGCTAGTAGATTATCCCCATCAAATCTCTCATTAAGTAATAATAGAATTCTTAGGTTGAGTGATTTGTTTCATTTTCATATCGGAACGCTTATGTGTTCGTTACCCAGACAGGAACTTCTAGCATCATTGTTAGTTAAAATGACAGTTTTGATCATTTTCCCACCAGGCAGTCATCATCCTTTTATTCATCTTTGTTGAGAACCCCATTTAATATGCAAAGAACATTCGTTTACTCTGGTCCATTACTTTGGAGCTCTTTACCATCTAATGTAAAACAATCAGCAAACATTTTCTCATTAAAGAGCAAATTGAAAGACTAGCTTATAGAAGCAAATAGGGATCCTTCTCTCTCTCCCCCTTCTCTAGTTACTTTTCATGTCTCCCATTGTGATTCTTGGCACTCAATATACACTACGAGCGGTAGCTATCATCTTCATGAATATTTTGTGGTAGACAGCTAAAGTTTATTTCAGTGTATGCAGAATTCTGCAGTCATAAGAGTAGAATATTGTAGTAATTTATATACATTTTCCGTACCTCTATGGCCATTTCATAAAATTTCTGTAACCTATGCTTTACAAGGTAAGCCTCTTTAATTTTTCCCTCAAAAATATTGTATCTTTTCTGCTAGTTCTAGAAGAATTCTTCTAATATGTATCATTCACATAATTTTGGTAATGTTTTGTAATGCTGTTTCATTTTTAAATAATTTTTCATTATAATGGAACAATACGTAAAATCATAGAACATACAGGAAATTAACTATGATAAACAACAAAAGGATCCTTTACCAATGAAAAAAAAATGCAGTTGACTGGCACTATAAAATATTACATTCATAAATCAAAAATTACATTGACAGTCAACCTGCACAAATGATGCTAATGCATGACTGCACAAACATGCTTCCTGAAATTTATAGAAATGGTGCTTGGCGAAGACTATGTGAAAAAAAAAATGAAAAAGGGTGAAGATAAATGATAAAAGAGAAAACAAGATGTGGAAATCTTAAGCATCAAGATTTGAATAATGAATGTAACTTACCTTTCATTTAATTGTGGCCATAACGCAGGTTAAGTAATATTGCCGTTTGTAATACCAAAATGTTCGTTCTATCGTAATAAATAAATTGCAGTCATTTTGAATACTATTTAGAATCAAACTTCAGGAGAGAGATCAGTGATTTCGTCTACCTCTGAAATTAAAAAGAAATAAACGCTGAAATAATTCAATGAACACTATGTATTGTTATGTTATTGTTAAGTGAGACATTAACATCTAAGTAAGATGTGGGGTCTCACAGCATTTTACGCTACTTGGTACCAATCATAGTAGAAGAGATTTGGAAATAAAATTATGCTTTGCAAGGATCACATATTCTTTATCCCTCAAAACTTCTGCTCCGAATTTTCTAGGCGTGTTGATTGGTTCCTGTTAGCTGAAGATTTTGAACGAATGATTCAAAATGTTGTTTCGAAGTTGGCTTTCGTCTTACCTTGCAATGACGGAGCGACGCATGCCAGGAACACCAACGCAGATATCATTTGGGGAATCATGTTGGATCTCGATAGTTTCTTCTCTTCACAAGATGTGTAATTGATGTCTGCAGGAAAAAAAAAAGTCAGAAAAAAAGAAGTCAGAAATTTGTAGAAATGGCCATTTTCTACACAAATTTAAGGAAACAATGTAAAGGCATCTTTACTTAGTATTCCTGCTGTTCTGAATCTATTTTTTTTTTTCACCGCACAGTAAATGCGTGCCATAAAGGTTTCTAAAGTGGGGGAGAGTATTAAATGATCTCACTAACTTTATAAAATGAAGGGATACCCGATACTCCAATTATGAATACTGTGTCACAGTAATTTACGTAGAGGTTTATTGGTACGTTGAAGCGAATCAAAACCAGGTTCTGAAGATGGACAACATTCATATCGGGTATAGCACTTCTGTTTCCTCTTGAGGTGATCCGTTTCTTTACCAAACAAACTTAATTCTGGGATATTATGCCATGTACTGCTGTGAAAGTTTTGGTTCAATGTCAAACTAAATATAACTAATCTATTAATGCCTCCTAACTTGGAAGTGGTGTTGACTCTCAGGCGTACAGCTGAAGTCCCTGCCTCCAAAGGTGTAGAGAAATATTGTAGGACACTATTTAAAAGGTCTAAACCTACCTCTTCTCCGAGCCTTCTCTTGGTTCCTTTCAAGCACCCTCCTCTGATGCTAAATGAGACAAACTCGCAAAACTCACACCAATGTATTCCTCAGACTCGTGGTTCGTGCCAAACTGTTCCTCACGTTTAGCAGTGTAGCGCGTAGATAAGAATACGCCCAACAAGCTTCCCGTCGCCATTAGCGCGATTTTTCATGTTCCTGAAGAGATTAGACGATGTAAAGTAAACTAGCTTTTGTAAACGTTAGACGCAACATGCGTGAAATTTCACACGCATTATCAAGTTTTGAATTACTATCTAGCTAGAACAATAGCAAATGCCACCCACTGAAACATTTATCATCATGACCTTCCAGGATCTGTTACACGCCATTTCTTAGTACATCACTTTACCGCTGGTAACATTATGTTAATTTTTTTTTTCTTTTTGGAGGGCTCATTGTCACGTCGTAACATATTCAGTGTTAATCATTGATGTTACCAGTTGATAATAACTGAAAGGCTGAGGTGATATTGACTTGCAGCCTTGGAAATAATGATATCGGAGAACAGGTGCATCACAATTTGTGAAACTAAGTTATTCAAATGAGACATGAATGACGGCTCTTACGTCAATGAAGCTTGGAGTTCAGATTCTGTTTCACGACGAACTTTGATGGTAGAATATTGATTAGTTATCACCGAGCATGTTATACAATCTGTAAGTATGCTTGACCAAGACGTAAAACACACTGATTAAATCCTTATTTTCAATCTCTTTTCTTTTGTATCTTTGAACACCATGAGTACGTCACGAGTTCGACACCCACGATCAAACAGCCCACGAGTCATAGGTCCGAATTCACGAAGGTGGTACAAATGAAACCATGGTTTAAACCATGGACAAACCATGGAGCGCCAAGTGTCGCATGGAATATTTCGTTACGAAATCAGTCATTTCGTCGATGAAATAATTATTTTGTAACGAAATGACAACATTTTGTAACTAAATGAACATTTCGTTAACGAAATATTCCGTGCGAGACTTGGCGCTCCATGGTTTTTGTCCATGGTTTAAACCATGGTTTCATTTGTACCACCTTCGTGAATTCGGGGCATACAGTCCATCTGAGTCACACAGTCCATGAGTTAAACAACGAGACACACAACCTATGAGTTCGACACTAAGCGAACAAGGCCCACGAGACGGACACACCACCCGTGTTGTGATGTCGTACTCGTGGGCTGTTTTTACCTAGTGTCGAACCCATGGGTCTTATTTCCCTACATCGAACGCATGGGCTGTTTGACTCATGGGCTGTATAACTCGTATGACTCGTAGGTGTCGGTCTCGTAGGATGACCCCTGAACACCTGGGGGAGGACTGTCAGTAACACACATAAGCGAATAAAAGATCAATTAATAGAATGGCGGTCAGTATGCTTTTTAGTAAATGACCAATGTCGAAAGTCAACCAAAGCCGATGATTTTAACTGCACTGCCGTTTCTGTTGTTGCAATGTTGGAGTTCTGATATAAGTTAACCTATTGGCAGGGAAAGAAAATCATCTAATAATTTATTTTTCTCCCATATTTGTTTTGATATAATGATATAATTTGGAATGTTACTGGTAAATCACATTTTAAACTCCTCAGAAGTTTTAAAACAAAACATATAGAGCCATTCAGAATAATCTTTTGAACTCCACAGGAAGAATAAAACAAAACAGTAAGATGAAACATTCGTTATTCACGTTTTTCCACTCAAAAACTTCTTAACTCTTTCAATAGAACAAAACAAAGCCGGTATAACGATTCATATCAATGTGTTGGAGTAATAACCACATTATCAGCTTAATGTCTCAATTTCTAATTAATTTGTCTTCCGATCAAAAGAAAACATCAAGAGTCTACCCAATGAGAGTTAAATCCCACTAGGCAGGCTCTTGTATAGTTCAGGTAAACTATTGTTTGCCCAAGCCTTGAACAAACAGCGGCAAAACAAACATTCATTTAAATATGAGTATAGCTGTGTTCTTCTTGAAAGCGCCCTCTATTCACTCATTTAGTTATGGTTATAGTACTGTTGGGTTTATTCTCCCAGCTAACTCTATGAATCTTCACATTAAAGTAAAATCTTTCTCCTCTTGAGCTGTCAGTTTAAGTTCAGAGCTTGTAGATTTTGTTCCCACCCCTCTCTCCCTCTCTCTTGCAGCCTGTCTGGACCCCTAGAAAGTCCAGCATCATAGATTTCTTACAAAAAGTAAAGCTTAAATATGGCTGTCTACTTGGTTTTGTCTTTGTTTCTACTTTTGAGATTTTACTCACTACTTCACCTTGTCACTTTAAGATATTGACATATCTATGACACAAGAATTTATCCTCTCAGTCTGTCTGTGCGTCTGCTTGCAAAAGTCAGCTCTTTTTCCCCCACCACTTCGTAACACGACAGCTATTTCACCCACTTTGATTAAGTAAATCGGAGAAAAAAGAGGCATCCAGTGACCATTCAGCCAATCAGATGTATGATAAGACAATTACCTCCTTAGATTGTAATTGCACAATCAACCATGACACTTGTGTTATACTGATATTTGCATACCCATATACACACACAGACACTGCACATTGGCCTAGTTTGCACTTTTTATACCATCCACCAAGTCAACTCAAACAAAAATCAAAATAAACACTTGCTGTCGGGCTGAAGCTCGGTGGTCTAGTGGTGATGACGCCTGTCCGGAGATCAGGAGGTCGTAGGTTCAATCCTGCTCGATTATGTACGCCCATGATTTCTTTTATCATGGCCACTACTAAAACACCAATCAATTCAGTGCGTATTTACCTCGATGTAGGGCAATTTGTCAATTAGTTGCAATGACAATGTTTGTCTATTTACATTTCATCACACAAGGGATTGATGTATCCACGTATATCTAAAAAATGGCAGGGTTTGTCTGTGTGTGTATGTGTGTGTGTGTGTTACCTTCTAAATACCTTCGGGTACACTTAGTTAGGCCTAATGATGTACATGAACATCACACAAGGCTAATAGACAGAGGAAGTCTACGTGTGCCAAGATTTCGCTCTGATTGTCATAGGTGTAGCCCAATCATAATAATTATCTTCTTTACTTGAATGGAACAAGCTAGATTATTCAATCAGATCAGCTTCTCCCATATATTCATTTAAGAGATTGTTTAAACAAAGTTGTTATTTGTAATTAACACACCAAATTTATTCTGTGCAAGCTAATTATTCCTGCACAATAGCGATTTAATTGATACATCGGCATTCTGGTGAACTCTTGTTGTGGCATAATCAATATACACTTTTATGTTACTTTGCAATGTAGAGTATATATCTTTACAAAGTATACATATCTATGTTATCTTCTGTATATACGTTTTACTTTTAATGTACATACCTGTTCATCAAAATTATTCAGGGCTCCATGGAAGACCACAACTTATTGGTGAATGGGCTACCCTGACAAAAGACTAGAAATAGATAGATAGATAGATAGATAGGTAGACAGATAGATAGATAGATAGATAGATAGATAAATAAATATATATATAAATAAATAAATAAAACATCTCGACGGAGAATTTCATAATTATAAACTATACTTTATAGTGTCTAGTTACCTCCTAGGCAGACGCGTGTGTCGCTTGGGTTGTGTCGTGCCTCTTTGTGGCGGGATGAGGGGGAACTATGTGACATGGGAAGCAGGTAGCTATTCACTACAAAGTGTATAGTTATATGTTTGTCTATTTTTGATAATAATTGTTTATTATCTGTTAAATGATATGTCCGTATTTAATATATGCCCGTTATGTTTATCTATAGTAACTATATATTGAGTAAAATGTTTATAATTGCCAGATATGTTGCTAAGTATGCCCTGGACCCTGTTTCATAAAGCTGTTCGTAAAGTTACGAACGACTTACGAACGACTGGTGATCAGTTCTGATGTGCTATATTTATCAGAATTTCAATAAACAGAGCTTTGTTTTTGATATCGTCATTGTCAAGACTCCTGAATGAAGAAGGCGGAGGCCGCTGAAAATTTGAGTCGAATAAACTCATTCTTTATTGGCAAAAAAAAAAAATGCATTACCAGTTTATTTCTTCATCATATATATATATATATATATATATATATATATATGTATATATGTATATATAAATATATGTATTATGTAATGTATTTGTGTGTATTTATATATTAATCAGTACTGTATGTATTTGTACACACACACACACATATATATATATATATATATATATATATTAAATATTTTGCTCCTGTCAGTGCTGATTCATATTCATTACAAACAAACATATTGAGCCGTACAAACTTCAAGTGCACTCAAAACACGCAATCGTTCAAGACAAAAATGCAGCCTGTATTTCTCTGAGTTGATTCATTTATTCCATAGCAAGAGCAAAAAGTGATGTCAATTTTGATAACAGTAACTCTTCTTTATCGGACTCACTTTTTTTTTTGTAAATAGCGATGAAGAAAGAAGATGTGAAAGCGCTCAAGAGCAAGAAGCACACATTAGTCTGTTGTAGTTAGCCGGATCTAGGGCAATTACCCCCTGGGCAATTACCCCGCACCCTTTCCCTGGCACTAATCATAATCCTAATCCTGAACCTAATCCTAACCATAACCCAAACTCCTAATCCTAGACCTAACCCTAACCCTAATCTTTTCTCTAACCTTACCACTAACCAGTATTTAGCCGCGGGGTAATTGCCCTCTGGGGGTAATTGCCCGGATACGGTATTTAAAATACATCAGTGAATGTAAGAGTGAAAGAGCAATTAGCATTATTTTCCTGGAGATGAAAGTTTAGCCAAATGACAAATACTTTTGAAGCAAAAAAATATGCAGCTTTTTTATACCCATGCAAAAACTAAAGTCATGAAAGTTAAGGTAAGATATTAATTGGAATCACAACGTCACGCAATGAGTGACATTTTGATGGATAAACTCAAGATGAAATATTTAACGAAGAAAAAAAACAAGAATATGCAAACTATTCGGTGGATTATGTCTCAGACAATAATTCACAAATTAATTACGTACTCTGATGACGACATTGTTGTACTGGTTGAAATAAAGATGCAGTCCATCACATTATCCTTTAGCCATTGTTGTTTATAGCTAGAATAAATTTGACTGAAGTAACAAACATATTCGTTTGAGTAATGATGTGAAATGATTCTTATTTCAATTTTTTTTTTCTTAATTTCGAAATGAGTTTTTAGGAGAAAAATAACGCAAAACAGGAGGCAGGGTATTTACTGCAAAACAGATCTGTAACTGGCAAGAAATTATTGTCACAATGTTAGGGTATACTAGTACCACTACACATTCATCTCTCCTACTCTCTATTCCTTAAATGAAATATCGCATTTCAGACCACTTTCTACCTAACTTTGCAGAATTAAGTAACCAAAAACAAACTGAGTAACATAAGTTGCCATAAAATCGGACGTGAATTCGATTTGATTCTGATAAATTTCTCTTTGACCTGTTCCCCCTCAAAACAAACAAACAAACAAACAAACAAACCAAACAGAAATCACTTTATCAGAATGAAATCGAAAGGAGGAAACAGTTGGATATAAATCAAATAATGAAAATTCATATGAAGAACCAGGTTGTTGATGCTCAATCATGAAAGAAAAAAGTGATTTCTTAACATATTATTCATATACAAATCAATGGGATAATCATTATGCCATGCCTTTCCATGGTTGCCAGGCATATAACAAGTTCATGAAAACAAGAGAGTCCTTACATTTTCATTACTTAGTTACTCCATATCCTATTGTAATGAAGCCAAATTTTGCTTTTTTTGATTTCATTTTATGAAGAGTCAGGTAACACGCTTGGTTGGTGGCATTTCAGTGATATATTGTAACAGAATTCTGTTAAATGAAGGAAAAAGATGCTGGTATTCAATGTTTGAAATTCCTAGGCTAATTCGTGGAAATGTATCTGTGCTACACCCACATTGAATCAAACATTGCTTATACAATCTATAGATGTGATACATCATTTCGATTATAGATCTATGGGCTCGGCTTAACATAATTATGATACTTCAAGCGAAAAGAGAAGTGCAGAAAGGTGCGGGAAACGAAAAAGAAAAATGGACTGTCGCTGTAGCCTCATTAAAGCCCACCTACTCCTCTCCATGTAAGGCAACGCCAACTCGACGATATCCAAGTGACTCGGGTCTAGCGCTCCTGCGCTTCCTTACCACGAGACCAAGAACAACGATCAAGGCGATAAAGATACCGACAGAACCGATAGTCGCGATCACCAGGTAATTAAACGATGAAGCCGATGTGTCTGTTAGGAAGGAAGAATGACGTAAACAATCGAAAACGATTTTTTAAATCCACCTATACTTGTATAGAACCAACAAGGTCTAGTCATAGGCAATGGGTTAACACGTGCTACCAATAAGAAATAACTGAAAATGTCTCATATTGGAAATGTAAATAACACTTTTTATCCTCATCACATAACTATGACAATTAACACACACAAAAAAGCAAATCCATAGATTTTTTTGTTCACGCTTTTGACCATTAACATTTTTGTATGCAAATACTGTTCTCAACTACAGGCCCTACCTAGCTTAATGGTATGAAAGGAGAGAGGTAATAACTTGAACTTATTACAAACAAATACACATTACTAGTATCATCTGCTTAGCGAAAATCAGACAGGCAGCACGTCAGTAACGCCAAGGCAGGTTTTTACAGTTTTCTCTTCTTTTCACACAAGTATTACATTTTACAGTTCGCAGTTGGTATCAAATCATTAGACGAATTATATATGCAACTCGACTGCCTGATTGTTGCTGCTATTTTTGTTTTTGCTTTATTTCTAAAATTTCTTAAACTTCTTTCCATTTTTTTTTTTTCACGATGACTCTCTTATTCTTTTTTTTTTATTCCTGCAAAAGTGTGGTTCTTCATTCCCCAAAGTGTGTACGTACTCGCTGCTCCGCGTGCATTCCCGCCTTCCACGTTGGCTGCAGAGAGCGGTCCGAGTGAGACGGTGTGCGGGTTGGACTGGGAGCCTGTGGACTGGACGTCTCGTTTGGCCCTCGACACACAGCCCCGGGAGCAGCGTGAGTTCCACTCACCATTGTCACACACGAGGATGTCGCAGTGAACATACACCTAGCGGAGAAGAAAAAGAACCTCATTATACGTTCGCAAGACCACTGAGATTGTTTGAGATGAAGTAAAGGAATACACAGTCATGTATGTGTCATGTGCCACATTATACAGTTATTCGTAAACTTATCAATATTGGTCTATAACCGATGGTTTGGGACAAGTTGTGCAATTATCAAACCTGAGTGACAGTATATTCATGTCGGCTGCCGGACGAAACAAGTAACAATGTTGTATCATTCATTTCATTTCATTTCATTTCAATTCATTTCATTTCATTTCATTTCATTTCGATTCATTTCATTTCATTTCATTCCATTTCATTTCAGTTCATTTCATTTCATTTCATTTCAAGAATGGACGCTCACACTGAGCGCGCATACAACAAAATGTATGCAATTTCCATTGACATTATACATGTAAAAGTAGAAAATATTAATTATTGGACATTAATCAATAAGTTTTAGGGCTACTATACCTTCGTGCACTTTTTCAATATGATCGTCTCGCCCTTTGCATAATGCTCAAATTGTAATTGTCTTATGAGGTAAGAACTTATATTAAGTTGTGATAAAAAGATGCAGGAAATTAACTGCAAAACAAGACCAACAAACAGATAATGATACTAAGGTAATGGCAACTAAAGTGACCTCGGAAACGACACGCAGGGCACAGGGGGACGTACAAACAACAAAAACAAAGACAAAAACAAAAACCAAAATCCGCGTAGTTATTCCGAAATGAATTGTGCTAATATGAAATGTGTTTGTGCAATCATAGGGCCTTCGAAAAGACAGACAAAGTTGTTACAAACCTGTTCGTAATCTCCGATGAATGCAAATGCATCAACCGTGAAACCTTTGAACAGCTGACCCAAGTTACGGAAGGTCACCGTCGAGTCTTCGGCACACCTACACGAGGCCAGACAAAATTAAGATAAAAAAAGGCTCCAAAAACTTTCAATATCTGCACGCTGCTTTTATGGTAAATTTGTAAAGTGCTCAAGCAGAATGTTCTGGCTCTGTTAATATTCTTTATTAAGATACGGTACAATCCATGTCTCTGATACGCTGTTTTCTCTTCTTTGCGTTCTTCTTCTGCATGTGCACAATGAATTTTCAATGAGCAAAATTCAGTGGTCGTAACATTAATGCATTTCTCTCCTCTCATATATAACAAAAGAACGATGGAAATGATTCATAGACAATGTCTTGACACAGATGAGAACAAAATCGACAGTTGGACTTTAACGAATTTTTAAAGAATTAAAAATTTCAAATTAATAAAAACTTTCAAATTATTCTCCACTGTCTTTGACACATATTACTTTTTCAGCTTTACAGTACGACCTCCGATTGGACTTACACACTATCTTAATGGGATCGTATAGTTATGGTTGAGACTTTAACTTCAGGTTTGTATCACTTTTTGGTGAGATAGTGAGAAACCTCTTATGAAATATGAAAGAGCCTGTGATTCCAAGAAGAATTCAATGTTTATTTGACGAAAATTGGTTTTGAACTGGCCGAGACATTCAAAACAGAGCGATCCTAATAACGTGTGGGACTCACCATTTATTACGATCGCTTTGTTTTACTTTGTTTTTGGATGTTTCAGCTATTCCAAACCCGATTTTTATCAAATAAACTTTGAATTCCTCTTAAAATGGTATGTTCTGTACTTCTCATAAGTGTTTCTTAGTATCTCGCAAAAAATAAGTTAAAACCCAACTGTCATCTCCTCCAATACTGTACCATCCCTTTAATCAAAACATGTATTTATATAATTCCTCATATGTTTATCATGAATTTATTCTCCAACGGATTTTAATCAAAACATATATTTCGATAATTCCTTATAGGTTTATGATTAATTTATTCTCAAACGGCCTAACATTGTTTTCTAAATGATTCCATGTTAACTTGTAAACTGTTAACTGCCTATATGAACCCGAAAATACAGAACACTATGCGTTTGCTTCATGGTGTCATTCGTTTCTAAACTGCAATATACACACCACGCACCAATTGTGGAAGTGATAAGCTTAATCTACAAGTGGCTTTTCCTATTAGAAATACGAACATAAACGAATGCATTAATAAATGACTTCGTTAAAGAGCCTTTGTAAACTCCTACCCATTCTCGATGAGAGAGTATCTTATGGCGTCCAGTGGGTTCGGGGTTCGAGTAGCCCAGCAGGATTCTATGAAGAGTGTCAGATCGCTGTAGGCTACCAGCTTCACGCCAAAGTAGAGCTCTTGGCCTAACTCTACCAGGGCTGAATCAGCGGCCTCCCAGTTGAACGTCCAATCGGTGTAACGCTCCATAGTGATGGTGAACTCGCCGTATCCAAGCTTAAACCAATTACCACGGTGTTATTTGTAAGCAGGATGGTGAGATGGGGTTTGAGGTTCAATTAGAAGTACATGGAATCACTGTAATAGTACCAGCAGTGATAAGTTAGGAATTTTAGAATGGGCTTTAGAATCTCTGCAATCTGATTGGTCAATTATCGCCATGCATTGATTTTTACTGATCTACACTGAGCCATGCGTCCGGTAAAATCCGAACGCATGGCTCAAGTCCTGTTTAGTGTCGTACGTGTACCGGACGCATGGTGGGGAAAATGGTTGTATTTCATGAATTTACGGCCCATTTTATAACACAAATTATGCACAGGCCTGTTTCGTGGATCAGTGAGAATTGGCTGCTCTCGTTTAACTTTGGAACAGTCTAAAACCCACTCGCTGAGCTCGTGGGTTTAAACAGTTCCTAAACTCGCTCATCCAATTATCACCGATCCACTCTGTCCTGTCCATCATTTGTATATTAAATTAGGTAACAGTAATTTTGCTTGCATACTCATCTATATCGTGTTAACCTTGCTTTACAAATGCTGCATTATTGACGAATATTGTTGTTAATGTAACTGACAATATTGATCCTTAAAACAGTTCATGTAATGACATGTCATAATGATAACAGTCTCAGCAATCAAAATATGATATAACAAAGATAAAGATGATTGGATTTGATGTCCTTTGTTGCTGACGTATTACCTGCTGAGTAGGTTTCCTCTCTGTAGGTCTGCAGTGACATATTTTGCAGTGTTTCCCTCAGAGTACTTTCATACAACTATTACCTTCTTCATTATGACGTAATCATGATGTGATTATTAAGACCTCAGTTTATTTGCTAATATACATCTGCATATACACTGTGCATATTATTCACTCAAATGAATCATCCTCGTAACAAAATTCGTCATAAAAACAAAACAGATAGTTTGAAAACACTGTTGGTGAGAAGTTGTTCGAAAGTTTGTGATACTCTGATGTCTGAATGAGATGAGGGGGAGTGGTTACACAAGTTCATTTTCATAACAAACGCTCTAATTGGTTACCTCTGATGCTGTGACGGTGTCTCTGATTGGATAGAATATCTCGCTCAACGTCTCCTCCCGCTCCAATCTGCATGTGACGTTGATTTGCAAAATATGCTCACGTGTAATGATCTGATTGGTTCCACTACGATCGCGGGGCGTGTAGTACGTAACTTTGTTGTAGAACTTGATGTAGTCTGCTTCTTGCTGCAAGCGAAATGAAACAATATGACCACCAACTTTAATCAAGATATGTGGATTTAAACTCTGATTTGAGTTAAAGTAAACAACAAATCCCAGAAACTTTACCCTAAATTACTGGTAGAGTAAGGGAGAGAAATCATGCAAATGTTGAGAAAGTAGGCCCTACTGTCTTCCAAGTGACAGTTAATCATTTCGTGCCTAACATGATCCACGAAGATCGTATTTTTGCGAGGATTAATTGAATGTATTTGTTTCCATTTATTTCCATTAATTTCCATTTAGGACTGTGCATAATAGAAACCCACCAATATCGCTTGCGTCCATTTTTTAAGTATGTAGTAGACCATAAAGGGACTGTACAGTACTGGTTGTGGTGGGAATTCATGTTTTGACATTCCCAAGTGAGATAATGAGAAACCTCAAATGAAATATGAAAGAGCATGTTGTTTAAAAGAAAGATTCATCGTTTATTTGATGAAAATTGTTTTTCAAATGGCCGAGATATCCAAAAAGCGATGATAATAAAAGGCGACAGGCCACCCCTTTTATTAGGATCTCTTTGTTTCACCTTGTTTTTGGATATCTCAGCCTTTTCAAAACCGATTTTCATCAAATAAACTTTCGATACCCCTTAGAATTGCATGCTCTTTGACATCTCGTAGAGTGGTTTCTGAATATCTCGCAAAACGTTAAAAGCTAAATCCTCACCTCAACCAGAACTGTACACACCCTTTAAAACACAATTCCGTTCAAAAGTGGTAATTGGGGTGGTGACAGCATGTTCTGACGAAATTACTATTTACATATTTTTGTTAAAATCCAGATTGAAAGCTATGAGAAGTGCATTAAGATGAGTATGGGAAGTCCCCTAACAGCTTTATAGATATAGGTTACCATTGTATGATGTGGATTATTTTTTGTTGCATTTTACTTGTTTTTGTTCATTTCCACTTAGTACACGACACATGTGAATGTACATCCCCCTCCCTCCTCACAGAAACTTGCGAAAAAAGGAAAACTGTTTGTGACAGCATTACTACCTTGTGGGAATCGTCAATAGAAGGTGCTCCATGACCGTGCCGGGATGCATTATGCTATCTATGGAAATTTGAATCCCCTTTGTTCAACATGCAGTACTGAATCACGTCATCTTAAATTTTTTCTTGACTCAAAATCCTATCCAGCTACTTTTTTGTTGGTTTTGAGATATCAGGGTCACATTGTTACCCCCTTATACCCACCTCCTGGATCGTTCCACATCGATCGTATCTAGTGGTGATAGCAACGTGATCGTAGTCGTGATAGTAGCCAACGCAGTCGTCATCGATGAAGTGGATGTCGCTGGGGCCGTCCTGGCTATCAAGAAGCGATCTGTCAACATACAGCGTCATCGATGTGCTGCCGCAGAAGACTTCATTGCCTAAAAAATATAAGGCGGGAAATGTAGCAACATAAACTGCATCGACATCGATATTTGACTGTTGAAATGACCCTGTTAGATAATGACGATGAAGTGATATTTACCCCAGCCCAACTCACTGTTATTTAGGGTACGCATATATTATGCTCGTTACCTTCCTTTGAACCCTCCCTCCCCCCCCCCCCCATCCCCACCTCAGCGGATGTTTCACAAAGCTGTTCATAAAGTTACGAACAACTTACGAGCGACTGGTGATCAGTGTTGATGTGCTATACCTATCAGAATTTCCATAATTCAGCAGAAGAACTGATCACACGTCGCTCGTAAGTTGTTCGTAACTTTACGAACAGCTTTATAAAACAGGGCCCAGGACTGCCAACATTTCTGAATCCCCATTTTCGCGGGCTTTTTGCAGGTTTTTCCAGCCTGGGAGATCCCCTAAATCCGGAACAATGCTCAATGCACCCCGTACTTCAGGTGAGCTCTAAATTCCATCCCCTAATGTCAAGACAGACACCCCAATCTCATCTCAGGTAGGCTGTCATTTCAAGACATAAGGAAAGATTCTTTTGTGTTCAAGATGTAATATCAGAACTCATCAGAACAAAAAATAAAAATCTCATGACGAACATGTTTGTTAAATTTCGTTATAGAAATATGACCTCTTTTGTCATGTTTGCAAACGAAATCGTCAGATGAAAGTTTTCGGTCCGGAGTTCGTCGCACGAAAAACACCCCGTGACCAGATATTTAGGGAACATGCATGCGGTCCCTCTGATCCAGGAGGGGCGGGAAGATAATTACGGCCTACTAACTTAGGAAAGCCATTTCGGTGTTAGCGTTGCTCTCCCACAGAGCGTTGCTTTATTACCTAAATATTGTTCGTTACCCCTCTACACCTGGCAAAAAGGGACATGGTGTTTAGGTAAAACATTTTTTTTTTTTTTTTTTTTAACAGGAGTGTCCAAACACAACAAGATTCGAACCTGGGACCTATTCTTTAAGAGTTCGAGCCCTCATCCACCTAACTAATTCAGCGCTACCCGATAATGGGAGCGTGGTGGCCGTTTTCTGAGTAAACAGTCTGTGCTTAAGTGTATAAGAACAAATATTATCACTCTGGTGCATGAAAATAGAAATTAAAAAAAAAAACCACCCTCCATTATCACAATATTGCTCGTTTTGAAACGACAGTGGCGCTTGTGTGCACACATGGTTTTAAACGAACTCAAATTGGTCTGTAGATATGCCGTGAATCGGACTAGATGTCACTTGAACACCACACCTGGATATTCCGTCACTGTGACGTCAGTGAACACTTCGCGTGGAGTTGTGTCTGATAATTTTGAAACAAAACAAACAATATTGTAAACAAACGCAGGTCACATTATTCATTGTATTAACCATCATAAGAAAAAAAAAATCATAGATTCCCCTGTAAACAAACAAAGAAACAATTTTCTTACATCTACTAAGAGAGCTGACCAAACGTAAGTAAGATTTTTCTGTCCTTTCTTTCATTTATTTCCATCGAGAGTGTTTGGAGAATACGGATTTATTTTGTTTTCCTTTTTTTTTGCTGCCTAAATTCTTATGCGTTGTCCAAATATCATTTTCAACAAACAAAATGTAATGGAAGACCAGTGAATACTCCAATATTTATATGATCGAAGTAATCCAGCTTGAGTAATACCTAACTTTAAAAGTTACCTATGAGGAGATTGGTAAATGACAAATATCTGTATGCATCAAAACGATGTAAAATATGAACTTTAGATATTCATCACCATGAGAGTTTAACTGCGATATATGGTCAAATGACCAATATTTCTCAACATGAATATGACGTATACATTTGCGTAATTCCTCACCATAAGAATAAACTACGGGAGAAGTTGGGTAATATTGACATTGTCTATCTACATCACGATGACGTATATACTCGATTAAATCCTCACAAACAAACAAGCAAACAAACAAACAAAAAAAGCATGTAGGAGGTGATCAAATGGCAGAGACTCATATATATCAAAATGACGCATGCACCTAATTCCTCACCATCATAAGAATAACATCGCACTCCGGCATCTTCATAGTGCGAGCAGTCATGGTGTCCTATGCTATTTTGAGGACAGTCAAAGATGCTGTCTTCATATCCATTACAATGTACGTTATCAAGATAGATCGGACCAGTTCCCCCACCAAACATGTGGATGGCTTCCGAGGCTCCGTCAAAGCCAAGACTCCGGCAGACTACTCGGGCGTCGTTTAAGTCCCAAAAATCGTCGCATACAGTGCCCCAAACTCCATCATAGTAGACCTCCACTCGCCCATGGCGAGAACTTGAGCCGTTCACCAGCCTCACTGTGGACCCTGAAAATATGTAGCACTCATTTGAAGAGCACGTTAGAGTCAGTTTTTCTCTTCCATTCCAATAGAAAGGGAGAGAATTGCATATACAGTTCAATTCAGATTCATTTTCACTTTTCGACAAAACGTAGCAACATATACTTCACCATATACCTGTTTACTATATTCTTAAAACAAAGAATAATGTAAGCGATACATTGTGAAATGAACAGAGTACAGAACAATAGCGAAACATTATAAAACATCATTCTACAATAACAAAACGTTGGAATAAATAACTATAAGACGAAAAATAAGCAAGCTACAAAAAATGGAGGGACCCCCTGAAAGTACGGTGCTTGTTATATTATATTATGGGCCCTCTGAACAAGAAAATCAATATAAATATAGTTTATGTATTTGTTAAATAGTAAAGAAACAAGATAACGGAAGAGGTAAATCAATACAACGTCTCTGCACAAACTATGACACATTATAGCTCTATGTAACTCGTCATTTTATCTGTGCTGCTTTCTAAACGTTTTTAGTTTTTTTGTTTGTCGCCTAAAGATACATGTACGTGATCTTGCAGTATGACTGCCGAGTTTCAATTAGCGCCTTTATTTAAACGCTGCGACACATTAAGTGATAGGTTGCTCAGTTGAGTAGTTATTGGCCAATTTCGACTAGAGACTCCCATGATGTTCCGTGATTGAACATCGCTCATTGTTACTGCCATCTGTCTATATTCAGTCCGCAAATTATAAAAACGAAATTTAAAACCGAAAAACAATTTATTTTTTTAAACAAAAATAGTTTCAAGAAAAGTATCTTGTTACACACAAATTCTTCGAAAAGGAAAGAAGCACATGGATAGTTTCACACATTATTTTTCCTTTGCTGTCCGCCTTCCTGTTTTGATGCAGAAAAGAGACACTGTCTATGCAGATCACTTCGTACATTTCAGTGTCGTTGCATGCAATGTCAAGCTTTTATGGCTGTCATTTTGACCATTATTTACAGATAAATATAATGAGCAATTCTTTGCTATCGTTAGAACTGTACAATTACACATAATCCAAAATTAACAATTACTAAAAAAGCACTTCTAATAAAAATTTCAAAGGATATTGAAAAATGTTGAATACAAATTCCCTTCAAAATAAACTGAAGAATAGCTATTTCAATTGAATATTCACTTTCATTCATTTTTGTTGTTAATCTCATTGTTGTTTTTGTTTTAGTAACTTCAGTAGATTAAGTACCTGGGTCTCCAATAGTGATAATCTCCGGGGTCGTGGGAAGCCGGTCCGTTGTACCTGGCATGCATGAAGGAACAACAAAAGTACGATTTTAATCAAAACTTACTCATCATTGTGTTAGAATCTTCGCGAAAATGTTTTTTCACGAAATATTCCCGCATCAGATAACTGCATAGTAAGTTTATCGCTTCCTCCAGTGTGCGGAAATCAAATTTGTAAGCATAAGCCTTTTCATTTGTTGATTTTTTTTTAACTAAAGTGGTACAGCTTGCGTATCTGGATGCTCACTTGTAAAGTCGTTCTGGTTCACAATACTAATCTCAGTCTATCCATAGGAATAAAAGGGGGTGCTGTGGCAAATTGGATAAGACTCCCGACTCCCGCCCAATGCTTACGTTCGCGATCCTGTTATGGAAAACATGTTTTACCCACCATGTCCCTCTCGAGCCAGGTGTACTGGCAACGCTAGGATAATAAGAATGGCAGGGCCCTCTGGTAGAGCAGTGGCAACACTGAAGGGGCTACCCTGGATAAATAAGATATTATTGTTATTATCATTATTATTATTATTATTATTATTATTATTATTATTATTATTATTATTATTATTATTATTATCATTATCATTATTATTACTATTATTATTACTATTATTACAACTTTTATTAGAGATTTAGACTTGACTGAAAGTACAATCAAAGGGATAAAATCCCGTCGAGCAAGTCTTGCTGAATGACGACAGTGGAAGTTTTCTCTTTTTTTTTTGTAAGCAAAATTATATCTCATGTCTATAATAATATCTATAATTCTATGCGGCCTCTCTACTTCGGAAACAAATATCTTCGCATACCTTAAAATCACTCCCATCATTGATAATCATTTCTTGTTTCCTGTAAAGTATTTTACAGTTAACAGAAGTAGAAATTCCCATATAAGCCCTGTTGTTCTGCCCTAGATGTGTAGTGATTAGGATTAGCTGTCATGTGATTATACCTTACCTGGGGATTCCGTCTCTGTGATGATAGGGTCAGTGACCACTTCTTGTGGAGTTGTGTCTGAACTTTTCAAAACAAAACATGTACAACTAATCCCTTCCGTGTTGTTAAATGTAAAGAAAAAATCATAATAAAATCTCGTATATAAAAAAAATGCTTTCATATTTCCACCAAGAGAGCCGACCATGTAAATCGGTTTCTCCCTTCCTTCACGTGTTACCATCGAAAGTGTTTGAGGAGAGAGGATTCATTTTCTTTTTTGCTTGATTATTTTCTGTCCATATACAACCATACACCACCACCCCCCCCCCCCCAAAAAAAAAAATAAAAAAATGAAGATAGCATACGTTGATATCTAAATGATCAATCAACACATCTTGAGCAACACCTCAGCATTAGGATGACCTTTGAAGGAGATTAAAAGGTATACAATTGTTAATATCTATATAATTGACGCATATGTTTATCACAGGAATAAAACCGTGATAAATGGTCAAATGAGCACCATTGCTAAACATCAGTATGACGTACGTACTTGAGCAATTCCTCACCATAGGAATAAACTGTGGGAGGAGAGGGGTCAAAGTAGCTACATCACAATGACGAAGGCCTGTCATACTTGACTATAATAGTCCTCGGCACAGAAATGATAGGAGCTGGTCAAATGGCAAAGATTTATGTGCATCAAAACAACATAATCTATTTAAAGGGGATTGAGTGAATGCATCAATACCGGTAGAACACATCAGTGAAGCATGAGGAAAACCTGACAATATGTTGAAAAGTTATGAGTTTTTGAAGTTTTGATGCCGCCCAAGCTGGACGAGAAGAGTACTACGGTCCTTGATGTCACCGCAGAACAACGATATAAAGAAAATATAACGAGAATTCAACATTTTCTTTTAGTGAAAAGTGTACTTTTTTTTTGTACTTGTCGATGACATATGTTAAATGCAATACAAATTCTCCTGCATTTTGAAAAAAAGTACGCCAATTTCTCTTCGATTATGCTGAATTTTTTTTTTACCTTTTTGAATTCTCTTAAGAATTTCTTTATAATCATTGTTCAGCTGTGACATCACTGACTGTTATAGTCTCGTCATCCAGCGTTTGCGGCACCAAAACTTTAAAAATTCATAACTTTTCAAAGGATTGTCCGATTTTCCTCAAACTTTCACGAATGTAATCTATTAATATTCCTGCATTCACTCAAATCACAAGTATTTTTTTTTTTTTTTTTGGGGGGGGGGGGGGGGGAGGATCCTCCTCTTTAAGTAATTCCTCACCATAATAAGAGTAGCATCGCACGCCGATATCTTCATAGTGCCCGCAGTCGTGGTTTCCTATGCCATTGTGAGGGCAGTCAAAGATACTGTCTTCATATCCATTACAACCCACGTCATCGAGATAGATTGGACCAGTTCCCCAGCCAAAATATTGTTGGGATTGCGCGACTCCATCAAAGCCAAGACTCCGGCAGACAACACGGGCGTCGTTATAGCCCCAATAATCGTCGCATACAGTGCCCCAAACTCCAGCGTAGTAGACCTCCACTCGCCCTTCAAGAGAGTTGGAACCATTCACCAGCCTCACAGTGGATCCTGTAAATATCAGTGCCCATTTTATTAGCACATTAGAGACGGTTTTTTTTTTTCTCTTCCCTCCCAATACACACAATAGAAAGGGAGAAAATTGCAAATACAATACAAATCAATTCAATTCATTTTCACCATTTGCTAGAACGAAGTAACATTCACGTCACTCTTTTTAAACACAGAAATAATGTAAGCGGTACAATGTGAAAGGAACAGAGTACAGAACAAGAGCGAAACATTATAATACATCATTTTATAACAACAAAAGTTGCAATAAAAAATGACTATAAGGAGAAAAATATGCAAGGTTCGAAAAATGGAGGAATCCACTGAAAGTACGAGGCTTGTTATATTATATGGGCCCCTTTGAAGAAGAAAATCAATACAAAAAATAGTTTAGATATGTAGTCGTTAAATTGTAAATAAACAAGAAAACCGAAGAGATGAATAAATACAACCTCCCTGCCCAAACTATGACACATTATAGCTCTATGTAACTCGTCATTTTATCTGTGCTGCTTTTTAAACGTTTTTAGCTTTTTTGTTTGCCGCCATCAGATACATGTACATGATCTTGCAGTTATGACTGCCGAGTTTCAATTGACGCCTTGATTTAAACGCTGCGACACACGAGGCACAGCAGGTGATAGGTTGCTCAGTTGAGCAGTTATTTGCCAATTTCCACTAGAGACCCTATGATGTTCCCCGATTGAACATTGCTCATTGTTCCTGGACTCCGTCTATATTCAGTCCGCAAAATACACAGAAAAGACATTTAAAGCCGAAAAACAATTTATTTTTCTAACAAAAAGAAATTTCAAGAAAAGTATCTTGTTAGACACATTTTTTTTTTCGAAAAGGAAAGAAGCACATAGATAGTTTCACACATTATTTTTCCTTTGCTGTCCGCCTTCCTGTTTTGATGCAGACAAGAGGCACTGTCTATGCAGATCACTTCGTACATTTCAGTGTCATTGCATGCAATGTAAAGCTTTTATGGCTGTCATCTAGACCATTATTTACAAATAAATATAATGAGCAATTCTATGCTATCGTTAGAACTGTACAATTACAAATAATTCAAAATTAACAATTACTTGGACAGCACTTATAATAAAAATTTCAAAGGATATTGAAAAATGCTGAATACGTATTCCTTTCAAAATAAACGCAAAAATAGCTGTTTCAATTAGACATACAGTTTTATTCATTATTATTGTTGTTCGTATTCTTGTTATTGTTTTAGTAACTTCAGTAGATCAAATACCTGGGTCTCCAATAGTGATAATCTCCGGGGTTGTGTGAAGCCGGTCCGTTGTATCTGGCATGCATGCAGGAACAACAAACAGACGATTTTCATAAAAACGTACTCATGCGTTGGAATCCACTTGATATGAAAATGTTTTTCATGAAGTGTTCCGCGCATCAAATAACTGCATAATAAGTTTACCGCTTCCTCCAGTATGCGGAAAACAAATTTGTTAGCATAAGCCTTTTCATTTGTTGACTTTTTACTAACTGGCACAGCTTTTGTGTATGGATGATCACTTGTCTTGTAAAGTCGTTCTGGCTCACAATAATAATCTCAGTCTATGCACAGGAATAAAAGAGATTTAGTCTTGACTAAAAGTACAATCAAAGTAATAAGATTATGTCGAGCAAGTGTTGCTGAATGACGACAGTGGAAGTTTCTTTTTTTATAAGCAAAATGATATCTCATATCTATAATGATATTCATAATTTTACATGGCCTTTCTACATGAGAACAAATATCTTCGCATACATTAAAATCACTCCTATTATTGATCATTTTCTTATTTACTGTAAAATATTTTACAGCTAACAGCAGTAAAAATCAAAACATGAATGAATGAATAAATGAATGAATGAATAATGAATGAATGAATGAATGAATGAATGAATAAATGAATGAATGAATAATGGATGAATGAATGAATGAATAAATAAATGAATGAATGAATGAATGAACTTCAAGTGCAGCTGCTTCTCTTCGTCGGGTGTCCATTTTATTGTACAAATAAATCATTACGATGATCTTATTCAATAAAATTAAATAAAAAACTAATCAAGAATACACTGCGAATACATTCACGAGGAGAAACCCGACAGCGGCCAGAGCAAAATAGCCCATGAACGTTGATAAAACATTCTCTAGTCGCCAACGATTTAGTTCATATGACAGTTAAGGATGAGAAAAAGTCTTTACGTTTATACGAAATCAAAGTTTAATAATGATTTATGAACCAAAGGGACTTTCATTATTTTGAATGAAGTCACGTGAACAAGTCGTCATGTCAGGTGCTCATAGAACGTCTCGATTAAAATAACCGGTTGACATTCAGTGACTTGTGACATGTTCATCACTTTTCTGCACATCTCTTAAATTCTCCCCTATCTGTTCCTTGCATTCCATTGCTTCTTTTCAAACATTTTTTTTTTTTTTTTTTTTTTTTTACAATTATCATTTCGACGAAAAATTCCCTCTTATAAGACATGGAAATATCTTGAAAGTGCTGGCGGAACATAGAGCAGGTAAAATTGAAGGGGGAAAGAGAATTATAAAAAGAGAAAACGGAAAATGGTAGGAAGCAGTAAAGAGGAAGAGAAAGAGAGAGAGGTCTGCAGTATTACCGTCATCAGTTATGACGTCATCATCTGTCGATGGTGGCGCTACTGTTGAAGACATGTCTGGGAAAAGAAACAGGATAATATTGGCAAGGCGCAGAAACGTACGACTGGACAATGCACTTCGTTAAAAAAAAAACTTTTCTCAATAAAAAAGGAAAAGGAATGACTGTGACTCTCGACAGCTTATGGTTTGCTTATTCTCTTTACGTGAATTAAAATTTCGGTATCATAAATCCACTATATTGTTCTACTTGCCAAAGGAAAGCGGCTTATCTTATCGCGGGGTGTTGGGGGGGGGGGGGGGGACGGAGGGTTTCAAAGCAATCTCGGGGCTTAAATCTGGTAAGACTTGAATAGTGTAAAATTTTCACCACACCGTTGTTGTTCCTGTTGATGATAAAAGAATGACATTTTGTGGAGTTCTCTTTACATCTTCCTAATATCGTTGTTAAACTGTGACATCACAGACTGTTGTAGTCTCATCATCCAGCGTTGACGGCACCAAAACTTTAAGAATTTATAACTTTTTAACGGATTGTCTGATATTTTTCAAACTTTCACGAATGTGATCTCTTAATATTCTTGCATTCATTAAAATCACATTTATTTGTGAAGGAAACGTCCCCTTCAAGTAATTCCTCACCATCATAAGAATAACATCGCACTCCAGCATCTTCAACGTGCCCGCAGTTGTGGTTTCCTATGCCATTGTGAGGGCAGTCAAAGATGCTGCTTTCATTTCCATTACAACCCACATTATCGAGATAGATTGGACCAGTTCCCCCGCCAAAATTTCGGATGGCTTCCGAGGCTCCGTCAAAGCCAAGACTCCGGCAGACTACTCGGGCGTCGCTATAGTCCCAATAATCGTCGCATACAGTGCCCCAAACTCCAGCGTAGTAGACCTCCACTCGCCCGTGGCGAGAACTTGAGCCATCCACCAGCCTCACTGTGGACCCTGGAAATATCAGCGCTCATTTTATTAGCACACTAGAGTCGCTTTTTCTCTTCCCTCCCAATACACACAATAGAAAGGGAGAAAATTGCAAATACAATGCAAATCAATTCGAAATTCATTTTCACCATTTGCCAGAACGAGGTGACATTCACGTCACTCTTTTTAAACAAAGAAATAATGTAAGCGATACATCGTGAAAAGAACAGAGTACAGAACAATAGCGAATCATTATAACACATCATTTTATAATAACAAAAGTTGCAATAAATCACTATGAGGAGAAAAATATGCAAGGTTCGAAAAACGGAGGAATCCACTGAAAGTACAATGCTTGTTATATTATATGGGCCCCTCTGAAGAAGAAAATCAATACAAAAAAAAAAATAGTGTAGAAATGTAGTCGTTAGATAGTTAATAAATAGAAAAAAAAAACAAACAAACGGAAGAGATATATAAATACAACCTCCCTGCCCAAACTATGACACATTATAGCTCTATGTAACTTGTCATTTTGTCTGTGCTGGTTTCTAAACGTTTTAAGCTTTTTTTTGTTTGTCGCCTTAAGATACAATGATCCTGCAGTATGACAACCAAGTTTCAGTTGGCGCCTTCATTTAAACGCTGCGACTCACAAGACACATTAAGTGATTGGTTCCTCAGTCAGTCAGCTGAGCAGTTATTTGCCAATTTTTCACTAGAGACCCCCACGATGTTCCGCGATTGAATATTGCTCATTGTTCCTGCACTCTGGCTATAATCAGTCCACAAAATACACAGAAACGAAATTGAAAAATCCCCCCCCCCAAAAAAAAAAAAAAGATGGTTTTGACCTTTTGGATAGTCCCAGGAAAAGTATCTTTTTAGACAGGATTTCTTCGAAAGGGTAAGAAGCACAAGGAGAGTTGCATATATTATTTTTTTTTTCCTCTGGCTGTCCGCCTTTGATGCAGAAGAGACACTGTCTATCCAGAACACTTTGAACATTTCAGCGTCATTGCATGCAATGTCAAGCTATTATAATTGTCATCTTCACCATTATATACAGATACCTATACTTTGCAAGTCTTTGCTATCACTAAACATGTACAATTATCAAAAAAAATCCATAATTACCAATTACTGGAACAACACTGATAATAAGACTTTAAAAGGAATTGCAGAATTTTGAATACATATTCCCTTGAAAATAAACTTATAGATAGCTGTTTCAATTAGACATACAGTTTTATCTATTATTATTGTTGTTCTTATTCTTGTTTTTGTTTTACTAACTTCAGCAGATTAAGTACCTGGGTCTCCAATAGTGATAATCTCCGGGGTTGTGTGAAGCCGGTCCGTTGTATCTGGCATGCATGCAGGAACAACAAACATACGATTTTAATCAAAACTTGCTCATGATTGTGTTAGAATCCACTTGATATGAACATGTTTTCACGAAGTGTAATTCTCCGCATCAGATAACTGCATAATGAGTTTACAGCTTTCTCCAGTATGTGGAAATCAACTTTGTTAGCATAAGCCTTTTCATTTTGTTGATTTTCTTTTACTAAGTGGTACAGCTTGTCTGGATGCTCACTTGTAATGTCGTTCTGGTTCACAATACTAATCTAAGTCTATGTTTAGGAATAAGAGAGATTTAGACTTGACTGAAAGTACAATCAAAGTAATAAAATCCTGTGGAGCAAGTGTTGCTGAATGACGACAGTGGAAGTTTTCTTCTTTTTTTTTGTAAGCAAAATGATATCTCATATCTCTAATTTGTTTATACTTCTATGCGGCCTCTCTACATCGGAGACAAATATCTTCGCACACATTAAAAACACTCCCACCATTTGATAATTTTTTTTCTGTAAAATATTTTACAGTTAACAGCAGTAGAAATTCCCAACGCAGCATCGGCCAGCCAGGCAACCAGGGGAAGGTGTCCAGTACTTAAATGGCCGAAACACTGGTGATTCCTGGTGTGTTGCTGATGACCCATTGGCATGGCGTTATTTCCGTTATTTATCCTCTACCCAGTGCAGCTGCTTCTCTTCGTTGGATATCCATATCATTGTACAAATAAATCATTACAATGATCTTACTCAAACAAAATTAGATCAAAAACTAATAAAGAATACACTGAGAATACATTCATAAGGAGAAAATTAATAGCGGCCAGAGCAAAATAGCTCAGGAACGTTGATACAAACGTGCTCTAGTCGCCAACGATTTAGTTCATATGACAAGTGTATAAAGAAAAATTCATTACGTTTATACGAAATCAAAGTTTAATCATTATTTATGAACCAAAGAGACTTTCATTATTTTGAATTAAGTCACGTGAACAAGTCGTCATGTCAGGTGCTCAAAAATGTCTCGATGAAATCGGCATTCATGATGCCTTATGACGTGTTCATCACTTTTCTGCACCTCTCTCATTTATTTCTTTATCTGTTGTTGCCATTTCATTGCATCTTTTTAACCAGTTTTCATATTTTATTACTTTGATGGAAAAGTCCCTCTTGCAGAGACGGCAGGGGGTTATCTTGAACACAGAACAGGTAAGAATGAAGGAAAGAAAAAAAGACAATTATAAAAGGAGAGAACGGAAAATGGTAGGAAGCAGGGAGAGAGAGAGAGAGAGAGAGAGAGGTCTGCCCATTACCCATACCTGTCAATGGTGGCTCTTCTGTTGAAGACACGTCTGAGAAAGAAACAAGACAATAATGGCAAGGCGCAGAAAGGTATGCAAACTACGACTGAACAATGCACTTCCTGAAAAAAAAATCCTCTCAATAATAACACGAAAATTAATTACGGTGACTCTCGACAACTTTTGATATGAACTGAAATGCCAGTATCACGAATCCAATTGTTCTACTTGCCAATGGAAAACGGCATGTCTTATCACTCAAGAGGGACGAGGGACGGAGGTGTTCAAAACAATCTCGGGGATTAAAGGGATGGTATAGTTATATTGGTTGAGGTGAGGATTCAGCTTTTAACGTTTTGCGAGATACTTTATGACTTTATGAAATGTTAAAGAGCATACAATTCTAAGAGGAATTCAAAGTTTATTTGATGAAAATCGGTTTTGGAATGGCTGAGATATCCCAAAACAAAGTAAAACAAAGCGATCCTAATAAAAGGTGGGTCCCACCTTTTATGAGGATCGCTTTGTTTTCTAAATCTCGGCCATTTCAAAACCGATTCTCATCAAATAATCTTTGAATTCCTCATAGAATTCTATGCTCTTTCATATTTTATAAAAGGTTTCTCATTATCTCAAAAAAATCATCATCAAAAGGCTTTAGGAAATCTGAGGCTCCATATCAACCGAATCTGTACGATCCTTTAAATCTGATCACACTCAAATAGTGTAAAGTTTGCATTACTGCAAGACATGCGTATAATACAATTTGGATAGAGCTAAGTTCAGTAAAATATTTATAAGGATTTTTTTCGGTCGATTTCCTTTGTCTTTATCACGTGGTTTTCCCACAATTATCATCAATCTACGAACAGAAGTATATATTATTCAAATTTCCATTCGTTTTTATAGTTCCTTCATGATCATTACAGACCAAATTTCAAACACATTCGATTTTAATGGTTAATTTCAGAAATCACATTTTTGTCTGATATCTTATTTAATCGAGGTATTGTATAAGTAAATAATAGATTGAGGAGTGCTTTGAAATATAGTGAAAAAAAAAATCCCTGAAAGTGGAATATACATAAAATCACGCATTTAATCGAAGAGACATGGTTTATCGCATAAGACGTGTGAAAGCAATGCTGCCGTGTCCATCATCATAATGTTAACACGTGATAGTCTCACCATGATATGCCACCATGCCATATGGTCTAGTAAAGACGCTGTGATAGTAGTATCCAAATGTTCCGTTGTTTCTCTCGATCCCGAGGGCGTCGTTATTCCAATCAGACCACATAATGACGTCATCGACGACAACGAGATCGAACGAATGAGCGCCGGGCATCGACAAAACCACCGTTCTGTCCCCACCCCAGAAGTCGCTCGATTCAATCCTGTCGTAGGAGGCGTCGCACCAGTACAACCGAGAGCCTGCAATAATAGAATCATTGCACATTGCCAGCGTGTATAATCAGTGGTAATAATGATAGAGAAAATCATCATAAGTAGCCTTTTCCATGTAATTATTACCTTCCACGAGTTCGTCGCCTTCATATTTTACCCAGCAAACTCTAAATGATCAGTAGAATGCCTCTGACGAGAGGGAAATTTAGGGTAAAACATCTTGTCCAATAAGGATGTATGAATAAGCCAGTTCGGGGTTCCAGTTTGAGCATGAGCAGAAAAAGGTCATTTGTACCGAGAGGCAGGTTGGTTTTTAATTTCACTGAGATAAGCATCTGTAATGTTATGATTATTCATGTAATCCTTATAAATAATGTCTGCCAGTACATCCTCCTGACAGCAAGCCTGGTATTTGGCAATGTTAACAGAAAAAGTTTCTTAATGTATTCAAAACATCAGCACAATGAAATGGATGCTTCCCAAAGTGTTGATTGACGAACCATTCTAATCACTTCATCTACACAGGTTCATCCTTTGTTAGAATACGAATTCCATAAATTGCTATGTTGGGCAAGCTGCTGTCGCTTTGAATTGAGTGAAGTGCCTAAACAACTGAGAAAAGTGAAAGGTCATTTGTACCCATGCGCACATGAGCTATCTCCGAACTGGCTTATTACATGCAATGATAGATATGGGGCAATAATTGAACCAAGGGTCTCCCTTTTAAGAGCTCTAATCCACACTTTATATCCCAGAGCTCCCTCGGCACTGCTTTAGTATAATTGTTGCTACAGAATTATTCTAATATTATCACGAGTATTTCATCATTATTGCCTTTACTCCTGATTAGTAATAATCTGACCTTAATGGGGATGTTATGCTCTTGATATAAAAATGCGATGCCAATACTTATGGCGGTGATAACGATGATGGTGATGATGATAATGATGATAATGATCCTTGTTTGTTTGTTTCATTTTCCATCTCTGAATATGATTGAATAGCCTTTTTTTTTCTCTCTGTGTACTCTACAATTTCACATTTGTTTCAGTCAAATTGTTTGTTTGTTTGTTTGTTTGTTTTGTTTGTACTTCGCATGTTTCATAAAATTATGAAATTTTGGTTAACTACGTTAAATTACCATACTGTCATTTAAAAATATATTTATTTTGTGTTCTAGTTATAATTATATTGTGCTAATTTTATCAATGCTTTTGCAAATCCTTTTCATTGTTTATTTTATGTATTTTCTTGCCTTTAACGAATTTTACCAACCACTTGTATTACCATGCCGACCTTATATTGTTTATACTTCTTTTATATACTATGTAACTAAATTTTGTCTTAAAAACCGTACCCGTTTATTTATGACTCATGTTTTTTTTTATTTGAATATTCATCAAATTATGAACTTATTTTTATTATTCCTAAAAACGAAGTTGGTTTTATCTTGAAAGTAATACTTAATTCAATTGCATGATTTAATATTGTTTTATATACATTGTAGTTCTTTTTATTTATCATTGGTTTATCCTGTTTAAACCACTCCTTTTTTATTCTGTAGACATATTTGATTTCTAATTTGCAAAGCATTTTATATTTAATGTCAATGTTAATGTTTTAAATATTATTCATATTTTACATCGTTCATTTAATTTGTTGATTACATATTTTCAATTGATTTTTAATTGATTCACCCTAAATAAATATGATTTAATTTAATAAGATGATTTAGTATATGTATAGATTTTTAAAATTTCTTTTCAGTTATTTTTTTTATTTATCGTTTTTGTATTTCTTAAATCTGTTAGATTGTTATAACCATATTTGATTGACAATTGGTAAATTATTGCATCATTCATTTTTTCGTTTAATGTTTCAGACTTTATTCTTACATTTATTTCGTCTAATCTATTTATTAATTTCTTTGTTCCCATTTGGCCACTGTACAAAATCGTATACATCTTGTTTTTTCCCAGTTTGCTGTTATGTATATAGAGTTATCATACGTTTGTATTTGTTCATTGTTTTGTATACGTTGTATTTTTACATGTATGTGGACCCCTTTGGAAATCAGTCTTGAGCTGAAAGGGCTATCCACCCTGTGAATGGAAATGAATAAATAAAATTAAAAAAGCCCATATTCAGCTGTACCAGCTGGTCTTCCATGGGTTCAGGTTGGATGACGAGGCGGTCCACTTCATCGGGTTATGTACCCTACTCTTTGCGATGAATGAATGAAGTGGGATTTTTTTCGTGCATGAGTTGTGACTCTCTCACACGCGGGACCTCCACTTTATGTCCTATCTAAGGGACAGAGGCCCCGTTTACAGTGCGGGGCCGGGCTCGGCCGCGGCCGAGCCCGGCCTCAATTGAGCGGCCGAGCCTCGCAATTTTGTCCGTTTACAGTGCTGGGCTCGGTCGCGCTTTTAATTCAAACCTTTCAATATTTTGTCGTAGTGGCGCTCTGCTTGTAAACAAACGCAATTTGGTATAGTCTGGTTTTCAGACCCTTTGCCAACTGGATTCCGTGGCGACGAAGTCGCCGTTCGGGCAAAGGCCTTTGCCGAAGGAAAAATCCTTTGCAGGACAAAACCACCTTAAACTATACTAGTTTTTAACGTTAAGGGGGTTAATATCCTGAATAGCGAAATAGTACGGGCAGAGGGTTTGGAAGCCAGACTAAAATTGGCCGCGCATTTGGCCCAGTTTGCTTCTACACTGAGAAAAAGCATATGTTTTAGTTCGGTGGGGCTCACCACCTCCAGAGCACCTCCAGAGCACCTAAAGAGCGAGGCCAAATGCGCGGCCAATTTTGGCCCCGCATTTGGCCTTTTGCGCGTTTACAACGAAATGAAGGCGGGCACTGTAAACGGGGTCTATGTTTACACAGGGCGTTGAGTTGGCTCAGTCGTTAACGCGTCTGCCTCACAATCCAAAGGACCCCGGTTCGATTCCCAGGTCCCATGGAGCAATGTTGTTTGTAATCATACCTCCCGTGTAGTAATAGGCAAAACACTCTGTCCCTCGGATAGGACATCAAATGGAGGTCCCGTGTGCGAGAGAGTCACATCTCATGCACGTAAAAGACCCCCCCCCCTTCATTTATTCATCGCAAAGAGCAGGGTGTTTAACCGGGGTCATCCCACGAGACCGACACTCACGAGTCATACGGTCCACGAGACCGACATAAACAAGGAAAAGTAGAAATTACGCGGTGCGTAACATATGTCCCCGCCGGAAGTAGCATTTTGTAACAAAATGTGCAATATAGGTAAAAAATCAAGGTCAAAGGTCATAGAAGTCAAAGGTCAAAATTCTGTGTAGAAGTTTTGAAGCCCTCAACTAGTGCCATCATATAAAGCAAACGGAATTGAAATCGGGTTAAAAATGGCGAAGGAGTAGCATTTCGTAGCAAAATGTACAATATAGGTCAAAAATCAAGGTCAAAGGTCAAAGAAGTCAAAGGTCAAAATTCTGTGTAGAAGTTTTGAAGCCCTCACCTAGTGCCATCACATAAAGCAAACGGAATCGAAATCGGGTTAGAAATGGCGAAGGAGTAGCATTTTGTAGCAAAATGTACAATATAGGTCAAAAAATCAAGGTCAAAGGTCAAAGAAGTCAAAGGTCAAAATTCTGTGTAGAAGTTTTGAAGCCCTCACCTAGTGCCATCACATAAAGCAAACGGAATCGAAATCGGGTTAGAAATGGCGAAGGAGTAGCATTTTGTAGCAAAATGTACAATATAGGTCAAAGGTCAAGGTCAAAGGTCACGACTGAAATTCTGTGTAGAAGTTTCAAAGCTCCCATGTAGTGCTATCATATAAAGCAAACAGAATCAAAATTGGCTCATAAATGACAGAGAAGTAGCAAATTGAAGATTTTGATCACACACGGACGCACACACGGACACACGGACGGACACACGGACGGACGGACGGACGGACGGACGGACACACGGACACACACACGTACGGAGCCCGTTTCATAGTCCCCTGCTCGAACTCGTTCGGCGGGGACAAAAATAGGACCATGAGTCATACATCCCATGAGTTATACGGCTCACGAGTCATTCAGCCCATGAGTTCGACACTACACACAAAATGCTCACGAAACCTACACTAAGCAAAGAAAGCCCACGAGAGCGACACTACACAATAAATGCTCACGAGACCGACAATATGCAAAAGAGGCTCACGAGACCGACACTAGACAAAGAAAGCCCACGAGACCGACACTAGGCAAAGAAGGCTCACGAGACCGACACTAGGCAAAGAAAGCCCACGAGACCGACACTACTAGGCAAAGAAGGCTCACTAGACCGACAGAATGAACAGCGCCATCTACATGTAAATTACACATATGTACCTGCACAGGGTGTTCCATCAAAAATTACATACTGGCGGGTGCAATTTCGTCACGCTGTCGAGCGAGAGATTGTAACTAATTGAACAGCACCATCTACATATCAACGACATTAAGTATGTACTTCTTTACGTGTGGCTTTTAGGGGGCAGTTCTGTCACGATACGGGGAGCGACATTGTTACCCATTTTTCTTTGTTAGATAAAATTGTCTCTTCATGGGACCCCCCCCCCCCCAAAAAAAAAACAAAAAAAAATTATGAAAAAATAATAGAGGACAAGAACGATGTATGCTTTAATTTTAGATGCCATCGTGCTATTTTTAAATGGCTTTCCTAATTTCTAGCTAGACTGTGGACAGGATCTAAGTTCTTTTTTTCGCCCTTTTCTTTCTCGCTTCACTAGTTAAGTAGGCCTTATTAGATATCATATCCACCTGCTTATACCCGCCTGCTTAGAGTAATACATTTGTGATTTTCTCTGTAACTATGATGTATGAAATTCAACGGATGAAAACGTTTATATCGCAGTGATTCACCCCGATTTGTGGCTTGTCTTTGTAAAATTATTCTCAAAACGGTACATTTTTCATGAGACAGAATAGTTGTTTTCATGGATGAATCTTCTTTTTCCGAATTCTGAACGCTACCATAATAGACGATTACAATATTTTCTGTGAATTTATACTAAATCAGCACCTTTGCAGGTGACTACCCCCCCCCCCCCCCATACCATGTAAAGCAGGTGTGCAATGCAACATTCACCATTTTGTGAATAATTTTCTTGTAGTGAACTTCATTTCATACCTGGGTATTTTTCTAGTTGGTTGATCTGAATGTCCACATCAATTTTTTTTTTCTAAGTTATACCGGTATGGGCTTTGCGGAAAGGGAAACAAAAGTGTTTTGGCATTTTCGAACTTAACGTTGAAACATTTTATGCACTTTTACTAAATTTTGTTTATTTTTTTTTCACAAACACCCACATACGCAAACACAATCAAAGATCTTGAACCATCCAGGGGTGAAGGAGGGCAATTGACGAGGTAATACCATAGCAACTCTCCTTTTCCATCTCTTTTATCTTCCTTATGCCATTATCTGGACACCCTGTACAATCAATTGGTCTATAGGTGGCGCTGTTCATCCTATCAGTCTCACGGGCCTTCTTTGCTTAGTGTCGGTCTCGTGAGCCTTTTAAGCGTATAGCATGTGTCGAACTTATGGGCTGTATAACTCGTGGGCTTGTTTTACTTGACGTCGAACTCGTGGGCTTTGCTCAGTGTCGAACTCGTGGGCTGTATAACAAGTGGGCTGTATGACTTGTGAGCTGTATGACTCGTGGGCTGTATGACTTGTGAGCTGTATGAGATGTGGGCTGTATGACTCGTGGGTGTCGGTCTCGTGACGTGCACCCGTTTAACCCGGTAAAGTGGTCCCACCTTACATCCAGCTGGACCCCATGGAAGACGAGCTATTGCAGCTGAATATGGGCTATCCTAGCCACCTTCTCAGATGGAATGAAACAAACAAACAAACAAACAAAACACACAACATTACTCATTTATACTCGGGAATAGAACCCGGGTCAAATGGACTGGGAGACAGACGCGCTACCGACTCAGCCAAATCATAATATAATCACAATGATTATCACCATCATTTCGATTATCAGTGTGATCATACGTCATCTTTAATATCAATTCCATGACGAGGTCAACCACGAGAGACCAGTGATTGTAAAATGAAAATTGGTTGAGATACTTAAATTCACTGTCTACCTGATTCTTTATATGGACGTAAACCTTATCGTCTCACACCCGGTTCCCTTGCGCAATGGGTTATCAGTATATTGATATAATTCTAATGTCGCTGAAGGCACGCTGGTCAGTGGAGTAAAAGAGTATACAAAGCTTACTTACCACTGAGAGTTAAACCGTTGTTATAAAGCAGAGAGGAGTTGACTATGACCATCCTGTCCGACCCGTCCAGGTTAGCCCTTTCTATCGTCGCGCCGTCGCTCCAGTCAGTCCAGAACATGATTCTCAAAACATGAAGAAAACGAAAACTGAATGCACTACACTGATCCACCCTCAAATAAACTTGCAAAATACATCACGAGTGTTAATTGTTTTTTGTTTCGTTGGTAGTCATGGGCTTGTGAAATCAGCGCTCCCAACGTTACATCATGTCATCGCAAGAATTCGCTCTTCTTTTCAGAGCAGAATAAACTTTTTTTTTTTTTTTTTTTGGAAAGCACTAGAAGTGATTTTGAGGAGGAGTGACATGGCAATAATGGGTACGTTAACTCTTAAGGATACTGATGACCCGGATAAAGTGCCAACAGATATTCAACTACTCTGGAAGATCACTCATCATTCATCTTGAAAATAAGATTCGTGCAGAAGGATGTTTTCCTGTAGAAATGTGTGAGTCAACCTCCGTAACACTGCCAAAGAAACAAACATAAACTACAAACTCGTTGAGACATCTGACCTACTCTTGCTGGGAATTCTCTAAAACAAACTTCAAGGGGAGAGTAAATAAGGAAAGTTAATGAAAAGAGTATAGTGAGGAGAAAGCTCAAGCAACGCTGAGAGTGTTAAAAAAATACAAAACGTGCAATTGAAAATCATATAGATCCTGAGGGGTGTTTCATGTACCATGCCAGGGCCTTTGATAGGGTCAGACGTATTATGGTCTTCCTGCTACACTCTTTGAATGGGAACTGGCAGGTGGAGGTCATCACACAGATCTGTACTGGGATCAACAGATAGCTGCCAGAGACAACGCAGAAGTCGGTTAGTGTGTGTGTGAAGATCCGTGTCACACATGGTTTGATCATGTCACCCAGACCTCTTCTCCATTGTACCGTATGTCCAAAAAAAAAAAAAAAAAAATACAACGGGACCGTCCGCAACGATAAGTTTTAAAAAAAGTGAATTAATCCAAATACAATTTCAGGGTATGAAACTATAACTTATAACCTACATCTTACAGAAAACCCCATCCGATTCGCTAGGTCAAAGAGAAATGAGGATCTTTGTAGAACATGTCAGGAATCCCTTCCCTCCAAGCTCTGTCCATTGTGTTGACACATTAATGTGCAGTTCCAAGAGCATCCAAGTGTTGAACTTGGAAGAAACAGACCCATGACATGCTTTTCAACGATCCACATTTGTATGTGACCACTTGGCCAAATTAAATGGGGTTTTCTGCAAAATATAAGTAAGATGTTGTATTTTTAGACCTTGAAATAGCATTCAGACATTTAAAACATATTGAAAGTTTTCAATGCAGAAATCCGATGGTAATTCTTTTGGGGGACATACTGTACATTGAAGAGATCATGAAACGAGTCAAAGAGACGGAGGGAGTTCGACTTGGTGGAGGGATCATCACTGTGGTGTTGCTTGCTTGGTCGGACGACAAACTGAGCACGGCCTTATGGATGTCAATGTTGATGAAAATGAAAGTGTATAAAGGAGTGGACATAACTGTGAAACATCATAAGTAAGTTTGGTTTTATTCAAACAGACATCCTTGGGACGGTTCAAGATCACTCCTCTGTAAGAGGGAAGGTGTTCAAGCAAGTGAATGAGTTCCAGTATTTCGGTGGTGGGGTTGCATCAGATGGCAAATCATGAAAGGCAAATAAACACCAGACTGCAACCATGACAAAGGCAGACTCCAGCGTACAGGAAAAGTTCCTAGTATCATGGAGCGTTATATTCGTCGACTGAAATGTTAGGTGCTGTTTGTACTATTGTAATCAAGCTGCACTGAGAACAATCAGTAGGACCATGCTGAAAACATCGGTAAGCAAGTGAGATGTGATTCTTCAGAACGATGCTCAGGATACCTTGGATGGACAATGTTACAAATAAACATATCTCAAGTCGAGTTGGTGCATATGAAGAAGTATACGTCCGTTTTCTCTGGTGGTGTTCCCGTTAAGGTGCAACGCCATCAGGATTATCCCCCTGAATGAACGGTTTGACGGGGGAAATGGCCGAGACTAATCTAATGCTTGACACTGGCCGCTAAAATGTTGCCCCTTTGAAATGATGATTTGTCAGAAGAGGGAACAGGACCTTATCATCACAAAATAGGTTACAAGGCAACATGCTACATCAATTACAAGCAGATGAACATTTGTGGTTATTCTTCATCAAATTTGAAATACGAATAGCTGACAGCGTATCTTGGTGTAAGTTTCGATTTATATAATATGTGCATTATAAAAAAAAGGAAATGTGATTGTTTATTCTTCCAGTTTACGGCTCGTGGTAATAGGATGGTGCGAGGTGAAGGGAAGAGGAGATGGAATAGGAAGTTTGACAGGCATTCGCGCCGCATCGCCATATGAAGCAGTGGAGTACAACCATGTTCCTTAACTTTGGGGCGCACACACTGTTTCAAGTTAACTGTAGATACCTTTCTTCTTGATGTATGACAATAGCCCGTGGGTTGTCCAAAGTCGTGTTGATAATTTCTTCCTGCGCTGTTCCATCCAAATTTGCGCGAAAAATTGCTTTCAAGAATCGATCTGTCCAGTACAATTTGTCAGTTGCTAGGTCAATTGCAAGTCCCTCGGCTCCTGATTGAACAACAAAAACAATTAACAGAAACTCATATACAAAGATTGTAAATAAAACAATTACGTTAATGTTAGATTTGAAAAAAAAAAGAAAATGTTCTTTCAGGGCTTCAATTTCATAGTTTTACGTCTAAATCGTCTACTTTGGCTTACATGATCATGAAACTTACGAAAGTCAAAATAGATAATGTGTTCCAAAATATTTCAAAAGGTTGTCTTAAAGTTGAAATCGTGCTTTATGCATTTTGATTCATAAGACAGGTGCATGATATGAAAAACATATTCATTATTTCATCTCGTAATTTTGTCTTCCATCAGTAGATGCAAGTGAATACATGAAGGCTTATGAATACGTACTGCCAGTATGTCCCCGTATCGAAATAGGGTTAGATCCGTCGATGCCGGCCCGTTTGATTGCGCCGTTGATCTCCGTCCAAAACACCATGCGATATGCCGGGTGGTAGGCAAGCGCTATCACATAACTTTCGGTGAAGGAAGAAATGGGTAATTCGTTGAATACCAATGAGTAGAGATTGGAGTTTGCGAGATTCGCAGAGACTATCCTGGTGTAGTCAGCTACAAGTAGAATGTCATAACCTTTCGAAACGGGACAAAGAATTCAAGTGAAAGGCAATATTGAGAACGGTGAAATGATACAAAGTTATCTGTTAATTCAATAGTCCCTTGCTTTTAGCATGTGTAGCGGGTATATGTGTCTGAACATTCTGAAACTGAATCTTCTTCTTTCCTTTTCTCTTTCTGCCCAGCGCTTAGAGACATTTTAATGTGATAAGTGCTTTATAAATATTGTGAATTATTTTCATTATTATCATTTTTTGCCGCATAGCAAATATCTTTCAATTTTTTTTTTGTCGTGAAACCAGCAAAAGTTTTTGTAAATAACAATCTACCTAAATGTACATTATGTGTTTGCTACGTATAAGTGAATTCTATGTTCTCGAAATTTGTGTGACTTTTGACATACAAATGTAAATCTTGATTATGGTGAATTGAATTAAAAAAAAAAGTCATATACACGTAGTAGTGAGAGAGTGAAATATCCTGAGCAAATCTTCTATTAGAGTGATAATTAATATAACCCGTTCCATGCGGGAACCTGGTGGCCTGCGTATTAAGTCTACGGGAATTTCAGAATGCAGTGTGGAACAGGATAATAGGAGCATGTTTATTTCATACAATTTTCTGATTCTGTATGATTAATCATAACACAGTATAACATTTGAACCTTCTCCAACTTCAATAAACTCTAATAAATTTCATCTTGCGCCTAGTACTCGAAGATGAATCAATCTAAAATAAAAGAAAAGTAAAGCAAATAACTGGTCAATTATTTCTCCTTACCAGCATTCTATTCCAATATAATCATTCCGTAATCAAGTCTGCCATCATTTTCCCCTTCCGTTGTATAAATTCATCGCTTTAAAAGAAAATGTTGCAAATGGTGAGAAAACTAAGAAACGATACAGTTTATTGAAATGAACCTAATAGTTACCTTCAATGGGCGCTACTTCCGTAGTGCCTGGATAGTAGAAGAAGAGGAAGAAGAACAACAAAGAATATTTATTACATACCTAATTCATGTTCAAGTACAAGGCCTTTTTAAGTTGATATAGCAACAGAACATGAACAAAGAAAACGTTTATTTCAGAAGTTTAAACTGTTGAGGAGCTGTTTAAGAACAGAGGAAAAGACCGAGGACATTATACATTCCTTGTCCCGTGTTTGCGGTGGCTTATCGCCCTGGGCTAGACACTGTGTCTTCATTGTCTGGTCATGCGGTCCAGTGGTTTGGTTGCTTACAGGTATTCATAGCTCCCTAGCAGCCACGTCATACTATCATAATTCAACTCAAACAAGAATAAATCCAAGAATGTACAGTCAAAAGACACAAAAAGTAGCAGGATAAATTTGTTAATTTATGGCAGAACTTTGAGGCAGAGATTTTTAGGTTTAACTCTTCTAAATTTGGGAATCTTGACCAGATTTAAAGGGCAATTAATACAGGGATAAAGGGCCAAACTGCATGTGTATAAGGCTGACAGGCAATCAACTTGAAAATAGAGTACAGTCAATATTTGACGAGGAAACACAATCACTGTAATTGCATAAAAACAAGCTACTCATTTCTGAAGGCTGAGGCATATTCAAAATTGTTTTTATTCATCTGGGTCACCGATTTCATCTGCAGCGATGTGGTTCATCTCAAAAGTCTGAATTGTCAATTTTGACAAGCAAGTACTACGTATCTGCTTTACTTGGAGATAGGGTCTGTAGGGTGGATAAGACTGTTGTATTTGTGTCAAGAAAAGCTGTTATGTTAAATCTAGTTGAACAATACATGCTATTGCTCAAATCCGTATAAACACTCCATATTTTTAAACACCTGAACCTGACCTTCAGTGCAAAGAATTAAAAAAAAAACACAATAAAGAAACAATTCTTTAGGATATTCATGAGGGCAATAGAGTCTGTTAGGTAAGGGTAAGCATTAGGATGTGAGAGAAGAGTAATGTGACAAAATAAAGAAGACAGAGCAATTATAGAAGTCTTATTCTTTTTAAACAAAAGCATTATGTAGGAAAGAGGAATGACGAAATGAATTGTGATACCTTGCTCAGTTACGACATCCGTTGACATCACTTATGTGATGAGAAGGCGAAGCCAGGTAGAGCAGCACAAACAGTAAATTAAACAGATACATAATTAAAATTACAATTTTCAACACGGATACTTGTCCCCAAATGGCCAAAACGTTCATTCCGACACTAGGCAAATAAGGCCCACAAGTCCGACACTCATTAGGCCCTACATCACGGGGCTTAAATGTACGCAGTTCCGGTCTCGTGGACCTTGTTTTCCTTTCGTCGGACTCGTAGGCCTTTTTTAGCCGAGCGTCTGACAGTAGGCTTTATTAACCTTTTTTTTTTTTCTCAATGTCGCACTCGTGGGCCGTATGACTCTTGGGTGTTGCAATCGTAGGGTGACTCCAAGGCTGTAGATGTTTGCCTCCAAGGAGTGAATTTGAATTTCTTAACGGTCATGAGGGCCAATGCTCACACACATGACATCCATTAAATTCTTTTTTCCATCTTACTAGAGGGTACGGCATAATTACATACAATTATTTTCAGTTAGACTCAGAAGGAATCGAACCCGAGTCAGTTGATTGCGAGGCAGACGCGCTAACCACCAAGCCACATTACTGCCCTGTTGCTAAAAGTGAACTGACTTAAAGAATGTGATGACGTCATCAGCTGTAATTTGCATAAGTGGTTGCGAAGTAGATCACTATCTCGTAAAAACATATCATATAGCTCTGAAACTCTGTGACTTGATAATTTAGGTCCGACTTTGATGAAAAATGTATCACCTTGTTCGGCTGAATTTACTCTATTCGTAAAGAGCCAATAGAACTTGAACATGGCGTTGAATTGTGCTTATGTTCTGGTAAGTTTTACGTTCTATATCATCATTTAATTCCATTCCATTAAGCACACACACACAAACACAGAAGAGATAATGACAAATATTACTGCTTATTTCTTGTGTTAGAAATAGAAATCGTACACATGATACAAACAACAAAGGATAACTTCATTCATAGTTAACCCGTTGAGGATGAGCCCCGAGTATACTCGAGCAAGTGTCTATGGGAAAGAGATGTTTTTACGTCGATGCAGGGCAATTTGTCAATCAGTTGCAATGAAAACATCTCGACGGAAGAATTTCATGAATTTGAATAACAAAGCAGTACCCGCTGCATACTGTAAGGATTAGAACCAACACTTGCTGTCGGGCGAAAGCTCGGTGGTCTAGTGGAGATGACGCCTGTCCGGTGATGAGGAGGTCGTGGGTTCGAATCCTGCTCGAGTATGTACGCCCATGATTTTTTATCATGGCTACTACTAAAACACTGATCAATTCAGTGCTTATTTATGTCGATGTAGGGCAATTTGTCAATCAGTTGCAAAGATTCAGATTCATTTTATTGTCCATAAAGGACATATAGGATATAAAATCAGCCCCTCCTCAATGGGTTACTATGAACGCAGTTATTGTGACAGAGGACAGAAGAATATTTGAAAGGATATGGGATTTTTTTCAACTTTCTTCTCAGACTCATTAATTAGATAGATCTTTTCCTCAAATTGAAATGATTCCAGAGATTAAAATAATGCTGTGAGTATGGACTCACCTGGAACGCATGAGAGCATGTCGGCTTCGGTGGGGTACCAGTAATAAGTTGACGAGGAGTAACAATAGCTGTAGGTCTGACCACCGTCTGATGTGTAACCAGGTGCACAGGAGAGTGAGACCATGGTCCATGCAGGATACGTCAGACTGTCAGGACTCAAGATCACGTGATCACCGACAGAGGGACGAGTGCAGCCTGATGGTTTTCAATTCAATTCAATTCAGATCGATTCAATTCACCTCAATTCAATTCAATTCAGTTCAATTCAATTCAATTTAATGTAATTTAATTTAATTCAATTCAATTCAATTCAATTCAATTCAATTTAATTCAATTCAATTCAACTGTCATTTATTTTCATTCCAAACTTTTTTCTAAAATAAGGAAGAAACTTAGGGACATTTGCAAATGAAGATGAGATATGCAAAATACAAAGCATACATTACACAAATTATTATTGTATCATTTTTAAAGAAAAACATTATGATATAGGGTCATAAAATATATGTGCAATTATGTAAAATAACAATGTACACTTTACAAGGTTGACAAAAAAGTAAGTAGAATAGTGGAAACAATGATCCACTGCAAAGCAAAGCTTGCAAAACGTGAATCACTTAACACGTAACATGTTAGTTAATATCATCCAGAATTAATTCATGTACAACAGGTAACAAAAACATCGTCATTATAAACAGCAGTTCCAGTGGTAACTATTCTAAAGTACAATGAATACAAATTAAGACAAAGCTAACAGTGGTACACACTACAGACACTAAGAATTGAGGGGTTGTGGAAGGGCGAAAGAAGGATGTTTATTAGGTGAGAAGAGATACCCCTGTGGTATCGCACGGGGTGCATACCAGTGAACTCTGGCTACTGCTAAATCAAGTCTTGAAAACAGTTACTGAAATTCTGCCTGACGTCAAGTAATATACTCTGCCACTCCCTCAGTCTTCAAATTGACTTTCACAAAGAGATTGGAGCAGTAAAAACAGCACACGTGAAGTTGCATAGGCATTTGGCATTGAAATTTTGAAGCTTCGTGTATGACTACGTATGACTACAAAACAATGATATTGCTCAGAATTGAGAGTACGAATTGATGAGGTGATTTTGAACAAAACTTAATATATCTTGTATGGGTTGTCATGAAAGTATAATAAAAGTCATTTCTTGGTCGATGACACATTAAAAAAGCACATGCCTTTCCGTATCAAAATTCATAATTCTCAGGTACTTACACAACAAAAGCTTATTGTCAAGGGAACTTGGTCATTTTCCTTGATTTGCTTTCGAAAAAAGGAAAATAATTGGAGGAAGATTAATGAGTAAGTTTCTTGACAGATTTAGGAGGAGGGTAGAATGATTCTTTTTTTCCCCACATTTTCATTTCAGTGCATGTAGCTGCAAGAAATGTCACTTTTTTCTGAACACATTCTAGATCATGAAAACCTGTTCCAAACTTCAATCCTCCAAGTCTTTCTTCTCAAATTTCAAGCAAGCTCCTAACATTTCGACGCAACTAATATAATGAAAATCCGTTTTCATAGACGCAGGAATTTCATCAATTTGGATAACATTTTGATGTTGGCTCATTATGATGTTCGTGGAATTCCACTTCAATGGTTTGCTGATTATCTGTCCAACAGATCTCAGCTGCTATCTTATAGAGGAATGGTCTCGACACCGAAGACTATAACTTGTGGTGTCCCGCAAGGGTCAGTTTTGGGGCCAACACTCTTTTTGATATTTATAAATGATTTGCCACGCTCTTGCTCTTTCTTTAAATTCAGATTGTTTGCCGACGATTCAAATATTTTTCATACTTACGCTGCTCGCCAAAAAGAAATAGATGTGAATGAAGTAAATGAAAACCTGCACAAAGTTCAAACATGATGTAATGCCAATAAGATTACAATCAATTTAAAGAAAACAAATTATATGGTAATCAGAAGAAAACGCCAGTTAGTTTCGATGAGGGGTGCAATAAAACTATCTGACACAGACATTGATGAAGTGAGTGTTGCATCCTTTATCGGAACTCAGATTGATTGTCATCTCACTTGGAAACCTCACATTCAATTGGTAAATAAATGTGTTCGAAGGAAAGTAGGTGTATTGTATAAATTAAGACAGTATGTTCCGCAGCGCATTCTTGTGCTTTTGTATAAATCTTTTATACAACCACACATATTATATGGTATTGAAGTATGGGGCAGTACTTATAAATCTCACTTAAATTGTGTACATATTTCTCAAAAAATGGCTCTGAGAGCTATAACATTTTCGACTTTACGAACACATTCAGAACCATTGTTCCAACGATTCAAACTTCTAGATGTTGTTAGGTTACATAAGTTCTCAGTTTTAACATTTATGTACGATCTCTGCAATGGAACTATTCCGCACCCTCTGTATGACTATTGCCAAATTGTGCATCATACTTACAGGACAAGAACAAATGAAAAAAGAATGTTGTACTTACCAAAATTTAGAACCACACAGGGACAATTTTCAATTTCTTACTTAGGACCAAAACTTTGGAACACATTGCCACGAGAAATGCGTGAACAAAGCAAAAGATCTACATTTCGTAAATGCCTTGCAGATTTCCTTCTCTAATAGATATTGTATCAAGTATAATTAGTTTTCTATGTTAGAAAATATATGATGTACGTTGTATTTAGATATTAACAGCCATTTCAATCAACCATGTAATAATTTTTCGTTTGTGTTTAGCTTTTAGTATGAAGATCAAGGTGACCAATCTCGACTAGCACGTGTGCTAACTTTTGGTTTCCTTGTTAACAACAACTTTGTAGAATTACGCTACATGTATCACATTTAAATCTCAAATGTCTTCATTTAATCATGTTATTGTAAAGGAGTAATAGATAAGTATTTTTTTTCATATATGTATGTAAATACAATTGTATAATGATTGAAAATGTACATGTTCAAATGTTGTTGCTAATAAAACTTCAAACTTCAAACTTCAAACTTCAAACTCTATTCAAGAAAACATAAAGAAAGAAGGTGTAAGTCATAAGTAGAAGGTTGGAAGAAGTGCCTACACGAAAACACCACAGGGCTAGGTATAAAAGTGTCAATGAAGATTCCACAATTAATAGTGGATAAAGGACTTGGGTGCTCACCTGTAGACGCCGCGGCCCCGATAAGTGCGAAGAGACATATCGAAAATGCCAGAAAGTCGTTCATGCTGGCAAGGCGAGACAGTCTCTCTTTTTCAACGAAATGATGCCTTCCCTGCAGAAAGGGCTATCTCAGCTTCTGGAGGTGGAAGTAACAGAATTATCATGAAAAACCCAAACTCATGTTTTATTCAAATGTAAATTCGGACTGGCATATCATAATCGATTGACTGATAAATTGATTGATTGATCGTTTGATTGATTGGTTGATTGATTGATTGATTGATTGATTGATTGATCGATTGATTGATTGATTGATCGATTGATTGATTGATTGACTGATTGATTGATTGATTGATTTATACACTCAGAGAAAGAAAGAAGAAGCTTGAAGATAGAAAAGTAGGAGAGGAGAGAAAGATGGAAAACGAGATCAGTTAGACAAGAAGAGAAAGGATAGAGAAAGAGAGTTTGGGATGAAATACATGTATATGAAAAGTTTGAATACAAAAACAAATAAATGCTATTTATAAACGCTACGTAAAGTCATCATCAAAGCCATGGAGAAAAATAAAATCTTTTCACAATACTGCATGCATTTGCTACATAACAGGAAACATTTTAAAGCTATCCTATCTATCTATCTATCTATCTATCTATCTATCTATCTATCTATCTTTACACATATGAATTACCACAAAGTTTTCAGCAATTCTTCAGCACATTGAATCTCAAATATATGTCAGCATGTATATCAAATTTATAAAAATGAAATCATTCCTTGTTTTTTTTTTTCTTACAATTTAAGCTCTTCGTAATAATGTAGATGCGAGTAAATTTGCATCGGTCTTGCAAAATAAAAAATAAAAAAATCCAGTGAGAATAACAACTGCCGAGCATTGCCGAGTAAGTCGAAGTCAGCGCAATTCTTTTTTTTTGGCCTATGAATAATTTAGTCGATATTAATAGATGAATTACAAGGGTCATTAATTGCCAACGTCTTTCATTTCTGAACTACGCGTGTGTGTGATAATGGTATGATACAAAGTAACCAAGAGAGAAGATTAAGACAAGGGCTTGGAATGAACCAGCCAATGACAAAAAGAGAATACCTTCAATTCGATTTAGACGAGTGAAGTTTTTCTTCCTTCCTCCAAAGAATCCTCCTCTTGAATGCGACTTGGAAATGTTCCCATTATCATTACCTTTCGGTCAAATCATCGATGCAGTACCTCGATTCGTTAAACATTAATGTAGATAAGAACCATTGAACGTTTCACATTATTATCCTAGAGAGGTATGACAATGAACTCATCATGATATCATTCCTCGACAGAAAAATGGCAGATGCAACACAAGTTTGGCTTCTCACATTTTATCATTATCACTTGTTTGCATAGTATTAGAAACAATAACCGGACACAAATGATCCGTGCTTTGGCTGGCATACTCATCACGCTGTTAGAAATTTATGCATAGAACCATATGTCATGCTTCAGATGAATGAATAGTTTAATATCAAAGGAATAATTCTTAGTCTGCAGAGAATCTCAATTCCCAATGAATGCCCCAGCTTTAGCTCTTCAGTCTAATTGCTTCATAGTCGTAACGCCAGTAAATATTAAATTCGTAATGCAACACTTTGATAATAAGTTGTGTACCTAGACGTAAAAACAGCCAAGAATTGAATCTTAATGAAATCGATTTCTGTATATTATTATGAATATGGATGTTTTCTTGCCAAGAGATTTCAGTCTTAATCTCAATTATGTGTTGTCAAACTTCAGATGTGACATAAAATGCCTATTTTACATACAAAGTTTTTAGCTATTTAACCTGTTGAGGACCAGTGACGAGTATACTATAATAGGCAGGACTGGTGTATATGGGAAATGCATGCTGTGGCAAAATAAGTTAGTTCTCAACGTGTTTATGAAATAACTTTACATGTTTAGCAAGACAGTACACTTTCACAGGGAACATTCTTAATGGAATGATATATGATAATGATACAAATGATACAAATAAAGTTATATATATATATATATATATATATATATATAACTTTATTTGTATCATTTGTATCCTTTTTAAAGTTGAATGTATACGTTTGTGACATAATTCCTGATTTATACTGTGTTGTGTTCTGTTGGAAAAAAGGGAAGAATGAAAATAAATGAATTGAATTGAATTGAATGTAAATGCTGATTTATATGTGAATGCTAAAGAAATAAATTGAAATTGATTTTTTTTAAATATCACATTGAAAATGTTTTCCATAAGGTAGCCAGAAAATATGAATCTCACATAATTTAATTTACACTTGTACATTATATGCTCATAAACCCGATGAACTTTAAATCTGTTAAGTCCTGTATTTCATTGTATTCCTCAATTTACAAATATGACAGATATAGAGTGTACTAAGTATATTTCAATTAAACAATTTCATCATTATAGAAAATAAAAATTTCAGCACTGATTCCTCAAAGAGTAGGCATTGATTACAAATATTCTTCAGACTTGGTACGAGAACTAAATGAAACACAGTTGGCGAAATTTATTGCTGTTTTCCATGTTTGCTCTTTATTCGGTGTATCTTTACTTTCATGCATTACATAATATAAATAGCTTTTGCATATCGATTAGATGTGCCTTTTACAAAGGACTATACTGATATGTACATTTACACGTTGCATTAAGTGCATTGTCACAACGATAGCGTCATGAGAGCAGCATTGGTTCTCACACATAGAACAGTTACATTCACAATAGCCCCATTCCATGATAAACACTATTCGATCCTCGTTTCTTTGTGACGTCTTAAACAGGTGATGTCTAATATAATTATTCACTTTTTCTTACGACCCTCCCCACACTTTGAAATGCGTATTATCATGGACACTTTGAATGATGTAAACACGTGCCCTTGGAAATGCTTTTCCGTTTGTATAACTTGTTTTGGCTAGAGAGAAGAAAGGTGAATAAGAAGTTACCATATTGGTCATTACATGAACAGGGAGTAAAGTTCGAATACAAATAGATGGCATTCGTAGCCTGGTATTTAGACTATGAAGATTACAATGTACTTGGTTTTTATATTTTATGTCGATATTCTGGGAAATAGAAGTATGAAAAACTGACAATTTTCCACGATGTAAGTGTGTAGTGTAACCTGAGCAGTGTGAATAGACATTTACTAACATTTCGAAGTTTCTGCACATATTCATTGCAAGGAAAGTAAGTTCCTGACTTTCGTTACAAGTGATGCATTCACTCCGGTGTAATCTGTAATACATGTAGCTAGGTCAAGGTAAATCTAGCAGCTCGTTTCTCAGGGCTGAAGAAGAAGCCACCCCCTAAATTCACAACAGAAATAAATCATCCTCCTGTGAAGCAATGTATAGTAATTCTGGACTTTTGAGTAGAAAAAAACAAACAAACAATGATAGCACGTTAATTATCATTCTGAGAAGTGGAAGGTTATTCCATGAAGTGGACCACAAACACAGCACGAATGCCAGGGCAAAGCATTGGTGTACATAAAGCTATCTTCCATACCGTCGTCATCTGATTCTCTGCTGTAAGGATTTAAAGAATAACCGAGAGATTTGGGTCGGTTCTTATCGACTTTCATTCGTCTGTTTTGTCTTGCTTTTTCATTGAATACATTCCGACACTTGTGAATTGGCATATTTTGATGATTCGGGCTCCATTGAGCAAGACAAAGTGTCTCGATTTCCCTGTACCATCCATCACCCCTCCTCCAATGGTGAGAGTTGTTTCACCTGTCGCGCGGCGCAAACAATTAAACAGAATCTTTTTGCGATGATATGGCCGAATTATCTTTCCCATGGCACACATCCGCTAGATGGAAATTAAGCAGGGAAAACCCAGTATAAGATAATGATGAGTAAGAAGACATCCTATTGTAATGGTAGTTGCATAACACTGTGACAGCACCACCTGTTGTAGATGTCTATTTGTTAACTGACGTCATGTCTTGCTGGCATCATCGAGTTCAGGTTTACTTAGTCACTACGTGCTATCTCACAAACAGCCAATGACAACGGCCAGTTTTCAAGTTCATTCAAATTTATACCACTGATATCCACCAGGACCTAGTAATGAGCTCTTCACCTCTCATCTTCACATCAGATTCATTTCCAATTTTTTTAGCTTAGGTTGCATGCAATAATTGTTGATATGTCGGGCAAGTATCTTGAAAGCTATTATTTGTCAGGAGTAGCATATACTTTACAAAGTCATGACTAGATTTGTTATTAGTCGTTGGTAATCCGGTCTGTACTGCTATGCCAGTGAGAAGACGTGCAGGCTGACACGTACAAGAGACAGTATCTTTTGGTTTATTGGGGGGGGGGGGGGGGACTATATAGGCGGGGAATGGAGGGGGGTGGGGTCTGAAGAGAGTCGTTCTGCCTCCCCTTCCCCCCCTCCCTTCGCCCCTGATTTCCGATTTAATGGGGAAACTCATGGGCAAATTTAGTTGCTTGACCTTCCAATAACATTATCAGAAATGTTTGCTAAAAACAGTTATGTTCATAATTACCCAACTAGACAGTCTAATTCACTGCGTTTACCTTGATATAGGATGTTGTCTGCCTACAAACTTTCATACCAGTATTCACCTAAGCCAAACTAGCCTAAACTCCGGAATTGATAAGATCCAAGTCTAAAAGACTCATCTGCTTTGACATGTCTGACTAGCTTTAAGAAGCAAGTCAGGAATAAATTACAACAAATTATTCTCTTTGAAATTGTCTATCTCCAAGCTCGGTCTCCTCTTCTCTCTCCCCCTCTTTCCCCTCACATCTCAACTTGCCTATCTACTCCCTTTATTTCTTACTCTCTTTTTTTTCACTTTTCTTTCTCATCAGCGAAGCTTCAGCATCAGTTTTATCTAAGCCATTTGGTATATGCTTATGTATGTGTCAAATTTTGGGGGCCTAGTACTACAATATTACTGCTACAGATTATGATTTTAATAGCCCCTCACCCACTTTTGTTCTTATCACAAATGTGTATTACAATTTGATGCTTAATTGATTGTTCTGAATATCTTTGACGTCATGAAAACAATACTATTGCATTGTTATAATCATTGTAAATCAATTTTGGGTTTTTTTTTTGTTTTTGTTTTTGTTTTGTGAACCTAAAGTGGAAATAAATTCAATTCATATCAAATCGTATCAATGTTTTAATACTTACCCTGGCTATCGTTCTACTGGGACATTGTATATATATATATATATATATATATATATATATATATATATATATATATATGTAAATATTATATATATATATATATATATATATATATATATATATATATACATATACATATATATGTATATACGTGTATACAGTATATAGAGTGTGAGACGTGTACACTTATTTCTGGCTAAGAACGCTACTTATGTGCTCTGTTCTTCGTTTGTTTTGTTCTTATGCCTATGTTCCGTTCATTTATACATTCACTCCTTAACTTAATTATTATTATGATTTTATTAATTGCCGTTATTGTTTATATGGTTGCCTGTCTTCATATATGTGAGAAGATTTACAAATGTGTTTGTGCGCACAAATTCGTATCTTTATGTACATGTGTGTGCGCAGATGTTTGGTCATACGTATTTGTAAATGCTTATATGTATGCCTGTTTGTGATTGTATGTATGTATGTATGTATGTTTGTTATATTATGTACGATTGACGCATATATACAGTCCCTTTAGTGTATTTATTTTCTGCCGTCTCTGCCTCTATCATTGTTGTTATTATTTTCACTATTGTCTTGATCATCATTATCTTTTGTATATGATATCCATGTTCTGTATTTTGTCCGATTTGTCCTCAGTCTTGATAAAGGGCAGAGCCCGAAAGCTCGAAATAAAATCAATTGTGAGGATTAAAAGCTACGTCTACCGCCTCTTCATTACTCTCGTTATATACAGTATATATATTTATATATATCATATATATATACACAGGAGCTACACTGGTTCTGTACAAGGTCGGAAGCCCTTCTCGCACTCTCTCTCTATATATAGTGTATATGCACTGTTTGTCATAAAGGTGAAATATTTTTTTTTCTCTCAGTCTTTAAGGGCATATCTATTACAATGTGCTTGGAAAATCAACTACTTGACTTTGTTATCATGCCGCTTACACACTTTCACAGTGATTTTTAACAAGTATATGTCTAAATCATTGTAAACTATGGGCATAAAACAACATTGATAGTATTACAGAAGAAACTTTATCAACAGAATATTTGTTTTAAACGTCATTCAATTTTCCAGATAACTTGTTTTGTGATTCCATCGACAAGTTCACATCAAATCTTTTAGTCATTGTTCTTAAGATTTCACATTGGGAGTGGACATTTCGGGTATGTCTACCCCGGGTATATCCACCCCTAGCACGAATCAGAGCGCGTAGACGTTGTGGCATGCTGTCCACCCAGGTTGTTGATAACGTCGACAGGTATGGCTTCCCACTCTTCCTTCAACGCAGCTGCTAACTCCTGCAGATTTTGAGGAATGACCTCTCTGCCGTTGATGGCTCGTCCTAGGGCATCCCATGCATGTTCTATGGGGTTCATATCTGGCGAACAAGCTGGCCATGGCAACTGCTCAACCCCCTCTACTCCTAGGAATTATCTATCTACAGCTGTCTTGTGCGGTCTAGCGTTATCATCCTGAAGTCACAAATTGTTTGTTCATTTTCCATCTCAGAAGATGGCTGGATAGCCCATATTCAGCCCATATTCAGCTACACTAAGCTGGTCTTCCATGGGGTCCAGTTGGATGTGAGGTGGGACCACTTCACCGGGTTAAACACCCTGCTCTTTGCGATGAATGAATGAAGCGGGATCTTTTACGTGCATGAGTTGTTACTCTCTCATACACGGGACCTCCATTTTATGTCCTATCCGAGGGACAGAGCGTTTTGCCTCTTGCTAGAGGGGACGGTATGCTTACACGCAACATTGCTCAGTCCAGACTCGGGTTCGAACCCGGGCCGCGTGATCATGAGGCAGACACGCTACCGACTGAGCCAACTCACCGCCCTAAATTGAAGCCATACACATGTCTTTCATGTGGAACTCCAATATCTTTTTGCAGACAGCGGCGTTCACCAGATAAGCGAACGCCACTAGTGGTGCCATCCGGCACCACTAGTGGCGTTTTTCCTCCGTAATGGATTCCGGCCCAGACCACCACTGGGCCTCCTCCACCTTGGGTTGTCTCGTAGACACAGTCATCCCGAAGGCTTTCCCCAGCTAACCGACGAACTCGCTGTCTTCCATCTCTACGGTCAAGAATGAAATGGCTCTCGTCCATGAAGATAACGTGTTGGCAATGTCCCAGTTGAAGCGTCCTGTGCTGCCTGTCCCAAAGGAGACGAGCTACCCCGTGACGAACCGTCAGGCGTGGACATCTAACCAATCATCGTGCTCGGTAGCCATGATGTATCAGTCTGAGATTGACTGCTGATCTTGAGACGTTGACTCCATGTGTCCTCCAAAAGAGTTGAAGACGACTTGCTGGTAACTTCCGGTTTCTGAGGCTAAGATTCAACAGTTGGCGATCATCTGTACTCGTTATCAGTCGTGGCAGTACATTTCCTCTCTCACGATAACGCTTAAGGATTTTAGAGACTGCACCCTGGGAAATCCCTAGATTTCTCCTATACGAGTCTGCTTGTAGCCCTCATGCCTAAGCGCTATCACACTCTCGCGCATTGCCGTCAGCAGTAGACCAGGGATAGTCTAGGGGGATTCTGTATCGACTTTTAATGCAAACAGCACGGGGAAATTGGAGAAAATAAAACTTCTCTACGCGGTGCAAAATCAGCAAAAAAGAAAAAGAAAAAAAGAAGAAGCATTATTTCAACTGCACAGGGCTTTATAGTCTGCACAAGGTAACTTCGTTACGTAATAACACATTCATGTTCATGTTCAAGTTTCACCTGAATAATGGGGTAACATTACGTAATCAATAACATACGAGCTTGTCTTCAGACAGCCTTTTTTAGATGCGAACAAATCGGTCGACTTTTATTAAAAACAAAATTATTCCACCTTTATGTCCAACAGTGTGTATATATATATATATATATTAATCAGTAGTGTTGTTGTTGTTGTTTTAAAGAACGAAAGGAGAGAGAGAGAAAATGGGGCCCTATACAAATAATTTGCCCCAGACAGCACTTAACATAAAACAAACATTATAAATCTTATAGAGATATAAACAAGAATATCAAATATATACCAAGTCTCCACGAGGGAGCTCATATTGTCTCCACGAGGGAGCTCATATTATCTCCACAAAGGAGCTCATTAAGTCTCCAAGAGGGAGCTCATGATTAAAATTGTCTCCATAAAGGAGCTCATTACGTCTCCACGAGGGAGCTCATATGATATTGATGAATACCTCATATTCTTCAAACAAACTCAAATAACTACACAATACACGCGCGCGTGTACCGCACACTAACTCATCCACGTGCACACACGTGGATGAGTATATCAGTAGTGTATATATATATATATATATATATATATATATATATATATATATATATATTAATCAGTAGTGTTTGTATTTTGTACAGACACACACACAAATTATTGTATATATAGATACATACATACTTACGTTATATCAATTCTAAAACATTTTGCTCCTGTCAGTGCTGATTCAATTTCATTGCAAACAAACATATTGAGCCGTACAAACTTCAAGTGCACTCAAAACACGCAATCGTTCAAGACAAAAATGCAGCCTGTATTTCTCTGGGTTGATCCATTTATTTCATAGCAGAGCAAAAAAGGATGCCAGTTTTGATAGCAGAATCTCCTTTTAATCGGAGTCATTTGTAAACAGCGATGAAGAAAAAATATGTAAAAGCGCTCAAAAGCAAGACAGCACACATTAGTCTGTTATATTTAAAGGACTTCAGTGAGTGTAAAAAGAAATTAGCACCATTTTCCTGGAGATAAAAGTTTAGCCAAGTGACAAATACTTTTAAAGCAAAAAAAAAAATATATATATATATATATATATATGCGGCTTTAGAACAACCATGCACAGACTGAAGTCATGAAAGTAAAAGTACAAATATTTGGAATCACAACGCAACACAATGAGTGATATTGTGATATAGATAAAATCAAGATAAACTTTTTCAACAAAGACAAAAAACAAGAACATGCAAATTATTCGATGGATTATGTCCCAGCAAATATCGTACTCTGATGATGATATAACTGATTCAAATAAAGATACAGTCCATCACATTATCCTTTAGTCACTGTCGTTTATAGCCAGAATAAATTCATATTTAAGTGAAGTAGCAAGTTATGTTCCTTTGAGTAATCATTTGAAATGATTCTTATTTCAAATTTCTTTTTGATTTCGAAATGAGCTTTTAGGAAAAAAAAATAACGCAAAACAAGAGGCAGGGTATTCATTGCAAAACAGATCTGTAACTGGTAAGAAATTATTGTCATAATATTTAGGGGATTACACTACCAATTCATCTCTCCTACTTTCTATTCCTTAAATGAAATGTCGCATTTCACACCACTTTCTACCTAAGCTACGGTCACAAAGGTTCATACGAACGATGCGTTCGTACGAATGTCACTGTTCGTACGAATTCTGGAGTTCGTAGAGATTCGTAGATGGGGCACAGATTCTTATACGGCGTTCTTAAGAATTTCGCACGAACGCTGTTTAATTCGCAAGAACAACTTAAGACCTTTTAAACGAAATGATTTATGGCCCTAGAATTCGTACGTTTTTCGTAAGAATGCCTCGAGTTACTCTTTCGTCAGACCTACGGCCATCTTACGATTTCTTTTTGTCGTAAGATGGTCGTACGTGCAACTCACCGCACTCTCAGGTCATTCGTAAGAAGATTTACGATTTTTTGTATATTTTGTCGGGTTGTTAAAAAGACGCTGCCGTGTCTTGTCGAAAATTGTGTAACAGTTGATAGTTTTATACTTCAAGATGACAGCAGTGCCAAGGAGTCTACAACTGCAGCTGCATCTACAAGAAGAGGAAGAGGAGGTTGTTGCTCCAACTCTCACCCTCTCGCTCCTTCCTCCTCATCTCCCTCTTTTCTTTTCTTCCCCTTGCCTCTTTTCCATTTGATTGCCTTCCCTTTTGGTCCCATATTTAACAAAAAGGCTTTCTGGTCGAACATCTAGAACAAAGTGAGGATTTGAACTTCGCACGGTTAGCTTTATACCCCTAAAACTCAACAGATGCACAAATTGTGTACCTACGCCTTACGAGTCCCTCACGAACGCCTTACAAACTCGAAGAGTTGTTCATAGGAACGCCGTACGAATTTCCGTTCATAAGGCCTCCTTACGAAAGACGTAATAGCTCTCTATGAACGACTTAAGGCGTTCTTACAATCATCGTAAGAATTAAGGGCTTCTAGAATTGTCTCTCGACCCTGCAAAATCTTGCGTAGTTCTTACGATGTTCGCACGACGTTCGTACATCCGCCTTGCGAAGAGAGGGTTTCGTACGAAGTTAAAAAAAAAAAAAATCTTGGACAAGACCATCGACCAGGCTACGAACTTATGAACGGTCTACGAACGGTCTACGAACACTGGTTTCGTACGGCCTTCCTAAGAAAATCTTACGAAGTTCGTAGCAGTTCGTAAATGCATATGTGACAGATCCTTAACTCTGCATAATTAAGCAACCAAAAACAAACTGAGTAACATAAGTTGCCATAAAATCGGACGTGAATTCGATTTGACTCCGATAAGATTATTAATCTCTCATTGGCCTGTCTCCCCTCAAATATATATATATATTATTTATTTATCAGAATGAAATCGAAAGGAGGAAACAGTTGGATATAAATAAAATAATGAAAGTCATATGAAGAACCAGGATGTAGATGCTCAATCATGAAAGAAAAAAGTGATTTCCTTAACATATTATTCATATACAAATCAATGGGATAATCATTATGCCATGACCATGATGACTTTCCATGGTTGCCAGGCATATGACAAATTCATGAAAACAAGAGAGTTCTTACATTTTCATTACTTAGTTATTCCATATCCTATTGTAACGAAGCCACATTTTGCTTTTTGATTTCATTTCTATGAAGAGTCAGCTAGCACGCTTGGTTGGTGGCATTTCAGAGATATATTGTAACAGAATTCTGTTCATTGGAGGAAAAAGACACTGGCATTCAATGTTTAAAATTCCTCCTTTTATTTGTGGAAATCTATCTGTGCTACACCCACACTGGATCCAACATTGCTTATATATGACACATCATTTCGATTACAGATGTATGGGTTCGGCTTAACACATGATACTTCAAGCGAAAAAAGAAGTACAGAAAGATGCGGGAAACGAAAAAAAAAAATGGACTGTCGCTGTAGCCTGATTAAAGCCCACCTACTCCTCTCCATGTAAGGCTACGCCAACTCGACGATATCCAAGCGACTCGGGTTTAGCGCTCCTGCGCTTCGTTACCACGAGACCAAGAACAACGATCAAGGCGATAAAGATACCGACAGAACCGATAGTCGCGATCACCAGGTAATTAAACGATGAAGCCGATGTGTCTGTTAGGAAGGAAAAATGACGTAAGCAATCTAACGCGTTTTTGAAATCCACTTTACTTGTACAGAACAAGGTCTCGTCATAAAAGACGGGGTAACACGTGCCACCATGTCATGTTTCAAACTGGAAATGGAGACAACACCTTTTATCCTGACCACATGATTATTTACAAATCATAAAGCGTGATTCATACACCTTTCCTTCATTGGGCCACTAACATCAAAACGAGTCAACTTCGGGTTATTTTTTTTCTATTTGTTTTTTCAACAGGACAGCTCACATCCAAGAGAAAATCAATAAGATAGTTGTTGTGAACAAATATCATGAGTTACACCACGATACCAAACTATAGCTATAATGGTAAAGAGCAATGGCTTCGATTAATTACAAACACATACACATATTTATTTATTATTATCTTAACTATTTCAATTTTCTTTCAGCAGGGCAGCTCTTTTAGTTTGTTAACTGATCTTCCAAGGGGCCTGCATGCTCACGTTGTACAGGTCACGAACAGCAACATAAAATTTACAATGAATATAAAACGAATCACCTTAAAGTACTCAAAGATCAAATATACAAAGAAACTACAAAAAAGTCATTGTAATTACAACTTGGTAAGGCAATCATATATAGGCTAGTATTAAAGCAAGTATTGCCATTCCACATTCACCCCCATTATAATTAATATTATCATTCAATATCCTCGGACTTCACCATCAATCCTTCGTTATCAACTTTAGTGCAAAAATCAGAGAACAGACTACACCTCGATTACGTCAAGGTGGGAGTGTGTGGCTTTTTAAATACAAATTAAATTCTTTGTACCGAAAAAGTAAGGTGCTGGAAGCGTCGCTTGTTTATTGAACTATTACAGGAAAGTTAGAAGTTTCAATTTGGACTGTTCAATTTGAATATTTCAAATGTCACACTTCTTTCCATTTTTAAGATAATTCTCATATTCTTTTGGTTTGTTTGTTTGTTTGTTTTTTGCCAGATTTGTGGTTCTCGATTTCCCATTGTATGGCCATACCCGATTTCTCGCCCTCCATGTTAGCTACTGAGAGTGGTCCGAGCGAGACGGTGTGCGGGTTGGACTGGGAGCCTGTGGACTGGACATCTCGTTTGGCCCTCGACACACATCCCTGCGAGCAGCGTGAGTTCCATTCACCATTGTCACACACGAGGATGTCGCAGTGAACATACACCTTGCGGAGAAGAAAAAGAACCTCACTATCAACACCAGCATAATCCCTGGATACTGTTTAAGATGTAGTAAAAGGAATGCACAATCAAGTATGTGCTTGTCATGTGCCATATTTTAGTTATGCATAAACTAATTTGGTCTAAAGCTGTTGCTTTGGGAATCGGGTTCGAGTGAGAAGCAGTAGAACAATGTCGACTGCCGAGCGCAACAGGTTAACAATGCTGTACTATTCATTTCACTTCAAGAATGGACGCGCGCACTCATAGCACAAACGTATGCAATTTCCTTTGACAGGATACTATAGTGGTTAATCATTATTACTTTGACCTTAATCAGTGTATTTCGAGGCTACTATCCCTTCGAGCACTTGCTTTTGATAGTCTCGCCTTTTGCATTTAAACCTTAAATTGTATTTGTCTTATGAAGCAAGGTTTCATACTGAATACAGCCATGAACATTTTATCATCTTGCTTATCATCTTATTACTTTGTCATTTACACCACATTACTGTTCTTAGCATCTAATTGTGATTAAAAAATGCAGAAAAGAAATCTGCCAAACAAGCCAATAAAACAAAAATAATGATGACACATTTGTGCTAAGCTAATGCCAGCTAAAGTGATCTCGGAAACTACACGCAGGGCACAGGGTGACGTACATAAAGAACAGAAGAAAATTCCGCGTAGTTGTTCCGAAATGAATTGTGCTGATATGCAAAAGTGTTAGAATATTCAAAAAGATAGGCGAAGTTCCAAAAATATTGTAGATCACGAAAATGGAAAGGGAACTTACGTCGTGCTACGTTTCGCCGATTTACAGTCAGCTTCTTCTGGCGTCCTTCCAGTGGAAGAATGGTCCTCATTATTATATGGCACCGGGCGATCCGAAAGATTCAGAGCCGTCGTTCATTCACTGAAAGCGCATCAGTGCGTGGAATTCCTGTACGACTCCACACATAATATAAGGACCATTCTTCTACTGGAAGAACGTCAGAAGAAGCTGATTGTTAATCGGCGAAGCGTCGCATGATGTAAGTTCCCTTTCCGGTTTCGTGATTTTAACTAATTTTGAAGTTACACATCGACTGGATGAATGATGATCTAAGTTGTTACAAACCTGTTCGTAATCTCCGATAAATGCGAATGCATCAACCGTGAAACCTTTGAACAGCTGACCCAAGTTACGGAAGGTCACCGTCGTGTCTTCGGCACACCTAGAAAAAAAATGGGATAAAAATGGGATAAAAATGACTCCAACGGCTTTCAATCTCTGCACGCTGCTTTTATGGTAAATTTGTCATGTGCTTAAGTGACAAGCTCTGGCTTTGTTTATTTTTCCTTATTAAAATACGTTACAATCCATGTTTCTACCCTGTTTTCTCTTCTTTGCTTTCTTTTTCTGCATGTGCGCAATGAATTATCAATGAACAAAATTCAGTGATCAAAATGGATGTGGCCGTAACATTAATGCATTTCGATCCTCTCATATATGAACGAAAGAACAATGCAAATGACTCATAGACAATGTCTTGACACAGACGAGAATAAAGTCGAGAGGTGGATTTTAACGAACCTTTAAAGAACTTTCTAACTTTCAAATTATTTTCCTCTGTCTCTGATACATGCTACTTTTTTCAGCTTTTCAGTAAGACTTCCGGTGGGACTTACATACGAGCTTAATAAAACTATAAATTCATAATCATTCCTCATCCGTTTATCATAAATTTATTCTATAACGGCATCACACTGTTTCTCTAATATTTCCATGTTAACTTGTAAACTGTAAACTGCCTATATGAGCCCAAAAAGTACGGAACGCCATGCGTTTGCTTCATGGTGTCATTCGTTTCTAAACTGCAATATACACACCACGCACCAAACGTGGAAGTGATAAGCTTCTTATCTGCAAGTGGCTTTTCCTACTAGAAATACGAACATAAACGAATGCATTAATAGATGACTTCGTTAAAGAGCCTTTGTAAACTCCTACCCATTCTCGATGAGAGAGTATCTTATGGCGTCCAGTGGGTTCGGGGTTCGAGTAGCCCAGCAGGATTCTATGAAGAGTGTCAGATCGCTGTAGGCTACCAGCTTCACGCCGAAGTAGAGCTCTTGGCCTAACTCTACCAGGGCCGAATCAGCTGCCTCCCAGTTGAACGTCCAATCGGTGTAACGCTCCAAAGTGATGGTGAACTCACCGTATCCAAGCTGAAACCAATTACCATGGTGATAAGGAATTGTGATCAGGATGGTGAGGCGGGGTTTGAGGTTCAGTTAGAAGTACATGGAATCACTGTACTAGTACCAGCAGTGATATATCAAGAATTGAATTAGGCAACAGCAATTTTACGTGTATATTTATCTGTATCGTGTTCATCTTGTTTTACAAACGCTGCATTATCGACGAATATTGATGTTAACGTAACTAGCAATATTGATCCCTATAACAGTTCATGTAGTGACATGTCATTATGATAATAGTCAAAACAATAAAATATGATGTAACAAAGATAAAGATGATTGGATTTTTTTTTTGTTCTTTGTGGCTGACGTGCTACCTGCTTTATTATGACGTAATCATCATGTGACTATAAAGATCTCAGATCATTTGCTAATATACATCTGCATATACACTGCATATTCACTCAAATGAATTATCCTCATAACAAAATTCGTCAGAAAAAACAAATAGTTTGAAAACACTGTTGGTGAAATGTTGGAAAGTTTGTGATACTCTGATGTCTGAATGAGATGAGGGGGAGTGGTTACACAAGTCCATTTTCATAACAAACCCTCTAATTGGTTACCTCTGATGCTGTAACGGAGTCTCTGATTGGATAGAAGATTTCGCTCAACGTCTCCTCACGCTCCAATTTGCATGTGACGTTGATTTGCAAAATATGTTCACGTGTAATGATCTGATTGGTTCCACTACGATCGCGGGGCGTGTAGTACGTAACTTTGTTGTAGAACCTGATGTAGTCTGCATCTTGCTGCAAGCAAAATGAAACAATTTGTCCACTAACTTTAATCAAGATATGTGGATTTAAACTCTGATTTGAGTTAAAGTAAGTATCAAATCCCAGAAATTTTACCCTAAATTACTGGTACAGTAAGGGAGAGAAATCATCCAAATGTTGAGAAAGTAGGCCCTACTGTCTTTCAAGTGACAGTCAATCATTTCGCGCATAACATGACCCACAAAGATCGTATTTTTGCGATGATTAATTGGATGCATGCATTTGTTTCCATTTAGGACTGTGCATACTAGAAACCCACCAATATCGCTTGGGTCCATTTTTCAGTATGTAGTAGACGTTGAAACACACTTCCGTTCAACAGTGGTAATTGGGATGGTGGCAGCATGTTCTGACGAAATTACCCTTTACATTTTTTAAAATCTTGACTCAAATTCCTATCCAGCTACTTTTTGTTGGTGTGGGGATATCAGGGTCACATCGTTACCCCCGTTATACCCACCTCCTGGATCGTTCCACATCGATCGTATCGAGTGGTGATGGCAACGTGATGGTAGTCGTGGTAGTAGCCAACGCAGTTGTCGTCAATGAAGTGGATGTCGCTGGGGCCGTCCTGACTATCAAGAAGCGATCTGTCAACATACAGCGTCATTGATGTGCTGCCGCAAACAATATCATTGCCTAAAATATGCAAGACGGGAAATTTAGCGACGTAAAATGCATCGATATCGATACTTGGTTGTTTGAATTACTCCATTTGATGATGACAATAAAGTGACATCATATCTACCCAGGGAAGCGATTATTAAATTTTCGTCAATTTTTAAAGCAAGCGAAGAAAATAGATAAATATATGTCTGAAAAATACCAAGACTGTTTGTAGCTGCTTGTGAAATTGCATTATTTGTTTTTATTTATCAAATGTGACATTAATTTTGTACCTGAATGTTAAGTGAAAAAAAAAACTTCTTTGTATAAAAAAAAAAAAATCTATCCAGCTAGGGAGCCATTTCGCTGATAGCTCTGCTTTCCTACAAAGCGTTGGTATTATTATCCATTTATTTTGCCTGTCACAATGGCCACCTTTATCCCCATCTGGGAAAAGAGGGAAGTGGTGTAATATAGGTAAAACACCCGGTACAAGAATGTCAACATAGAGAAAGATTCAACCCTAGGATCTATTGTTTAAGATATCAAGGCCCCATCCACTAAACGACACCAGTACCCCACAATCGTGATGCCTTTTTATTTAGCAAAAATAATCTTTGCACGAGTGTAAAAAACTATTGTCACTATGGCGCAGATTAACCTCAAAATACTATACTGTATTTGCTCGTTTAGCATAAACATCCAACCGAAATAAACAAATAAATTAACAAACATATATATATATATATATATATATATATATATATATATTATACATGTATATATATCAGTGAACAATTAAATATATAGAAAGATAAATAAATAAATGTGGAAATCGCGTGCACTAATGGTTTTTAAACTAATCCCTTCCATGTTATTAAATGTAAAGAGAAAAACAGAATAAAATCTCACATAAAACAAACAAAAATTTCGCTTACATATTTCCACTAAGAGAACCAACCGATGTAAAGTTAGTTTCTCCCTTCTTTCACGTATTACCATCGAAAGTGTTTGGAGAAATATGGTTTATTTATCTCTTTGCTTGATTATTTTCTGTCCATATACAATTCATCCCCACCCCCATAAAGAAAAAAAAAATATAATGTAGGAGATAGCATACGTTGATATCTAAATGATGAAATCAACACATCTTGAGCAACATCTCAGTATTAGAATATCCTTTGTAGGAGATATAAAGGTATTGGCACGACTACTTGATTTCTTGTCACAAGCGTTAAACCATGTGAGATGATAAAATGAGCAACATTTCTAAACATCGAAATGACATACAGTATGTACTTAAACATTCCTCATGATAAGAATAAAATGTGGGAGGAGAGGGGCAAAATAGCTATCTATATCACAATGACGTAGGCAAGTATAAACTCCTCAGCACAGAAACAAACTGTCGGAGCTGGTAAAATGGCCAAGATTTATATGCATCAAAATTACGTGTCATCCTATATCAAAGTAATTCCTCACCATCATAAGAATAACATCGTACTCCGGCATCTTCTTGGTGCCCGCAGTTATGGTTTCCTATGCCATTGTGAGGGCAGTCAAAGATACTGTCTTCATTTCCATGACAAGCGACGTTATCGAGATAGATTGGACCAGTTCCCCCGCCAAACATGTGGATGGCTTCCGAGGCTTCGTCAAAGCCAAGACTTCGGCAGACAACCAGGGCGTCGTTATAGCCCCATCCATCATCGCAGACAGTGCCCCAAACTCCAGCATAGTAGACCTCTACTCGCCCGTGCCGAGAGCTGGAACCGTCCACCAGCCTCACAGTGGCTCCTGGAAACATTATGTAGCACTTATTTTGATAACTTTAGAGTCGATTTTTTTTTTCTCCCATTCCAACAGAAAGGAAGACAATTATCAATACAACTCGATTCAAATTCTTTTTCACTTTCGCCAGAACGTAACAACATATACTTCACCACTTCTTTAAAACAAATAAAAATATACTCGATATATTGTGAAAGATGCATAGTCTATAACAATAGCAGGGCATTATAAAAATCACTGCTATAACAAAACGGTTGTAATTAATCACCAAGAACAATATGAAATGACTGAAATACAGAGGGACGCACTGAAAATACAATGCTTGTTACATTGTATATATGGGCCCCTCTGAAGAAGAAAATCACCACAAATGAGTTTTAAAGATGAAGAGACAAGACTGACGTGGAAACAAGAAAAACGAAGAGGTAAATAAATACAACTTCCCTGTAGTGACATATCTCATACCTCTATATAATCCGTCATTTGCCTGTGCTGCTTTCTAAACGTTTTAAGCTTTTTTTTTTTTTTTTTTTTGGTGTATCGCCTTAACATATAGGCCTATATGATCCTGTGGTATAACCTACCGAATTTCGGTTGGCGCCTTCATTTAAACGCTGCGACACATTAAGTAATAGGTTGCTCAGTATTTATGTTGAGGAGTTATTTGCCAATTTCGACTATAGACCCCCATGATGTTCCGCGATTGAACATCGTACTCTGTCTATATTCACTCCGCAAAATACACAGAAACGAAATTTAAAACTGAAAAAAAAAAAAAAATTTTTAAACAAAAATTGTTTCAAGAAAAGTATCTTCATAGACAGAAATTTTTCGAAAGGGTACATAAGAAGAGAGAGTTTCAGATATTTTCCCTTGCTGTCCGTCTTCCTGTTTTGATCCAGACAAGAGGCACTGCCTATGCAGAACAATTGGAGCATTTCAGTGTCTGCATGCCTCTGCATGTCAAGCTATTATGATTGTCATCTTGACCATTATACGCAGGTTCCTATGCTGTGCACATTATTCCTTGCTATCATTAAACATGTACAATCATAAATAATCCACAGTCAACATTAAACACAACACTGATAATAAGATTTCAAGGGAAATTGCAAAATTCGGAATGCAAATTACCTTCAAAATATATTAGACTTAAAAATAGCTATTTCGATTAGACATACATTTTCATTCATTTTTTTTTTTGTTAAACTCATTGTCGATTTTGTTTTATTAACTTCAGCAGATTAAATACCTGGGTCTCCAGTAGTGATAATGTCAGGGGTCGTGGGAAGCCTCTCCGTTGTAACTGGCATGCATGCAGGAACAACAAACGCAGGAACGATTTTAATCAAAACTTACTCATGATTGTGTTAGAATCCACTTGATATGAAGATGTTTTAACGAAGTATAATTCTCCGCATCAGATAACTGCACACTACAGGTTCCTCCAGTACGCGGAAAACATCTTTGTTAGCGTAAACCTTTTCATTAGTTGATTTTTTTAAAACTAGAGTAGTACAGCTTGTGTGTCTGGATAATCATTTGTAATTTCGTTCTGGTTCACTATACTAATCTCAGTTTATGCATAGGAATAAAAGCAATTTAATCTTGACTGAAAGTACAATCAAAGTAATAAGATCCTTTCGAGCAAGTGTTGCTGAATGACAACAATGGAAGTTTTTTTTTTTTTTTTATAAGCAGAATAATATCTCATATTCATAATGATATTCATAATTTTATGTGGCCTCTCTACTTCAGAAACAGATATCTTCGCATACATTAAAATCACACCTTGTTCATTCAATATAGCAACAGAACATTAACAAAGAAAACGTTATTTCAGAAGTTCAAAATGTTGAGGAGCTGTTTAAGCCCAGTGGATAAGACCCGGGACCTTTAATTCCTTGTCCCATGTTTGAGGGTCCCTGGCTGCAGTGGTTTGTGGCCCAGGGTAAGAGACTATAAATATTATCTTCATTGTCTGGTCATGTGGTCCAGTGGTTTGGTTGCTTACAAGTATTCATCGGCCATGTCATATACTGTCATAATTCAACTCAAACAAGAATAAATCCAAGAATATACAGTCAAAAGACATGAAAAATCTGTTAGTTTATGACAGAACTTTAAGGCAGAGATTCTTAGGTTTAACTCGCAAAATTTGGAAATCTTGACCAGATTTTAAGGGCAATTGATACAGAGACAAAGGGCTGAGCTGTGTATAAGGCTGATAGGCAATCAACTTGTGAGGCAACCTTGAGTATTAAGATGTAGCGTCAAAAATGGAGACAAGTCAATATTTGATGAGGAAACACAATAATCGTAATTGCATAAAAACTATCATTAAGCATGCACAGGTACTCATGTCTGATGCATATTTAAAATTGTTTTTATTTATCTGCGTCATTGATTTCATCTGCAACGATGTGGTTCATTTCAAAAGTCTCAATTGTCAATTTTGACTATCAGTTACTACGTATCTACTTCACTTCGAGATGAGAAAGAATGAGGAGGGTTATACATGTATTACATTTGAGCACAACGAGATAGTGTTATATACTTGTTCAAAAATTATTTCAAGTCTTACCGAACATGTTTGCATTAGCAGTCTGTTAGTCTACATATTGCTGTCAATAAATTAAACAACACAATGGAGATATCAATCTTTAAGATTTTCATGAGGGTAAGAAAGCCAGTGAGGTGAGGATAAGCATTAAAACGTGAAAGCAGAGTAACGTCGAAATAAAGAAGACTTAAAGATGATAGAAGCCTTATTTTTTTTTGTATAATAGAAATATAACAAAATAATAGGGAAAGAAGAATTACGAATGAATAATGATACCTTCCTCAGTTACGACAACCGTTGACATATCTTTTTTGATGAGAAGGCGAAGCCAGGAAGAGCAGCACAAACAATGGAATAAACAGAAATATAAGTCATCAGACATGTCGAAATGACAATCTCACCAATACTTGTCAGCTTAGGTTGATAAATCCTGAGACTGATAATAAAAAAATCAAGGACAAACTTCCGTAAGTTTTCCACGAGCAACGTATATTCGGTTGAGGATTAGTTCCCATGCTTGAGAATGCCAAAACAAGCAATGATGATACTGTACTTTTTTTTTTACAACTGTCAGTTGCACGCCAATTACTGTTTTCAGATGATATATATATGTTGAGGATTAGTTCCCATGCTTGAGAATGTCAAAACAAGCAATGATGATACTGTACTTTTTTTTTTTACAACTGTCAGTTGCACGCCAATTACTGTATTCAGATGATATATATATATATAAATATATATATATTGAATGAATTTTATAAAGCAAAAAAAAATAACTAAAAGACAGTAATAAGTTTCGAGCATCAAGATCATACAAACAGTTTTAAAAAGTACGGTTCAGAGGCTGTAGATGTTTGCCTATTCGTAAATTGAACTTCTTCATGGTCATGAGGGCCGTCCTGTTCGAATTTGAATTAATTCTGCATGTATGAATGTTGAGCGCAATGGTCATTCAAATTCACTCGAAATTGAATGAACACATTTTTGTTTTTTTTTAAATCAAGGGTTTTTCTTAGAATATTGGGAGGGAAAGCCTATTTTTTGAAAAGTTTGGAGACTCAATTCTGCGTTTGAATTGAATCTTTATTCAACATTACGATACTTCCCATCTTTGATAAGAAAGTTTTAATTGTTTGAAATACTACTCGAATAGGCAAATCTTCTTTGGGATTTATTCTCATTTATTCAAACTCGTTATTCGTGTGAGAGACATTTCAAGGAGTCAAGCAAATTTAGATGAGGAGCATTATACTATTGAGGTTTGAACATTCCAATTCATTTATTCTCATTCAAGTTTCCTATTCTTTCACAAAACATTTCTAGATGACTAACCAGAAGTTAAATGAAAAAAAAAAAACATTCTAAGGAAAGAACTTTCAAATTCACTTTGCGTAATTCGAATTTGTGTTCCGCGCAAGAAATTTTACAGTGTCATCGAAACTTAGACTAAAAGCAAACAATTTTAAATGAAACAATTTTCCCTCGTTCGAATATATCATTCGTGGAAAAGAAAATTCAAACCATTCAACTTTAGCAAATGAGCATTCAAATTCAGATGCCCACTGCCATGGGCTCTCTTCTGTCATTTAAATTGTAAAAGGTCAATCATATGTAAAAAATTAATATATTAGATTTATTTAAAGTGCATCTCACCACAGTCACAGATAATACTAGTTTATAGGCCTTTACCACTCATTTTGCATCAGGCATCCTTCATTTTTTTTTTTTTCATATCAGGAGCACTGCACTAAACGTTGAATATGGCAGATCATCACACCGTATGTCACCATGTATAATTTGCAAAGAAGATATCATTATAAGAAAGTTTAATTGAATTTCGTTTAACCACTCCTGTGATAGACTATTACTTGGTGATTTGCTGTGTTTCAAAGATTATAACTATGCGAAGATGATACGTTGAAAATGGTTAACACTGAGAATCATATAATTTGTTCAGTTTCACCAACCTTCTTGCACTGTAGAAACGGCATAATCACACACATCGTGATAGTCGGGACAGCAGTCCCTCATTTCTACACAAATCCGGTCACAGTAGCAGTGGTATGGTATATAGCAAGACCAGCTGGAATTCACACAGCAACTCTCTGCACATGAACCCATCGCATTTGTGGCTAAAAGAATGGAAGACGCAATAGAGAAGTATCTAATCTCACTACTGACAAAGAAAAACAGACAAGATGGTATATACATACTGTTCATATAAAAATACTTATTCTATTGATTGTTATGCTATAATTATGATGTAATATAAAACAATGATATTTACATGATATAACATGCCATTATATGCTATAAGATGATATAATATAATACATTATAATATACTATGATAGATCATATCTATCAGATCATACCATATTATATCATATCATATTATAATCATCATCATAATCATAATCATCATCTTATAAATAAAACATATGTTTAAATACAAATTGCATCTTCCTACCTTGCCCCAAGCATTTTTGCGCTGCTAAGATCATGTTCCACTTGTTTATGTTTTGTCACCTTGAATAATGTCTTCAAATAATGACATCTTAAAAGCAAAACTACAAAAAATTACTAATTCCAACAAAGGATCGGAGATGGAAAAATTCTAGCAGTAAAAATAGATTTTTCATTATGATAGTTGTAGTAGGATGAAAAATAACAAAAAATGAATGAAAATACAAAAATTAAAAATAACAATATCAAGGAAAAGTATTTGTTCCTCCTCTATAACATTCTAAGATGTGATAACAATAAAAAAAGTACTTCAAGAATGACCATGATATTCTTAGACAATAAAACATTAAGTCAACATAAATGTTTCCTTATTCTTTCTTTAGTTTTCTACGCTTAACAAATTGATAACCGCATGTAATTAAATTGTACCTCTTTGGGTATTTATGTTGAAGTGATTATAAAAGTCAGGTCGTTTAGTGAAATTACCGTTACACGGCGGATAAAAGCACACAATTTGGAGAGATGATCCGTCAAGACCCACTCATTGATATAAGAATAGTGGCCCTCTGGATTTTTTTTTTTAAATTTCCATGGTGTAAATGCTGAATTTCATTTTCCAGAAATTTTCGCGGGCATGAATTTTGCGAGGAACCAAGATTCGCTAAAGTAAAATGCCGGCGTTTCTACACAATTCATTGAACCAATCCGCTAAAGCAAATGCCGGCGATTCAACACAATTCATTGAATACCAATGGCAATTCGCGGAAGTTTCATGCCGCGAAAAAGAGAGCCCTCGGCGCGAAAACTTCATGCAACACTATACACCTGCTATACTAATGTATCTGAGGCAATGTAGTGACAGAAAAGGGGTCAATATCTATCATGATTATGTTGATTTTTCATGGAACTGGAAAACATGAACCTAATGTTGAATTCCATTATCAACAAAGCAATTTAGACATGGATGTGGTTGAATCGAGTACGGATTTATGTATATATATAAAGTGCTGTTGAGATGCTTGGCAGTATGATGTATACTATTCCCAGTTCAGAATTACGTATCAAAGGGACATGGGAACGTTTTCTAATGTGTATGTGTGTGTGTGTGTGGGGGGGGGGGGGGGGGGGGGAGTCGAAGATCATCGACCCTTGAACGCCACCCCGCCAACTGCCCGCAGTCCCCCTCCCCCACCACACACACACACACACACACACACACGGACACGCTCACAAATTGAAAAAAAAGAAAAAAAAAGAAAAAAAAACGTTCCGCAGCTCCATTATTCGTAACGCTGGACTGGGAATTATACGAGTAGTAGGCCTTCTTGTAAGCCACACCGTGGCCCCTCAACAGCATTTTCTGTTTATAAATCAGTAATTAATTCAATCATGTCCATGTTTTTATATTTTCTTGATTACGGAATTCAGTATTGGGTTCATGTTTTCATTTCCATGAAAAATGAGAAAATTTACAACAAATCTGAACCTCTATTTTGTTAATATACTTCCTTAGATACATATACAGTGTATACGGCATTATTTTTTGCGGCATGAAACATACGCGAATTCTCTCAGGCAGTCAATGCACGGTGTAGAATCGCGTGCATTTTGCTTTCACGAATCTTGTCTCGTTGCGAAATTTGAGAAAGTTTCATGCATGCGAAAATTCCTGGAAAATGAAATTCAGCATTTGCACCATAAATATAAAATAAAAAATTCAGAGGGCTCCTATTCTAATATCAATGAGTACTTGATGAGGGATCATCTCTTCAAATTAAGTGATTTTATCCGCTCTGTAACTGTAATCCCAGAATCTAACGTAAAGCGACTGACTATAAAGGGGACATACACACGACAAATATATCATACCTCCTATTCTAATATCAATGAGTACTTGATGAGGGATCATCTCTTCAAATTAAGTGATTTTATCCGCTCTGTAACTGTAATCCCAGAATCTAACGTAAAGCGACTGACTATAAAGGGGACATACACACGACAAATATATCATACCTCCGAAAAATGGTGCTGTTGGTTCACTGGTCACTTCCGGTGTGGAACCTAGAGACAATGACAAGTTGTTCTCAAATCATGATCTATTCCAAACATGAATAAACATTGCAGAATCTCATCACCCTTGCATGGCTGGAGAAATGAGAGAAAAATTGTCTTGAAGGCTACAATGCAGAAGTATGATGGAATTACAATTACAAACAACAACAACAACAACAAAACCACATTATTATACCTACTATGGTATCTCAATGATAGGAAAGTTGTGTCAATAGGGATAAAATGTAGAACAGAAATGGGAAACAATTACCTAGCTTCACTATTGTTAAAAATGGAGAAACGTGCAGACTGCAGATATCTTAAAAAGAAAACTACTATGATGCCAATCCCTACGATGGTCGGTGATGAAAAAAAAAATTGATTATTAAGAAGTAGGATGAAACACAAACTGAAAGTATTTTGAGATACGGTATTATAATATTTCATGCATCACAGAAAAGTACTTGTTCTTCCCCTATCGAGTAAACACTCATAAACACTGCAGTAATAACTTACTTGAAGTATTATAAGCGTAACTATGATACTTTTAGACAACAAAACATAAAAGAGACATAGATGTTTTCTTATTCTATCTTCCTGAATAAAAGCATGTAACTAATTGTGTTTACACGGGTACTTATGTTAAAGTCATTACGCTAGAAAATTCATACATTTTGGATCATTCCATTTGATAGATACCTTCGAAAGATGTTGTTGGTTCACTAGTCCATCCCACTGTGGTAAACAGATCAGTGAGTTCAATATTAGATGAGATAATGACAGAAACTTCTCAAACCATTTACTTTATCAAACATTACTGAATCTCCTCAACCTTGCATATTATCACTTTAGAAATGAGAGAAAATTGGTCTTTAAGACTGCAATAAAGAGGTAATGCTGAAATTGCAATCATAATGTATGCTACTATGGCATTGCAATGATACGACAGATTTCTAGTCTCGAAGGCATTGTATATTTTGCAACTTTATTGTCCATGAATTCAGACGCTCGTCGTTCGTTCATACCACTTAACCGTTACCCAGTAGGTTATATACTAACAACTTTTAAGCTAGTTAAAGGACCCGTCGCACTACAGCGAATGCCCAACGAATGCCAAGCGAATGCCCAACGAATTCGCAAATAGGAAGACAGTTTGCATCCGTTGCTAATGCTAGAATACTTCGTAAAATGTTTGACGTTCTTTGTATTCATTAGCTATTCGTAGGGATTCGCTGACTCATACGCTGGAGATCAAAAAAAAAAAAAAAAATTGGCTCCAGCGTATCTCTGCGAATCCCTACGAATAGCCAATGAATTCAAAGAACGCCAAGCATGTTACGAGCTATTCTAGTATCACCAACGGATGTGAACATATCTTCAAATTTTCAAATTTGTCGGACATTCGTTGGGCATTCGTTGGGCATTCGCTGTAGTGTGACGGGGCCTTTAAGGTGGTAAAATGGAGGGGCGGCATAATTACATACAATAAGTTTCAGCTAGACTCAGTGGGAATCGAAGCCGAGTCTGTTGACTGCGAGACAGACGCCCTACTATCCACTATGCCACATTGCTGCCCTATTGCCAAATGTGAACTGACTTTGAGAAGGTAAGGACGTCATCAGCTGTAATTTGCATAAGTGGTTGCGAAGTAGATCACTATCTCGTCAAAACACATCATGAAGCTCTGAAACTCTGTGACTTGAAAATATAGGTCAGACTTGGATGAAAACTTTATCAGCGTGTTCGTCTGGATTTATTCTATTCGTAAAAAGCCAATAGAACTTGAACATGGCGTTGAATTGTGCTTTATATGTTCTGGTAAGCTTTACGTTTTTCCACTAAACACACATACACACAAACAAACACGGAAGAGATAATAACAGATATTATTGCTTACTTTTTGCGTTAGAAATAGAAATCCTATACATGATACAGACAACAAAGAATAACTTCATTCATAGTTAACCCGTTGAGGATGAGCCCCGAGTATACTCGAGCAAGTGTCTATGGGAAATGCATGCTGTAGCAAAATCAGCCCGTCCTCAATGGGTTAATATGCTCGCAGTTATTGTGACAGAGGACAGAAGAATATTTGTTAAAGCTTTGTGAAATGAAAGGATATGGGATTTTTGTTTCAACTTTCTTCTCAGACTCATTAATTAGATAGATCTTTTCCTCAAATTGAAATGATTCCAGAGATTAAAATAATGCTGTGAGTATGGACTCACCTGGAACGCATGAGAGCATGTCGGCTTCGGTAGGGTACCAGTAATAAGTTGACGAGGAGTAACAATAGCTGTAGGTCTGACCACCGTCTGATGTGTAACCAGGTGCACAGGAGAGTGAGACCATGGTCCATGCAGGATACGTCAGACTGTCAGGACTCAAGATCACGTGATCACCGACAGAGGGACGAGTGCAGCCTGGTGGTTTTCAATTCAATTCCATTCAGTTCGATTCAATTCACTTCAATTCAATTCAATTCCATTCAATTCAATTCAATTCAACTATCATTTATTTACATTTTGGCAACAAATAAAGTTGAAACAAAATACAAAGTAAGTAAAACAATGGGAAAAATGTCTTCCTAACTTTTTTCCTAAACTTAGGAAGAATCTTAGGAAGATATGCAAATGAGGATGAGATATGCAAAATACAAAGCATACATTACGCAAATTATTGTAGTATCAATTTTTAAAGAAAAACATAATGTTTGGGTAACATAATAAAATATATGTGCAATTATGTAGAATAACACAGAATAGCAATGCACACTTTGCAATGTTGACAAAAAAGTAAGTATAACAGTGGAAACAATGGTCCACTAAACAACAAAGCTTGTAAAACGTGGATCACTTAACACGTAATATGTAACTAAATATCATCAATAATTAATTCATGTAAAATAGGTAGTAAAGACATCATCATTATAAAAAGCAACCAGTGGTAACTATTCTAAAGTACAAGGAATACAAATTAAGACAAAGCTAACAGTGTTACACACGACAAACACTAGGAATTGAGGGAGAATTGAGGGAGGGCGAAAGAACGATGTTTAGGTGAGAAGAGATACCCCTCTGGTATCGCATGGGGTGCATACCAGTGAACTCTGTCTAATGCTAAATCAATCATTAAAAACAGATTTTGAAATTCTGCCTGATGTCATTTAACGTACTCTGCCACTCCCTCAGTCTTCAAATTGACTTTCACAAAGAGATTGGAGCAGTAAAAAACAGTACACTGGAAGTTGCAAGAGCATTTGGCATTGAAATTCCGAAGCTTCGTGAGTGACTACAAAACAATGATATCGCGATTTTGATTAGGTGGTGGTGAACAAACTTAATGTTTCTTCTAAGGGAGGTCATATAAAAGGCACGTTTTTGACACATTAAAAAAATCACATCCCTTCCATTTCAAAATTCATGATTCTCAGGTTCTTACGCTGCGAGAGCTAATTGTCAAGGAAACTTGGTCAGTTTCCTTGATTTGCTTTCGAAAGACGGAAAATAATCGGAGGAAGATCCATGAGCATGTTTCTTGAAAGATTTAGAAAGAGGTGGAAAAATTCTTTTTTCTCTCTCTCTCGTTTCAATGTATGTGGCTGCAATAAAACGTCACTTTTTCTGAACACAGTCTTAGATTGTGAAATCCTGTTCCAAAACTCCATCCTCCAAATCCTTAATCTCAAATTTCAAGTATGCCCCTAAAATTTTAATGCAACTTATATACTGACAATCAGTTTCAAAGGAAACAACTAGACGCAAGAATTTCATCAATTTGAATAGCATTTTGAGGTTGATCTTACTTTATTCATGAAAACACGAAGAAAGAAGGTCTAGGTCATATGTAGAAGGTTGGAAGAACTGCCTACACGAAAACACTCAATAGGGCTAGGTATAAAAGTGTCAATGAAGATTCCACAATAGTGGATAAAGGACTTAGGTGCTCACCCGTAGACGCCACGGCCCCGATAAGTGCGAAGAGACATATCGAAAATGCCAGAAAGTCGTTCATGCTGGCAAGGCGAGACAGTCTCTCTTCCTTCAACGAAATGATGCCTTCCCTGCAGAAAGCGCTATCTCAGCTTCTGCAGGTGGAAGTGACAGAATTATCATGAACAAAACCAAACTCATGTTCTATTTTAATGTACATTCGGACTGGAATAGGCCCTACTGATTGATTGATTGATTGATTGATTGATCGATTGACTGATTGATTGATTGATTGATTGATTGATTGATTGATTGATTGATTGATTGATTGATTGATTTATTGATTGATTGATTGGCTGGTTGACTGATTAATTGATCGATCGATCGATTGATTGATTGATTGAGTGATTAATACACACAGAGAAAGAAAGAAGAAGCTTGAAGATAGAAAAGTAGGAGAGGAGAGAAAGAAGGAAGAAATGAGAGGAGGGAGACAAAAAGAGAAGAGGTAGCGTGAGAGAAAGAAAAGGATAGAGAGAGACTGGAATAAAATATATGAATCATTTGAATGCAAGAACAGATAAATGCCATTTTAATTTTCTTCTAAGCTAGGTCATTGTCAAAACAATAGAAAAATAATAACATCTTTTCACTGATACTGCATGCATTCGCTACATAACAGGAAACATTTTAAAGCCATCATACATATGAATTATCACAAAGATACTCTCAGCTACTTTCTCTGTTCTTCAGCGGATTGAATCTCAAATATAATAATTATGTTTATTAACTTGATGAAAATGAAATCGGTCTTTGGTTGTTGTTGTTTTTTTTTTCTTACATTTTAAACTCTTCTATGTAGAAGCCAGTCAGTTTGCATCGGCCTTGAAAAGAAAATACAATGAGAATACCAACTGCCGAGCATTGCTGAGAGTAAGTCGAAGTCAGCGCAATGTTTTGGGCCATGAATAATTTAGTCGATATTGATAGATGAATAACAAGTGTCTGTAATTACCAACAGCTTTCATTTCTGAACTACGCGTGTGTTTGATAATGGCACAATGCAAATAAGAAACCAAAAGAGAAGATTAAGAGAAGGGCTTGGAATGACAATAAGAGAATACCTTCGGGTTGATTGAGACGAGTGAAGCTGTTGTTCCTTCCTCCAAAGAATCCTCCTCTTGAATGCGACTTGGAAATGTTACCATGACCATTACTTTTCGGTCAAATTATTGAAGCAGTACCTCGATTCGTTAAACATTAATGTAGATAAGAACCATGGAACGTTTCAAATTATTTTCCTAGTCATGATATCGTCCCTCGACAGAAAAATGGCAGATGCAACACAAGTTTGCCTTCTCACGTTTTATCATTATCACTTTGTTTACATAGTATTAGGGACAATAACCGGACACACGGTATCCGTGCTTTAGCAGACACACAAAACGCCTCACCACGCAGTAAGAGATATATTATACATAGAACCATATGTCATGCTATAGATGAATGAATGGTTTGATAGCAAAGGAATCATTTTTAGTCTTCAGGGAATCTGTATAATGCCCAGTAGTAGCCAATAATTTAATCCAATTGAAACCGAATTCTACACACACTATGGACATAAATTTTTTCTTGCCCACAAGTGTCAGCTCTAATCTCAATAATGTGTTATCAAACCGCAGATGTGACATGTAATGTGTATTTTACATACAAAATTGTTAAGATTGTACCTGTCTTGACCTCCTAATGAAATCGCTTTACACGTTTAGCAAGACAATGAGGTTCCGCCGGAAACTTTCTTGGGGAATGATAATATATATTGATTAGCTAGCTAGTACAGGACTAGAGTCACCTAGACAAATATAAAGGTTGGTTGAAAATATAATATCGGTGATCAGGAGGTCGTAGGTTCGAATCCTGCTCGAGAATGTACGCCCATGGTTTTTTTTTTTTATCATGGCCACTACTAAAACACTGATCAATTCAGTGCATATTTACGTCGATGTAATGCAATTTGTCAATCAGTTGCAATGAAAACATCTCGACGGAAGAATTTCATGAATTTGAATAAGTACGCAATGCCCGCTGCATGCTATAAGAATTAGAACCAACACTTGCTGTCGGGCGAAAGCTCGGTGGTCTAGTGGAGATGACGCCTGTCCGGTGATCAGGAGGTCGTAGGTTCGAATCCTGCTCGAGTATGTACGCCCATGATTTTTTTTATCATGGCTACTACTAAAACACTGATCAATTCAGTGCTTATTACGTCGATGTAGGGCAATTTGTCAATCAGTTGCAATATGATATCTGTTGTTACATCATTAGGTTGGTTGTGAATTGATGTTTTATTATAATTTTACAATAGTTACTAGTCCTGATGAGGAGGAAAATATACCCTATAATAGACAGTAAACCTCACAAATCTATATATTCTTAGCATGCATACCGTTGTAGAAATAGTAAATAATTTAAAAGCAAGCATATCATCAGTGATCAACTATATCATCACTCGCCATCGGAATGGTTTACTCATCCGTCAATTGCTAGTTCAGTTCAACAAATCTTCAAATATCAAGGTAAAAATAAATTTAATGTCCCTCTGTATTTTAGTTGAATGGTATCAACTATTCATCAGTGGACTGAATTGAACCACACTTAAATCACATAAGTTCTTTTAAACCTCAGAGATCAGAGGTGTTGTCTAAAACAGTTGATTTTACCTTTTATTTTCTTTTTAGAAAGGCAGAATATAGATTATGACCATGATGACCGTTAAATGTCGAAGCGCATTCCCTGCAAAGCGACTGAAACTCAAAATATGTCCGAGGCAAAGGCCAAGGTTTGTTTGCTACCAGGTCTATTTGGATACAGCACTGGGCATTTCTCCCCTCCCCCTCCACCATGCCGAACAGGATAAGGATTAACAGGCAATTATGAGATTGATATTTGCATTTGTAATCCTATGCAAATGATATGCAATCAAAGTAGAGAATCGCTCTAAGAAGACATAGTGTACATACAAGCTTGTGTACACTCCTACACGATGTGTAGAGCTCACTTGCAAAAGGGCCTAGATGATGTTTTTCTTGTTAGTTTTCCACATGCCTGAATAAACATTCATCATTATTATGCATTAAACTAGCTATTAAGTAGTCAAACTCCAAAAAGTTCCAGGAGATTTGTTAGAACTTGATATGAACTTCATGTTTTATTTCAAAAGCTCCAAAAGTCAGAACACTTTTCTCGCAAAAGGGCCTTTGTTCACACCTTATCTATTCTGTATCCTGATTGGTTTAGGGGAAGCCAGTATTACTCTTACTGACCAATCAGAAATCAGCCGTGTCAAAGGTGATAGAGATGATGGTGGTGGTGATGGTGATGATGATGATGATGGTAGTGATGATGATGGTAGTGATGATGAAGATGGTTTCAAAGAATAAAGATGATGGTATGATGGAAAAGGGAAACGGTATTTAGTATGTACTTGTTCAATACGTGGTACTAGGTGTTACGAAAAACATTTCCCACTTTTGATCCTTAATAGTTCAAAAACTATATATCAGATCACTGACATTGATATGAGCAACATGACCACCCCGGAACACGGCATGTCTATGTGACTGGGGCTGGGGCTAAACTATCCCGGAACTTCCCGGATCATCGTATAGATCCTTGAGGATCCGTGTTATATGTGACTGGGGCTGGAATGAATGGCTACTGAGGCTCAATTTTGATTGATTTTCAGCTGTTGCTATAACAGGTAAGGCTTCCAGTAACCACCTAAACAATTTGAGCAGATCAACTAACGAAGTGCCATGTGAGGTGGTTTTCGTGTTCATGATAAACCTTTTTAAAAACGTGAATAGATATTACCCTTTCTTGTAAGAGGTCCTAAGAATAATTCATAAAACAACTATATTTACAAAAATACAAGGCATCTAAAGGATTTTTTTTTAATTGTCATTTTTGTTACCTATAGGATGACTCTCAAACATATGCAATAGAAGAACTTCCTTAAATTGAAACAGGGAATAAGGTGAGATTTATAACTTGGATTCGAGCCTTTTGCAAGAAACAAAACAATATTACTGATTCCGATCCTAAGCTTTGGAATTATTTAATTTATCTGTATTCAAGCAGAAACTTATAATACACCTCCTTGCATACTATATTGATTAATAATAAGTGAGTTTAATTAATGGTCAATAAGTGTATTTTTATTGACAAATACAGTTATTATGTCAGTAGCCATATAATCCTATTTCACAACTCCCTCCATTTTTCTCCCTTCCCCACCTCCCACTTGTTTTGGTTTCTCATCTCAGTCTTTCCTCCTGCAATATCATTTTCTCTCATCTGCATAATATTTGTCTGTAATTTTGGGAGCTTGTTTGTACTTTTTCAAGGTTTCACGCAACATTTTATGTACACATAAATAACCTGCTTCAATTGTGTAATTAATATACATTGCAATCAAGGGCGCCGGAAGCGGGGGGGGGGGGGTGGGGGGGGGGCAGGGGTGGCACTTGCCCCTCCAAACAAAATGTTGGGGGGCAAAATGAGTTTTTGCCCCCCCCCCCCCCCCCCCAAAGTGCCCCCTGCTGTAACAAATAATTAATCACTGATTTAAAGACTAAAATGAACAATAAAGGCATATTTCTTGTTTAAATGTTGTAATTTCATAACTGAAAATGCAAAAATTTTCGTCCCTAACGGGGCGAAAATCATAATACACTATCAACATACACTATTGTATCTATACACTAATAGTAACCTATGAGTAAATTTAGTGTATAGGTGGTAGCCTCGTGTACTCGAGTGTGCCCACTGAAACATATCTTTAGTAAACGTTAAATTTTTCATTTTCTTCTTTGCCTTCTAGCCGTATGTATAAGAATATTTTTTATTGTTCGAACGATGCGATCACGTTTAAGCTTTTAATGAGTACATTTCAGATAAATTGCAAAGTGAAAGTGGCTCGCTCGTTCTGCTCGTACTTATAGTAAAATGAAAAGTTTTCATAAGGTATTATCATAGTCCTTCGCAGTGATTTCTTCTACTATGTTTAATTCCTCAGAAATTTAATTCAAAATGAGAAATGCTCTATAAAAGCGACTTTTATACTCTGTTTTTTTTTTTTACAAAAAGTCCCTACCGTGGGAGGGGGTATCCCCCCTCCCACACCCTCCCCCGCTCGGTCGTTTCGCTCCCTCGCCGAGGATCTCACACCATCACATTATTATGTACTCCCGTATGTAATGATCTTAGTCATTCGCACTGATTATTTTTCACTATGTTTAATTCCTTTAATTTGCTTTTAAATGGTCTATAAACGCGACTTTTGTACCCTGTTTTACAAAAACTCCCTACAGTGGGGGCGGGGAGGGGTAATCCCCCTTTCCACACCCCCCCCCCCCCCTCCCCAAAACCAGAAGTGTTCCGGCGCGCTTGCATTGCAATACCACGAACATGTTCCCACGGCGTGTGTATGTAAATGCTGATTCATATGTGAATGTTTGTGAAATAAATCGAAATTGAATTTGAATATGAAATATCGCATTGAAAATATTTTTCCATAAGGTAGTAAGAAAACATGAACCTTATATCATTTCATATACATTATACACTCATCTACCTATGAACTTTAGATCTGTTAAGTCCCGTATTTCATCGTAATCCTAAATTCACAAATACGACAGATAGAGTGTATGTTTTAATCAAAGAATTTCACCATTGGGACATAAACAACTTAGCACTGATTGCTCAAAGGGTAGGTCTTAATTACAGCTAATCTTCAGGCTTAATTGGTATGAGAACTAAATGAAACACAGTAGGCGAAATTCATTGCTGTTTTACATGTTTGCTCTTTATTCGATGTATCTTTACTTTCACACATTACATAATATAAATAGTTTTTGCATATCGATTAAACACCTTTTACAAAGGACTTTACTGATATGTACATTTACACGTTGCATTAAGTGCATTGTCACAATGATAGCGTAACGAGAGCAGCATTGGTTCTCACACAGAGAACAGTAAATTATTCACAATAGCCTCATTCAAGGCTAAACATTTTTCGATCCTTGTTTCTTTGTGACTTCGTCACTTCTCTTGTTCTTAAAACAGGTGATGCTTAATGTATTCACTTTTCTAATGACTCCCCCCACACTTTAAAATGCGTATTGTCATGAACACCTTGAATGATATAACACGTGCCCTTGGGGAATGCTTTCCACGTTTTTGTATATTGTTTTGGCCTGAGAGAAGAAAGGTGAATAAGAAGTTACCATATTGGTCATTACCATGAACAGGGAGTAAAAAAAAGTTCAAATACAAATAAATAGCTCTCGCAGCCTGGTATTTAGAATATGAAAATTACTTGGCTTTGATATTTCATGTCGATAATCTCGGAAATAGAAGTATAAAAAACTGACAAATTTCCAGGATGCAAGTATGTAGTGTAACCTGACCAGTGTGAATAGACATTTACTAATATATTCATTGCAAGAACACATTATTACACACTATTGTTATTATTATGATTATTATTATTATGAGACTGTTCCTAACTTTCGTTACAAGTGATGCATTCACTCCAGTGTAATCTGTAATACATGTAGCCAGGTCAAGGTAAATCTAGCATCTCGTTTCTCAGGGCTGAAGAAGAAGCCACCCCCTGAATTCACAACAGAGATAAATCATCCTCCTGTGAAGCAATGTATAGTAATTTTGGACTTTTGAGTAGAAAAAAGAGCAATGATAGCACGTTAATTATCATTTTAAGAAGCGGAAGGTTATTCCATGAAGCGGACCACAAACACAGTACGAATACCATGACCATGATGACAAAGAATTGGTGTCCATAAAGCTAACTTCCAAATCATCATCCTATGATTCTCTGCTGTTTTGCTTTTTCATTGAGTCATTAGTAAATTGGCATAATTTGACGATTCGGGATCCATTGAGCAACACGAAGTGTCTCAATTTCCCTGTACCATCCATCACCTCTCCTAACGGTGAGAGTTCTTTCACCTGTCGCACGGCGCAAACTATAAAACAGAATCTTCTCGCGATGATATGGCCGAGTTATCTTTCCCTTGGCACACATCCGCTAGTCTGCTAGCTGGAAATCAAGCAGGGAAAAACCCAGTAAGATAATGAGTAAGAAGACAATCTTTTTGTAGTTGCATAACATTGTGACAGCACCACCTGTTGCAGAAGTCTGTTTGATAACTGACGCCATGTCTCGCTGGCATCATCGAGTTCATGTTTACAAGTCACTACGTGCTATGCCACAAACAGCCAATGACATTGGCCAGTTTTCAAGCGTATTCAAATTTATTCCAGTGACATCCCCCAGGACATAGTAATGAGCTCTTCAAGTCGCATCTTCATATCAGATTCATTTCCAAATTGTGGAGCCTAGGTTGCATGCAATAATTGTTGCTATGTCGGGCAAATATCTGGCAAGCTATTAGTTGTCATGAGTAATATACACTTTATAAAGTCATTACTAGATTTGAGTATATTAGTCGTTAGTAATCCGGTCTGTACTGCTATTCCACTGAGAAGACGTGCAGAGTGACACGTATAAGAGATTTTACCTTTTGGTTTATTGAGGGAGGGACTAGGCGGGGAATGGAAGTGGGAGGTCTTCTGACTTTGTCAGAGAGTCGTTTGTTCTGCCTCTCCTTCTCTCCCTCCCTTTCTCCTCCCCTCCTCTCTCTCTCTCTCTCTCTCTCTCTCTCTCTTCTGGCTGAAGAAATGGCAGTTCAAATGATTCTACTACCAACTTTACGATTCATTATCTTTAACCTTTTCCATTAACAATTTAATTGAATAATCGTTAAAAAAATTATAAAGCATCTGAGATATATGAAGAAACTGTGGTGCTGATAACAACACAAATTGATTCTGTTGATTGGAATAATGGCAGTAATGGCACGATTGAGATGACGTGAATGGGGGGGGGGGGGCATCCGGAGCATGGTGAAGATGTTACTCCTTTTAAATGATGGTCATTTGTCACCATGAGCTAGGCTGAAAACGGCCCTCTAAAGTTTCCCTGGACTTTGTCAGTCCCCTTCGTCAAGTCTTTCGCTGAGACTGTCATCGTGCATATCTCACATATCAGCAAGATTTAAATCTGCGACGCCAACGCTAAGACGACGCAGCCTTTCCGGTTGAAAATGGAAACAGCTGTCTCACGCAAATGCAAAACACCACTTATAGCCTAAATAGCGTCGTCTTTGCATTCCCGTTGCATATATAAACTCGCTATTATGTCGTTAAAACAAACCTAGAAATAATGCAGAAATTGACAAATTTAGGATGGATGTGAATAACAGAGTAATCACTTTCCACACGATTTAGAGTAAGACGAAGACTAATGTCATCAATCAAATAAACAGCGCTGTGGAAGATGAGTACTTATTGATGAGGGGATGTATCTATGGCAACGCTGATTGCATTGTTCTCCACTTCCGGTTTGATTCAAAGTTTAGTCTTTAACCTTAGTTCGTCCCTACCGTAAACGGTATCTAAAAGTATCAAATCTGACTTATAACATGCATATATATTCCTTTGTCGGCAGTTTTGGTACAAGGTAAGAGTCTCCATAAGAGATGCATAAAAAGCGTGTCTGTAGCATGTGTAAAACTCTTTCATATTCCAAAGGTAACAATAGGAAACGCGCTTATAGCCATCAAAATAGTGTCGATAGATAAACTATTTCATGGATTAAAAATTCACATAAATAGCAATATGCAAGGTGTGTCAAATTTCGTGCAGTGTTTGCCGTGTGCATGAATGTTTACTCGTAATGGATCCAGATAATTCCAGTTTGGAGCCAGCGATAACACATGCACATCACTTTGGCAGACATCATCGGCTGAGCTGTCCATTAAGAGAGCCAGGTTCAATCAACAAAGGTGTACGTGGCGGAGAAACCGACCGAGGAATAAACCGAGTCACTGAAGAAGGATATCCGTAACCGGTTTCCAAATGATACATAACCGAAGGGAGCATGTTGCCCACAGTATATGCTGCTGTAGTAACGTTGATCCATGTCCTTGACCTTGGTCGGATAACACAATGAGAGAAAAGGTTACTATTTGTAATCATTTATGCATAAGCCTGTGTTCAATGAAAGAAAGTTTCACAAACTGATTCAGTACTGGAAAACTCAGAGTCAGGAGAGTTGGAAGATACCAAAATAATGACTAAGAAACTCTTAAAATTCAAGATTTACATGATTTCCAATAGGGAGACTCATGCGCAATTTATGTTCCAATGACCCTCCAATAGCATTATCAAAAATGTTTGCTTAATACAATTTGTTGATAATTACGCAACGAGACAGTCTAATTCACTGCATTTACCTTTACAAAGTATGTTGTCTGCCTACAATCTTTTCACATTCACCGGGTCTAAATTCTGGAATTGATTAGACCCAAGTTTAAAAGAGTTACGTGGTCTGAATAGTTTTAAAAAGACTATTCAGGAAAAATGCAAATATTCCCTTCTTATAGCCTCAAATCCAACTTGTCTTGTCTACTCCCTTCATCAATGTTCATATCTTACTCTCTTTCTTCCGTTTTCTTCCTTGTCAGCAAAGCTTCAGCATCAGTTTTATCTAAACCATTAGGTATATGCTTTTTATGTGTCAAATTTTTTGGGCCTAATACTACAGTACTACTGCTACAGGTTATGCTTTTATTAGCCCCTCCCCCACTTTTGTTCTTATCACAAATTTGTATTACAATTTGATGCTTAATCAATCGTTCTGACTATTTTTTACGTCATGAAAAAACAACATTGTATTGTAATAATCATTATAATTATAGTTTGTTTTTTTATTTTCCTGAACATAAAGTGGAAATACATTCAATTCACATGTAATCAAACGAAAATAAGAAAATCAATGTTCAACATGTTCAAGTACTTATCCTGGATATTGTTCTGGGACATTGTACGTATAAATTGATAAATACATTATGTACATATACATACATACATACATACATACATACATACATTGTATATTCAGTTTGTTTCTATGTTCGTGTAAGTTGGCAACTGCATGACGTATTAGAGAAGTATTAACAAAAGAAATGAAGAAAAAAAAAAAACTAATTAAACTAATATGAGAGGGAAATGATTCGCACCCACCTGCACATGATCTCGCACGGTCGAACACGATATTGCATCATCCACGTGTAAATCGAATTCATCGAAATAGAGGTTTATCCTGTTTAGGGGCGGGGCGATGATAAAGAACACACACTCTTGGTTTGGTGGGTAATATGACGGGTAGTTTGGGCTTGTCACTACCCCTGATGGCTGTAGGAGTAGCCGGTCACAACCTTGTGAAAAAAAAATGGACATAGATTTTGCTCTTCTTTAAATGTAACAACAATAATTATGTGAAAATCTAATCATGATGATCATTACAATCGAATCGCTGACAACAGAACTGAAATCACAAGGATGGTGACATTCATTGCGATAGAAGGAAAAGCAAAAAAGATTCCCCCCCCCCCAAAAGAAAGAACTTCTACTTCTACTACTACTAATACTACTCCTACTACCGCTTCTACTGCTGCTGCTACGACTACGACTGTTACTACTACTACTATTATTTCTACTTCTACTTCTTTTTTTTTTCTTTTTCTTCTTCTTCCTCTTCTGCTGCTGCTGCTACTACTACAAACTGATACTGATTTTCATAAATCTAACAATTACTTCTGTTTCTATCATGTATTACTGTAGATACTACTAACCGGAATAAGGCACTACGGACTGGATGAATTGATAGGACAGCGAGTATCCCCTGTCCTCCCCGTTGGTCATTAGGTCAAACTGGACAATGTTACTCGATGAGGTCCAGTTGAAGTTGGTAAAGAAGCTACAGGCGCTGTACACGTTCTCGCCATCTTTAACACGGAACGAATCTCCTGCGTAGAGAACACAGCCATGCAATATCCAAGATCAGTGGATTGGTAGACCGGTTTTGAATAAATCTGATGGGCTCCAATACTATAAATCTTGCTCTAAATGTGGTATTCGGCATTACAGCAAATATTTTTGTTGTCAAATGGTGAACGCGACTTTCTTTTGACTTTGCGATTACACTAGGAAATATGTTTTGAGGACTTAATGAAATTAAACAGAAGTATTTCATTAAACTAAAAGATAAAGAAATTATATTTCTAACATAATTGTAATATCAAATTGGATTAGAAAACTTTTAAGAACTGCGCTTCCCATATCTATCATCAGTCGAAACAATAGTTTTATATTCTATAAATCTAATTCATTTGTAACGTCAAGTCAATGACGTAATTAGGACCCACTTCATTCTTACGCGGATATGGAGCGCATTGTCAAGCACACTGACCGTCAATATGTGGACATTGTGTTTATCTATTTGTATACTAAGTTATTATTTTCTGGAGTCACTCCACTGATTGCTCATCAGTAGTTAAACGGATTTCGATTTGCGTCCCAGAATGTTTCTACTCTTCCTGTAGTTATGTGTGCTTGCTGCCCCCCCCCCCCCAAAAAAAAGAACTTGTATCATCTTCAAAATGATGTTGTTTTCTTTTACAAAGACAATCAGCTATATAGGGTGTCAATATCTGACAAATTTGCTGTCAATGAGCACTTACCCAAGGGACAAATGACCTTAACGACTTTGAAAGTGACAGAAATCACGTGACCAAGCGGAGCCACAATGACGATGCTGGTTACAGCGCCCCCTGTAGAGCCGACCCTGTCTATCGTACCTTCTGCCTCCGTCGTCAGGAAGTTACCATCTGCATTAGATACACAGAGTACACAGTGGTGGTGAGGGGGTAAGTGGGTTACAAAGTGGTGAAATGGAAAGAGATTCGTGTAATACATGTATACGCGTCTCATCGTCTCTGCCAGTGTACAAATACCAAGATTTTTTTGTTGTTGTTGCTTACACTAATCATGTGTCATGCTTCTGCTCTGCACATTATTATGACTTTTCCTCCTAATGTGGAACAATGTGAAATGTAGTGATTACTAAAATGTCGACAGCACTGGAACCATCATTAATACATTGTAGTACTAAAGAAGTGATTCGGTTGTGTTAACAACCAAATATTGGTTGGCTCTTTCAATTATACATGACCCACAGCCGTGAATGTACAATAGCATATAATATAGCATTTACCTTTTTTTTTTCATCGATTTCATTGCTTTTTCAAAATCTGATTTCATTTATTATTTCTGCTGGTACAAACTAACAAATCACTTCGTAAAGACATGCAAATATCGTGAAAGATCAGATGTGAATGAATAGGCACGGTCATTGCTCAGTTGAATGAATATAATTTAACATGAAGAAAATCATCAATAAAACCTTACTACAGCAGTGTAAAGTGTACTATGATTTTAGTAAGGTAGCCATACCTGGAGAAAGAGTAGGGCTCGCTTCAGATGACGGGGCATCCCCGCCAGTGATGGGTGTGGCAGTCGGACCCGTATGTGTGACGGCTGTTGTCGTGGCAACGCATTCGCACTCCTCCCAGGTGGCGGGCTTGGGTTCGGGGCACTGGGAGTCGTCCAGCTCGGTGAGGAAATCTTCCCCTGTGCGACATAGAACCAGGCGCGTGCGATTCATGCAGGGCTTACACTGCCATGAGGGTGATTCAGGGGCAGGCAGATGGACAGAACAAAATGAGAATAATCAGGAATGATAGATAGATAGATAGATAGATAGATAGATAGATAGATAGATAGATAGATTGCAGATAGATTGACAGGGAGGTAGATAGATAGATAGATAGGTAGATGGATAGATAGATAGATAGATGATTAGATAGATGGATAGATAGACAGATAGATTAATTGATTGATAGATAGATAAAGAGAGAGAGAGAAGAGGGAAGAGGAGGGAATGAAAGGAGGAGGGAACATTGTAGATGTAATAAAGAATCATTTTCTTAGATTTCTTATAATTTTTTATTCACTCAAAAGTAATGAAACAAATGTGTTCCTTTTTGTTTCATTTTGCTGTGTTCCTCTCTTTCCCGCTCGCCTTTACAAGTCACTGTTTATCAGTAAATCCAAAGAGTGACTTATGAACACATTGCATCTTATTCTTCATTACACCTCGATTTCACTTCTTGTAATTGTTCAGTTACATTCTCTCTTTTCCCTCCTCTTTCTTCTTTCATTTTTCTTTTCTTTCGCTCCTCAAGTTCTCTTTATAATGCTATTTCTTGTCTTCTTTTACTCTTCATCGCTTTCATCCTCCGTTTCAAGAACGTGATACTTTATAAAATAAAGGTTTGGCATTGCACTCTTACAGGAGACCATGCACTCAGCACCCATGTTCCGGGACAATCCGGTAGGCCTGTACATGGTTCGGCCGCACTCGGCTTATCGTCGTCATTGCAGAAAACATCGCTGACCACCCGAACCCCGTCGATACCGAACTGCAGACACACGACAACACGTGTTCGCACTCCTTCGCCGCAAGTGGCGCTGCACGTACTATTCAAGTCCGCTAAAAACCACCTGTGAATCAAAAATAACGTGCACTCCATATAATATTCAAGATTTTAATGTTGTCAGGATGAGGCTCATAATCATAACTACTCAGGCAACTCCTTTAAAAAGCATTAATGCAAGATGTCAAGTTCATTAACGAAAATGTCATCAGACAGCCAGCATTTCTACGCCAAAAGTCCGTGAAATACCACTCAAACAATACAACATCGTTAAATGTTCCTTTGCATTCGGACAACTGACCAACGGAACTGAATTCAAAACAGCAGAAACATAATGGGTAAAAAGAGTACCGGTAATTATTCGCATATCTTGTTACTGTACTTATTTAACAAGGAATGTAAGATATTGGACGTCACAAAATGTATGAAGAAAAATGGGGATAGGTTCAATCATTATTGGTTTTTATTCGTATTTTTACATTGATCATCATTATCACCGTCCCTATCATGATCATTACGGTTGTTGTTGTTGTTTACCTTGGAGGACAATTATCTAGTTCACAGCTCTCCACAAGAGGAACAGGTCGACTCGCCAAATCACAAAGGCTGTCGTCAACGAACAGGACACTGATCACGTCTACGCATCGCACCACTTCCATTCGAGTTCCTGGTTCAGGACGAAGACAATGATTTCAAACAGCTTATCACATCCAAAATCGTCCAACAAAGACTTCTGACCACTTCTTCTGTCATTGTACACAGTGATAAATGATATGACACGTGAATCACTGCATATCTATTTTGTTGCTGTGCAGTCTCTATCATGCATGCCGTCATCATGAAAACCATTATCAGAAATAAAAATCCAGGGAATGATTAAGTGATAATGATAGGGGAAATGAAATTTTTCCGTTCGTGAGTAGTATGATGCTGGTGGCACCAGTGCACACGAAGGAATTTTCAAACTTAAGAATAGAAATGCATGAAATATCAGCTTTGTCAAAATGACATATCGTACAGTGACAGCGCGCCCACTACGGGAAAAATTCGTGTGAGTTATCATGGTTACGACGACGTGTGTCTTCGCATCGAGCTGTCCGAAGAATATGCGGAATAAATTGATTGTGTAAATGATATAGGGGCCTAGATTTTGAGTTTGTCAGACAGTTGCGCTGAAGCTTAATCAACGTCCGATTTTATATAGATTAGGTAAGACAGTCCTGTTTCAAAAATATACATGTACGACTGGATAGGGTATAAGTTTAATAACTTCAAAGAAAGACACTTTGATGATGCCTAACCTGAAGTACCTGACAATTTCTTCTCTTAATTTCTCACATCATATCATGTCATGTCACTACAAATTAAATCAAATCTAAATCAAGTAAAAACCCAACCAAATCGGATCAAATCACAGCGGCCATCACTAACCAGCGCCACACGTCACGCTGCATTCTCCCTCCGACTTGGCCCAGATGTAGAGGTCCGTCTCGGTCGGGGTCGGTGTCGGGGTGGACGACGTGAGCTTGGAGTCGACCTGCACGTAGTACTCGTAGTGAATACTGGAGAAGACGTTGCCAGTTCCTTGTGCGAACACCTTGAATTCGATATCATACTCAGTGGGTCCTCTTACTCTGTCAGTCAATAAAATGAAACGAAATGAGAAGCAGACTTACAACATAGTAGATATAGACTGATAAATGAATATCCCTCAAAACTTGCATCAAAGTCCATTGCAATTCTTTTCTTTGTCTAGTATTCACAAAGACGCTGCATACTCGTTTCTGGAGCTCTTAATATTGCACCATTCCAGCCCTACATCGACTTATAAAACACCGATTATTCCGTGTTTAAAGAAAAGACATGATGAAAATCATGGACATACATACTCAGGTTGGACTCGAACCAACAACCTGCTAATTGCTAGACAGGTCTCATATCCGCCAAACTATATCGCGCTTCCGCCCGATAGCCTGTGATGGTTCGAGTCCAACATGAGCATTTATGCCCATGCTTTCCATTATGGTTACTACCTAAACACTGAATAATCGGTGTGTTTATTTATGTCGATGAAGGGCAATTTATCAATCAATTGCAATTAAAAAAAAAAACTCCACGCACGAATAATCATTTTCATTCAAATCGTATCAATATCTCACACTATCAATTCATTTAAGAGTCGACGCTTTCTACATAATCGTTATAATCCAAACACGCGTTTTATTCGATCTATGTGACCAAATTTTGAGGGAGTGAGCTGCGTTATAGCTTAGCGATAAAGACGACAGTGAAATAGCGTTCTTGCTTCTTTGTTGTCATGACTTACTCTATCTTCTCTAGTCCAGTTGACGTGGAGTAGTAGACAGTGGTATTCTGGTCCCGGTACTCTCCATCCAGTGACCAGGTCTGGCTCTCACCTCCTACCACCAGCTGACCATTGATAGTCACCCCTACGTGTGAAATAGGTAAAGATGTATTCATGCATAATATATGCATGTAAACTGGGTAATAATTGAACAAATACATGTCGATGTGGATAAACGCAATGTTAGGTTTGAATAAATGCGAGTGTGTATCTTCTGACTATATTCATCAGATGTTTCACTTTTCGCGAGCATGAACACAGTTTTCCAATGTCATGTCAGTATTCACATGCAGTATTATGACGCGGAGAGCGATAGATAGATAGATAGATAGATAGATAGATAGATAGATAGATAGATAGATAGAGGGAGGGAGAGAGAGAGTACTTACACATAAACGTTGCGTTGTTCGAGTTGGCAACCGTGATCGACGTCACACCAGCTGGGATCGTAAGAAAAGGAGAAAATTCTGGGAGAGAAGAAAAAGAAAAGTTTGAATACAAAAATAAGTGAGAGAACAACGCATGACATCGTTACATAGGAAGGATAAACATACAACACAGACAGACATGATTTTTTAATTTGCGTAATCTCTTTAATTTCATTTACACGAAATATGAAACTCAAAACGACGTTGGTTGGTTTTGTTTCTTTGGCCCCTATGGATGCATCCTTGTGGGGTTTTTTTTCTTTTTTCATCATATCTCGCAAAATGCGATCGGATGGTACAAGTCTGTCTGCGAGTCGATTCTGCATTATTGTATTAGTCTGTGAGGGGTAATGAGTCGAGAATATAATGAGTTATGATGTAATCAACCTTTAACACGACGTTGCTACCTTAAATTATGATGTGCAACTCAACGAACATTTCAGTCTACATGATTTTTTGGTCGTTTTACCCTATCGAATCCCCTCTTTCTAATAAAACGCAAGGCAAATTAATCAAGTCGCCTTTCCTCCCCATTGTTTAAAGAAATATATACATAAAATTTTTAATTTTATAGCTTACGTTGGTCAGCCAAATTGATATGAAGGGAAGCTGACACCAAGCGACACATAGACGAGTCTCCCCCACACACACCGCACGGATCGAGCGCCACGCCCGAGTACTGGTAGCCGTCACAACCGAACGCCCTGCAGGTGCCCTGTACGCACACCCGTGTCTCGCCGTAGTCAACGGAGCAGCGCGTACCGTCAACGAACTTGTCACCCCGGCGTTCGACAACGCGTAGACTTAGGTCGACGTCGGCAACGAATTCCGCCTGACACCACATCTCGCACAGCTGATCACCTGTCGGTGTTTCATTGTGTTTGTTGTTGTTTGGTAGTTGGAGTAATATGTGAAGGGAAATTCCATTGACAGCTTAAATGTCCACAGGCAACACGATGCATTTGTTAATGGTAAATAACAATAACAATATCTAAAATAAACAAACAAATAGGCAAAGATCTGCACTATTTCAATTCACGACGTTGCTCCTTTTCATCTTGTACATCAATAGTAGCACTCCTTGCCTAGCTTCGAGACATATTTTAAGATAAACGTTTGGTACAATCAGCTCCCGCAATGGATGGGTTAAAGGAAAACGAGAAGTCTTATTGTTCAAACAGACTGGACTGTAGGGTTTTTGAACCCGAACCGTTTCTAGGCTATTCGGCATAAGAAAAAGAAAAAAAATATAGGATAAGAAGACATTCCTAAATTATATCTTTATCGTTCCGACCTTCAAACTTTGATGTGGATGTATCCGTACCTTCAGAATTCTCGTTGTAAGATTTCCATTCCAGATTCCCCCCGGTAGAGGGCTCACTACTCGTCATGCCGCACTGTTCGTCTCTAAAGGCACTCTGAGTCGATTCGCACTCCTGCAAAATTAATGTATTTAAATAGCAAAGAAACAAAAAAAAAAACCAACAACAACAACAAACACACAAAAGAAATGATGATGATGATGTCATTGAAATTGATGCTAAATAGTTCACTATCAATACGGAGAACATGTGATCATCTCATTTTTTATACTCAGTCTACTTTTCTTCAATTAATTTCATTGTTACTCGAAACTTAAAAATTCAATTAAAATCAATTTAATTCAAATGAAATTTTATTTCAAATAACACATGTTTGTTGTCATACAAATTCAATGAAAACAAAACGTACAATGTATTACAACAAAAATGCATATATTATAGAACTAGTTCAAAATAATTGCGTTTATGGGAAAGAGGGAACCACGTAAAAGACAAACTTGTAGGAATGTGGGCCACTCAATACATTGAACTTACATAGAATCAATGTAAAGGTACGGAAACACACACGCACATACACACACACACACACACACACACACACACACACACACACACGCATACACGCACACACACACACACACATACACACAGGCACAAGACGCTTACAGTATGCTTACACTAAATAAGAACGTAGACAAGTCAAATAATGAGACAAGACTGTTAGAACTACGATGTTACTCCTGCAGGTAGTATACACTATAATCACTACAACCAACAACCACCGTTACTACCGTTGCTACTACTGTTACTATAACTACCATTTTGACTACATTTTCTTCTTTTTTTTACCACTCTTCTTCTACTACTACTGCTACTATTTCTATTGCTATTACTTCTATTGCTAAAAATATTTTAACGACCACTGTCGCTTCCACTACTTCATTCTATGCGAAGTTTTTGACAGCCATGGCTACATTTCGCCGTATGCAGATTGTACTTTCATCCTTTAGTAAGTTGAATTTCATAAAAGCATTGCTATTTCGTATGAATATTTGATGAAAACAAATGATTGACCGTTACCTCGTCCCTACACAGATAGGTCAAAATCGGATTAAATCTCGCAAAGAGTGGTACGCACAAGAAGCAACCTCGCTATGGTTTTACATAGAGTGCCCTACCTGCGTGTTACACATTTCTGCCACAATGCTGTCTCCTTCACAACCAGCGCCGCCATTTTGTGGTCTAGGTTAAAAAAATAAATAAACAAACAAACAAACAAACAAATAATTTATGAACATATGAGGTAGCATTCCATTCCATTTCACTCCATTGGGTTTAGCGCATTTTCCACTTGGCTTGTTTACTATCACGTGACAGTTACATGACTGCCTTCCGAAAGTTTACATGCTTTTTTTATCTCATTTTGATAGTATGAGTTGTACATACCATTGTTTGTTTAAACAGTAAGTCCAGATGAATTGATTTAATTTTGTACCTTTATTGAACGTTACCTGGATGAATCAGAAGTTACACCATTTGATACCATTGTCTTATTTACATCTTAGGGGATAAGGAACATTTGTACCAAAATATGTAAATATTGGAACTTAACAGATCCTATAGAGAGTTTGTCCAACTTTGATATTCTACATTGTACTCGCTCTTCTTCTGACGCTGATGATACTTTAATGTAATTATGATTCTGTTTGCTTCATTTCATTCTTATAAAGATCGACTTAAACCTGCCCTTTCTAAGCGCTTACAGTGGGTTCGTGCAGTAGCGGTGTCTGAGGCGAACACCTCCCCCGCAGGTCCGGGAGCAAGCCCCCCACGAGCCATCCCACGCCGACCAGCCCCCGTCTATTACCATGGCTGGCTTCTCCACACACGCCCCTTCGATGCACCACTGAGGAAGTGTGGAGAGAATATAGATATTTGACCACAAAATAGGGTTGCTCCTGGTATCACAGAAGAAACCAATATGCCTGCGGAGAAATTGGGCTAAGTTTACGTGCGTCATCTGTTTTATAAATATCTTTCATATTCCTACATCCCTTGTGTAGATACATATTAAAGATATCTTTTATTTTAGTGTGTTGCATTGGCAACATCTACTGAAGATGGTTTCATATCAATCTAAGGACGCTTCCCGATATACGTCATACAAAGACAACACAATGACGTTAAGCATTTTTTTTCATGTAGATTTATTTCAGCTCTTATTTCGGAAATCAGCACAGTAAAGAATTAGAAACGACAAAAAATGCACCCGCAAAACATCATAGCTCAGAACATGACATAAATATAAAATGGAAAGAGATAATATATAAAATGTGTTCCGACATGCAGGGTGCATAATTTACCCTGCATGTGGGAAACACTATTACTTCATTTACACTATATAGAAGGCTCTGAAACTTGAAACTAACCCTTTATAGGTTTTTACCTGATCGGATATCATTTTCCATACTTTATCTGTTTACATCGAGCTGAAAGGCTGCTCGAGGCTGCCTGGAAGAGTCTTCAGAACCCCCTTTTTGCTCAGTGTGAGTGGAATGTACATTTTACTTCTGAATTACGATAATAATGGGATCCTACCTTTCCTGCGCCACAGTTAGTACCATCAGCGGAAGCAACACCCGTCCGCGAGCAAAGCCCGTTTGGAAAGCGGCAGTACATCTGCGGACATCTGTCCTGTGTTGTATCAAACGAAGCAAAGTAACACTATGAGGTTTTGTTGAGCCACTCCCCGGGAACTTGGAATTGACCTGAAGGGAATTGAGTTGCTTTATAACTCCTTGCAAGCATCCATTGCCTTGTATCAAAGCAAGCAACCACAGAACCAACGACCGTAGTCATCCTCCGAGTGACTAGGTGATTATGAAAAGGTCCCTTGTCTGTTAAACCGCTGTTGCTAAAGGACTCGAACTAATGACCTCAGAATTTAAAGTCAGTGATATAATCCTATAGACCACAATATCTTCGTGTAATAGAGAAGCAGATTTTGCAACAATTCATTTTTGTAACATGTTCCATCACATATTGATAGTGATTGAATAGATAGCGGGAAAATAAATCATACACTGTGTCATACATTTTATGTAACCATGGTAACTGATAAATATGGAAAAACATGTATACATTACGAACAGCATGGCACTCATTTATCTCCTTATGTCTATTTGAGTTTAATCAAGTCGTCGGTAATTTTTTGTTTTATCAGTATGCTTTCATTTAATGCTATTCACCTGGGACATACTCTATTAGTTAATGATTCCTTTCAATGTTATAGCAGTGCAATAAGCGTGTAGAAATTACTTTTTCCTAAAACATTTTCTTAGTGTTTACTTCAAACTAGCTACATCGGCTTCGAATAGGGTGAATTTCTCCTTACTGTTAGTTCTGTGCCGTATTAGGGATAAATATTCGTTATTTTGAAATACTTGCTTGAACGCCATAAATGTGAAGCGCCACATCCGTACACATACCGCTGAAGTGCGTGGAGAACATCAGACACTGCTGATCGGCGTCGTAAATTTGACCCGGAAGTGGATTGCCGTCGATGATGACAAGCTCTTCCGGGATGTCATCGAGGCAATCAATACTCGGCTCACTGTTTGGTTGGAATCAATAAAGATGAACATATTATGTATATTTTTTTATGACATTATGCAACACAACGTTACTGCTAAGCTCATAATTCAATTTCGTTATTGTGTTTTCCCTACCAAAAGCAAGAGCACAATTTATAAAGTATGATAATTACACTTAGCAAGAAGGCTTTGCCAGCGAGAAACAACCTGATGACGAACATTCGTTGTAACTATTTTGTGAAAGATTGTAAATGTTGAATCAAGCTTAAGATACAAAGGCATTAAATATGGCGTTTCGAATAGCTTGTCATCCCACTACATTAAGCGAGTTCTGGTAAATCCATCATAGCTCTACTACCTTTCACACGAGTGAAAATATACTGCACAGGGGGCAGTTCATCCTGCGTTTTGTCAGATTTTTTTTTTCTGACAAACTACATTAAGGTGCTGAAACCCATGCATTTGATTGGTTAAGAGCAAATTTGTAGGGGGAAAAATTACATAGCCCTACGGCTAGATGAAATCCCCTGCTCGCCCAAAGTTACAATGTTAATTAAAATAGACTGCACAAGGGGGTAGTTCATCCTGCGTTTTGTCAGATTTTTTTTTCTGACAAACCACATTAAGGTGCTGAAACCCATGCATCTGATTGGTTAAGAGTAAATTTGTCGGGGGAAAAAATTACATAGCCCTACGGTTAGATGAAATCCCCTGCTCGCCCAAAGTTACAGTGTTAATTAAAATAGGCTGCACAGGGGGCAGTTCATCCTGTGTTTTGTCGGGGTTTTTTTTCTGACAAACTACATTAAGGTGCTGAAACCCAAGCATCTGATTGGTTAAGAGCAAATTTGTTGGGGAAAAAAATTACATAGCCCTACGGCTAGATGAAATCCCCTGCTCGCCCAAAGTTACAGTGTTAATTAAGGCACTAGGGAGAAAGAAATCAACGTACGAGTAAGTCACATGAAAACTTCGTGGATATACATACTTGAGAAAAATCTCGAGCTGATCTTTGCTACACTCTGACCAAACGAAACCTCCAGTCCCACCTATTCGGTTTGCTGACATGATGTTTGTACCTAGCGGACAGCCGACGTCCTTATCGTGCAGCATCCCGAGTCTGCAAATGCCAGGAAACGTGTCTCTGTTACCACCTATGCTTATGACATCTATGGTAACCACATTTTCTGTGTGTAAAGTGCACTTAACTTCAAACTTTATCTTCTTAAAATTACAACGCTGAAATTATCTGAAAAGAAACGCAATTATCAGAATTCCATTCACACAAGGCCTCATACACCATGCCTAAATTGAGTAAAGTTCTGACATTCAGAAAACTGAATGCATTTTAAGTTGTAACACATTAATGTCATAAGCGATTATTATTAAAAAAATTAGCATGCATACATTTTACACAAAATTTGCACTTTCCCTATATCATACACCAATTGTTTTATCCACAAATCTGACCATGCCATACATGAATGTGAAGCTCAATATTGATGTAGCCTTAAACTTGCTCCACATGAATCTCGCAGACGTTTTGTTTTCTTGTAGGACTGGGTTATAAATCAAAATATTGTACTTAAGTAGTTCAGGGCCGCGGAGTAAAACAAAATAGAGCAACTATCGACCATGTAGCTTAAAGGGATTCCCCCTCTTAGCTGACGTCAATGAGACGGAAGGTTCTGCTCGTTAGTGTGGTTCCGTGTATTAAAACATGAATTTCCTTCCTACACACAGGATAACACGACTCTGAAGTGATGCCAAAAAGTATTTGAACCAGACCTTAATTTTGCTATATCAATATGATATGGACTGACCTTGGAGGGGGATACGGCATTTATTGCCCGAACTAGAATTGTATTGCCCGAGGCAAAGACGAGGACAATACTATTTTAGTGAGGGCAATAAATGTCGTATCCCCCGAAAGGACAGTCCATATTATTATTATTTATCGTGCTTGCCGGTGGAATATTCTCCCCGAAACTTGTTGAGCTCTTTTCGTACTTCAATTTTTATTTCTTCCAGTTTGATTTCAAGTTGTTTATTTCATTTCCAACAAAATAGATACAATGAAACGTTTGAATACACATAATGACACGAAATCAGTACGACAACGTAATCAAAGACAAGGAAATGTGAACTGAGATACAAATATGTTGTAAGTTTTATGACAAATTTCGAAACAAAGTTGTTGGAAATAAAAGGGACGGCTATAAAGCAGGGTTTGTACTGTGCAGTACCCTCATTTAAAAAAAAAAATCAAATTTTCTGCAAAAGTAATAATTGATACTTAAATATAGATGCTTGTCCTTGTATTACCGATTATGTACAATTACACCAAAACGCAATAAGAAATGCTAAAAGAATAGTGGCAATTACGACAAATTATTGTAACATGAGGGGAAAAGAAAGAAATAACGATACAACAAGAGACAACACTCTTCAGGTAAAAATTCATATCTACGTTAACCTTCATCAGTCCACATATTTATCGCTTGATGTAAGGAGATGGAAGTATAGAACTCACGTGTGGCCAATTTCATGAGCAATGATGAGTCCGGTGGATAACCCGTTATCCTCGTTGAGAGAACACTGATGAGTCAACGAACAGGTGCCTCTCACATTAGCAATGCCAAGCAAGTATTTATTCTGCTCTAATTCAATGTCGTATCTGTGGAGATAGAGAGAGGGGGGGGGGGGGGCAGGGATAAAGCAAGAAGGGGGAGGTGAGAGAACAGGGTCCGATTTTTTTTTTTTTTAAAGTGATATAACAGCACCTCTTGCTGGATAGGCCCAAATGACATGATAGCGGCAAGACTCCTGCTTCGTGATTGGTTGTTGATTAAACAAGTTATGATACTCTAGAGAAATTGTCATCTTAACATTTTTCATGAAATAGCGACCAGGACAATGTGGTATAAAAAAGATGAAATCAACACTAATCAAGAGTCATTTTGGCTTTGCGCAATGGACCATTGGGCTTATGAATAATTGTATGTAAGCCTATGTTTCGTACATATTTTAAAACACATTCCCCACAAGCGAAATCAATGGTTTTTCACTATAGTAAAACACAAATGTTACACGCTCACACGCGATTGGGAAGCACACGCACACACACACACAACAAAAGTATTAAGGCATTCTGGACTTTATCATCACGAACTTGCAAGCAGTACTTTAAGTTGGTTTAAATTGATATTTCACAAACTGTTGGTCTACGAGAGAGAGTCGTTTTTGTCATATTTTAGTTAGCATTAATTTTGGATTATTTTGATGGAAGGATGGTGAGTTATACAAACCTTGTAATCATGATCGCATTGTCCCAGTGATTTTTATGGCTATCGTCCAGTTTATTTGTATAGTACTGAAACCAGCAAAAACTAGACAGGGTCATCTCACCATCCAGTACCACTTCTAGAGTTACGCCCTCTGGGGCCATGACCTGGACAGGAAGAAATAAAAGTCAGCTCGGAGCTCCATGATCAGACAGCGGTGATTTACGATTAGGCCTACATGCATTTTCGCTTTAAAATTGAGTAAAATAAACATCTGTTAGACAGTATAATGATTTGTCATGCATGTAATTGGTATAAATCGAGCTTGCCAGCACAACCACCTGACAGCAATATTCTAGTATTAATCTTATTATTTAATGTAATTAATAGAAAAAGTTTACTACTGACTATAAGGCAATACAATGAAATTGGCGCTTAGACCTGAATGTAGACTGACCGGCGATTCTCGCCGTCTACTACGCAGGTTCATTCTTTGTTTGAATATGAATTTCATAAATTGTTACATCGGGCAAGGTTATGCATCCTGTCGCTTTGGCAATGAGTGAAGTGCCTAACCAACTGAGAAAAAAAGGGTAATTTTGTCCGAATGTGCACACAAGCTAATTATGAACTGGTTTATTGAGTTGTTGAGCCCACTGATTGAGCCCAATAGAATTCGGTGAGCCAAATACGAATCAATACATCAAATAATGGGTGCGGAGAGAAGTATGATACAAATATGGATATTTCGTTCTTTTTTCCAGCATAAGCAAGTGCTTCTGATATGAGATAAATAAAAAACGAACATTGGACCTGTCAGCAGTAAAAATCGATATGAAAACTTGAAAAAAAAAAGGAAGTCTGTTTAGTCAACATGAAATCTCTCACTTCTCTAACAGTGAATTCCAAATGGAGATGACATAGGAGGTTTGAATTACAGAGGATAGATGCAAATCAGATATATCCATTTTCATCAAGTTAAGACATTTGAGATAGAAACTGTTGGAGAGAAAGGAAATGAATGTATGTTACAATTCTAATATATCATAAATTCATTTAATATATCATAATATATGATAAATTATATATATATATATATATATATATATATATATATATATATGATTTATATATATCATAATATATGATAAATGCAATCTATTTTTAGTTATTTATTATTGAAAAGATTTCACTATTTGATGATGACCTTACTTTAAAAAAATGAAAACAAAGTCCATCTGATTTTGTTATGAAACATTTGAATTTCACGTCACTAAAGTGATATATTATATATATATATATATATATATATATATATATATATATTCGAAAATCAATCATTAATAAATTCTGTGCCAGGGACTTTGAACAGTGTGTATAACACTATGCGGTTTTCTGTGCCAATCAGCACTCAGAGCATATCAGTGCATATCATCTGGTGAGTCATCTATTATCTATAATATGCTCACCGAATCGGAGGTGAGGACAAGTAGCCTGACGATGTGAAAATGAATGACTCGCCCCAAACTCTCATGCCGGAATCTCCCTGCTGCCTTTAACGGGAGAAAGTAAATTTACAAATTAATACCACACAAAACACTCATAAATCGTCCATTTAAGATCAGTTTATCATCGCCCTACAAAAGAAGAGAACATTAAGTATTTAAATCCACATAGATCATAAATGAATGTAAATTGACAAACTAATGCGTAGACAGCATAAATGAAGAATTTTCTTTACCTTTTTGTATCTAATTTCATCAGTTTATCAGCAAGCAGTCGACCTGCTTAACTCAGAATCACATCATGGCCCATAGATTTATATTATCATTGTGGCTAAATGAGTTGAATCAGAGTGAAATAATTACAGTCAGAGGAAAAGCTATCTATGAACAAATGAATTTCGAGATCCAATAAACTGTTATAAGACCCCCACAACAAGATCAACAAAACAACAACAACAACAACAATAATAATAATAATAATAATAACAACAACAACAACAACAACAACAACAACAACAACAACAACAAAGCATGGATAATATATTAGCATATCCAGAGCGTTCATACATATCGTTACAACCATTCCACGTCGTTCGAAGTTCCTGATTTGTCCTCTGGTTTACTGAAAGATTTCACCTGGTATTGTCCTTGCTCAAAATCGCCTAATTAATACTCACGATGTTAATGAGAGTCAGGGTGTAAGGAACGACATCGGTTCCATAGTATAGTCGCATCTGATTGTCTGCGACCACGAGTAGTTCCATAGCCTTTGCCTCTTTGTCGGTTTCCCGCCTTTTCCTGGTCGGATTGTCCGTCTGTCCGGACTGAAGCGGCATTGTGTGATTGAAGATCGTGTGGAAGAAACCTATGGACAGGGAGTTGGGACAAAAGAAAATCTTGGATCCTTCATTAGAGAAATGGTCATAACACGTCACTCCGTTGTTGGTGTATTAATCTATTTTTATTCATTCCATATTTTTTTCACAGGAGAGAGCTTTTAGTTAAAGACCTGATTGACAGAGAGGGCCCTGTGTAAGGACCACATAAATAACTGACAAAGTTACATACGAAAATACCTTACAATGATGATAGCACATAATTACGCACTGAATATAAAGTTATAATAACAAACAACAACAAACAGATTAAAGGTGAGACATAGTTCTCAGAAGGGCTCCGAAACGATCTTCCACATCTCTGAACATGGTTGCACAATATCGTGTCAATCATTGGTAGGTTAACTGTTTTTTTATAAAAAAAAAACAACAACAACGTGCTTCTGTATCAGAAAGAGGACTGGACGCACCCGCAAAATTCATAGAATGCATGATGTTCTTGACGTCATCACAATTCGGGGAGCGTTATAGACTAATCGTGACCATGACGATTTCTATCCCATTTTATTAGATTACGGATGAACGCTGCTGATTGAGCAGTGGACCGTATTAACATAGGTTAATGCTTGGACTTAAACTGTCATTGACCGTACGGGCGTTTTCCTAGTTCATTTCTTTCCTTGATCAGGTTGTCATGTTCAAGTACTAAATAATAGTAATAATACCTAAAACTCTACCACAATCGTTATTGTTATCCTTATAAATTCAGAAAAAATGGAAAGAGTACGCCCTTTCGTCAAACACTTACTAGTGTCCAACCCACAAAAGTGTTCTTCCTCCTCATCGAAGCCCACTTCGACATTGATATCATCGACGTCGAGATCGTCGGGCTCGGGTTCATCGCTGCTGCCGAAGTCGTCCTCCACGATCGAGCTCCCACCGGCTTCCCAGTCGAAGTCTGTTTGGGATTCTCTCTTGATGATGATGTGAGGCTGATATCGACCCGTGTCCGACCTCAAGAGACCAGCGTCTCGCCATGGCTGCCCGCGGTCTGAGTGGTATCGCGTGGCGTGTTCTCTCTTCAGCGGCCGAACCACCAGGTCAAACTCTGGAGTACTTATTATTCCAGTCTGACCAAGAAACGAGACCATGTGAACAAAATCATCAAGTCTAGATATGACAGTTAAACATATAACTTTCATTCTGATGGAATAAAATTGACTTAAATGATTGTCACAGATCAAGGTCATTAAGATACAGTATATATATATATATATATATATATATATATATATAAAATATATATATATATATATATATATATATATATATATATACATATATACAGTATATATATAGACGATGAAGACAAACAAGTTGACATAATGCATTAGAATCCAACTTCATTTATTGGTAAACCAAATTTTCGACCATTTTCGACGGATCTTCCTCAGGGCAACAGAAGAACCGTGCAAGGGTCGAAAATTTGGTTTACCAATAAAATGAAGTTGGATTCTAATGCATTATGTCAACTTGTTTGTCTTCATCGTCTTCATGCTCTTAATTCAACACGCGGGTAATAATACCATTATATATATATATATATATATATATATATATATATATATGAATATATATGTATATATATATATGTATATATATATATATATATATACATATATATATGTTCACATATATTTCACATGAATGTTATGTATTTCATATTTGAAATGGTGTTTCGAATACGACTCGAAAATGCAGCATTTCTTTCCGCAGTGTACAGGGATGACAAGCAAGAACATATTTTTGTTGGAGCCACACTTCTCCTTTGTGCGCCTAGGCCCCGAATATAGTAACCAGAAGAAGAAGTGAAGGAACGAAAAGGAAGAAGAGATAAGAAGAAAGAAAAACAGGCAGACAGAAAAGAGAAAGCAGTTAAGAAAAGGAAGAAAGCAACGAATATGTTCCTTGCAGGGGAAGTCATTGTGGAAGAAGAATAAACAAAAGGAAGACAGGGAGGAAAAAGTGGGAAAAAGTAGAAGGAAGAGAAAAAGTAGAAGGCAGAGGAGGAGAAGGAGGAACAGAAGACAGAGCATAGGAAAGAGCTTCGTTATAAATAATGGTTAATCTACTGGTATGTGGTAAGATGAATTTTGTGGGACTGTCATTCATGATTAAACGACTGCTTGAACTAAGGTTCACCAGTAATAGGACAACTCACCACACCACTGCACAAGTTGATCGCCACAGTAGAATTCCGGTCACCCCATTGTTCCGGTGAAATCAGCTGCCCGTGATAGAAACATTCAGCATCGATGGCTTTGCGGTCCACTACCCGACCGTCCGGACCCAGAAACTCGGCCTCCAGACCTTGCCTGATTAACCCTGAGGCCCCGTGGAGGACCATTTGATAGGCGGCGTCGAAAGCTTTGAATTCGATTTGACGTAAATTATTGGCCGACTGAGCTTGCCTCCGCTTTCTCGAGACTCTGTCGGCGCTGTCAGTGTTATGGTAAAGTCCATCCCTACTTGAAGACGCACCGACTTCCGTGGGCTCTACTACATGGAAATCTGTTGAAAAATCGCCACCGATTTCGTTTCGTTTTCAAATACAAATCTGTGCAGTATGGGACACTGAACGCTAAACCAACAAGGTATCTTAATGTATTATAACATATGATGAAAACGTCTTTTTTTATACATATTGGCCTATCAACATTACTATATTACTCATTAAGATAGGCTTAAAGGAATCTATGTATACGCGTTTGTATAAACTAAGCAAAATACAATGAAATCATTAGATTCATTACCGAATTGCAATTTCAATTTTTCAGAAAAAGTTGGTTTCTCTTTATTTTTCTTATACTGCACAACGAGGTCTCCGCTCTTTGAAAACGAAAGTTATTTTGCCGTAAGCACTCTCTTTCCTATAGGAATAGAATTCAAAGACACCAAGGATCTTTGAGTCCTTCCCGCTCTGTTGCGCCGATGTGCTTCAATAAATTTGCAGAAAACTGTCCATGACGGTAGAGTACACTATATCTAAGTCCCATTACGGTCATTGACAAGATTCTATTCAGCTGAATCCTTTATGGAGTTTGGCCAACACCAGACGGTGTCATTGTGCCACCCTCCATTACAAGATAATTGAGCAGTTTGTTGAACTAGAGCCCTCGACCCCCTTCTACACTTAAGCGTTAACAACAATGAGGATCACTTCAGCTTTTTCTCTTTTTTTTGGGGGGGGGGGGGGAGGAAACGCCGCTAAGAAATTTTATATCAATGAAGTAAACTCGATGAATTGGGAAGGTTACCCAAATCCCTCGCCTATTTGGTTGGAATACAGATCATCTAGAATAAGTTGGGAAAACGCAGTGGTTTCGTACACAAGATTAAGGTTTTAACAACAAGGATAATCACCACTTGTGACCAAGACACCTGAGTGTCCTATCTAGAGGAAAAAAAAAAGGAGTAGATAATCTTCTTGAAGAGGAAGAAGACCGAAACCTCTTGGACGCGTAAACAACATCAACTCGCCCAACACAACACGTCGAAAACGTCAACAGTATACTGGACCGAGACCAATATAAGTGGATGCTGACATATCTTACAACGTGTGACAGTTTTAGCTTCTTGGCTTTTCTCTCTCTTCCTTTGTTTTCATTTGTTTTTATTGTTTCTCTGTCGTTTCGCCACAAAATAGCCTATTTGGGGTCAGTTACTGTCTACAAAAGAATGTAATTTAACAGGTACAATCTTAAGATCATTTACCCCCAATCTCGTTGATGAATTTTTGCAGTGCGGCATTCTAAAGTTGTGCATATTCTATCAAAATTTTACGAAAAAGTAGCCTGAGCTGCACATGCGCGCAGTCCATGGTTCATGTTGATATGCGAAAGAAATGAGGTGTAAGACGGACGTTACTCTCAAAGTTTTGCTCCTTTATTCAAGCTTTCGGTCTACGACCTTCATCAGGATCTGGGGGTATAGATTCGGTGTGGTCTGTGTCACCTTGTGTCACAGCAATGTGATGGTATATTCAATACACACTTAGGATCTATAACACTAATCTATGATCTATATTCGGCTTACTATTTGTATAGTCTAAAGATTGTTCGTTTCGTTACAAATCTGGACTTGCAAGGAAACACAGTAGTGTTTATAAACGAAACATATAACCTTGATATATCAGGTCTATGACAATCCGTTCAAAATTTATGAATTTTTGAAGTTTTTGTGCAGTAACCGCTGGATGAGAAGATTACTGCAGTGTATGAATAACTTAGATGTCACATGCGTACAACAACATAAGGAAAATATAAAGAGAATTTCACAAAATTTCATCTTTTGAAAAAAAGTACACATTCCCTTGACTCGTTACCGACATATGTTATGGGTAATATTATTCCCCCTGCCTTTAGAAAGAGGCAAGTCAAGTGGTCTTTTATTATGCGAAAAAAAAAATATGTTGAATTTTCTCTACATTTTCTTTATACTGTTGTACGCATATGACTCACAAGCTGTAGTAGTCTCCTCATCCAGCAGTTCCAACACAAAAATTTTAAAAATTCATAACTTTTGCATCGATTGTCTTATTTTCCTCAAAGTTTCACTGATGTGTTCTACTTATATTGCTGCATTCTCTCAATCCTTATGTTTATGAAGGTGAACTTTACCTTTACGTTTATGCGTGTGTGTTGTTGGAATGTGTTTGTGCAGTTATAGAAAAGAAGTCACTTACCCAGTAAGTCCCTTTCATTGCCAATATAATGCTCTAATTCGTCATCGGTAAGAAACACATCCTGCGAGAAAGAGACGGAGAGCAAATGTAAAGTATTAAGTATATATGTTAAATATTAAATATATCAAATATATCAAAAAATATATAAATATATATATATAAATATATCAAATATTCCATTTGAAATGTACATATGAAAAGTATTTCCAATTCATAATAAAACATCGGTGATGCACGCCAACACAATGATGCCGCGACATCGAAACAAATGGCAGAAATATAGTTCATATGGAGATGAAGATTTTACGGAAGAGATCGGAATGAAGATTTGACTTGGAAGGAAATAGTCATCTATATCTTATCGTATTTATTCATCTAGTCATTTATTCATCTATTCATTTTATTTATTAAGCTTTAGCAAAAAAAAAAAAAGATAAAAAAACTAACAGGGTAATCACGTTCAGAAGGTAGGGGCCTGTTTTTCAAGTCATCAGTTTTAGCAATATCAGATATTGGAAGTAAGCGGTTAATTCTCATTGTGCATAAGAACAAGCATAAAAGCATCAAAATGCGATATGATAAGCAAGATCACATACGAAAATATGCGAAATATTGATATTGATATCCACAATCAAAATCAGATGATCGAAATAGGCAACATTGTATACATGTGCATGTACTCTAAATCCCTTAGTCATGAACAAAATGATTATCTGGCCAGACTTTGGAATTGATGGAAAAAGTGAATAATCAATCAAGAACAACTTGCGCACACAGCTAGCGGCCTTAAAACAAAACAATGAATTCAAAAGATTCACCCCTCCCCTCAAAAACTCTCCGAAATGTCAGGCGTTGCGCCACTAACGTTTGGCTTATCACAGATAAGTATAAAGATAGAATCATTGAGGCTTTATATAGGTAGGGTATAAAGATAGAATCATTGTAGAATCATTGAGGCGTCACAGAAAAGGAGCAGAGAAGCAGTCTAGGTGGGACGTGTGTATGCATTCCTCTTTCACAGAACAATTATTGGACAAGCTAAATTGCTAAATGGACACTGCGTCCCTAACCAAACACCGAAGCAGGAAGAATTACATGGCGCTCGATGTGCTCCGTCAGTAGACCATTTAGATGACTTCTTGGTCAAATTTTTAACATCGAGTTTTCTTTGAACAAACGGTCGTACCTCTAAGCTGTGAAACAATGACGGGCGATTATTGGTCTCTTGTGGATAACAATGGTGTTTGCATTACAATTGATCTGAGCTAAATGGTCCGAGACGGTTAGGTAACGAAGTGAGAAATCCAAACTTTGAGTCTTGTTAGTTGTGAATAGCAGGAGAGATCGTCAGTTTGTTCTAAGCCGAGAGCCAATTTTCGCTATCGTCTCAGTTTTCCAGGCTTCATCCAACACTGTCTATAGGCAATTTGACGGTTTTAATTGCCCAACCAGATCGCAAAGTAATACAAATTCATTTTTTTGTTAATCGAACCACACTTCACTGCAGGACTTCTACTTCAACAATTTCATTAATTATCACGACGTATAAGGAAATGATTGTTCCCTGGTCGGTTATACACCGCGTCTCATTTTGTATGATTTATATCTCTTGTATGTCATCATGATCAAATTGTTATCTTCATCTACACCATTTGCCAAATTCGTTATTCGCTTAAAAGCGAGACAACTATTTGAGGGAGTTTAAAACATTGATATTTTTATTGCAGAGAGTTAATACATCCGACTTATGTGTTAATTACAAAGTACGTAACATTTTTACAGCTTTTATAAGATCTCACCAACTTCAGTGAAGGTAAGCACTTATCCCGCCACAGTTCAAATATAATGCTCTGTAAGATCGTGTAACTATCGTTACTTTGGATCACAGAAAATGAGTGATTTGAGAATACACATTGTGGTGTGAAATTTCAAGACGCCCTCTCATAAAAGTTGTCCAATATCTTACCAGTCAGTTTGTTTGTCCCACTAAATACAATCAACATATTTTCTGACATACTAATGAATTATTCTCTTCCACAAACGTTGACAGCTAATTAAGTCACTCTTGTGCCCTCTAACTTCATTACATTATTGATTGCAACGAAGTAAAAAACAGTCCCACCATACTCCACATGTGTACTGATTAAGTCCGATAGGAAAATATCAAGTAATTTTATCATATGTCATAGACGACAAATATTCAAATTTTGACTTGACCTTTGACCTACGACGACAGCACTGCAGGATAGAAGAGAATGAGGCAGTCTTTGTTGTGTAAAGGCATCATAAAAAGTGAACACTTTCAGGTAGTCTTCAGGAATTCCCTTTTTCTTTTTTTGTTTTTTTTTTTGTTTTACTATTCATACAAAACGGAAGCTTCGAAATGACACCAGGTACTTCGTAATCCGGAGCGTAAAATACAAAATGACTGGCTGGTGGTTTGCATGATGGGAAATCAGTTAGTCATCGCTCTTTGGTCATCGTGCCTCTGACTAGTTTTCTGACGACATCCGTTTTCATTCTCTCTGTCGTTGCATCTAACCTACTACCATTTGCATCAAATTCCCAAACCGAGCCCTGTGTGACACGTATTTAAACAAGATTGACTCACCAGCTAAATACAGGCAGAGATACTTGTGAATATTAGAGCACAGTATTGTCCCTAAATTCGCAAGTAAATAGGATATCGGGCACTGCATTTGTCAGTTTATCCACCCTTGTTACAGACACACACACTCTCTCACGGTAACCGAGTGACATAATCACTCTCTCTCACGGTAACCGAGTGACATAATCACTCTCTCTCACGGTAACCGAGCGACATAATCGCATGTTGGACACCAGATTCTTGTTAGCGAACGGAATATATCTGTTCTTGTTTTTGTTTACAAAAATAAATGAAATACGCAAATGGGGCTTTATTGAAAAAACAAAAAGCATCAGACAATACTGACATCAAATCAGGCGATACCATAAAGAGCTCAAACACTTTTATCATTATGTGTAAAATATAAATATGTTTTAATAAAATGTTCCAAAGGGATGGCTCATAATAGTATGTCCCTGAGGTAATCATGAAAGTGGGTACATGTATATTATATCTTATGGAGGTAGGACTTTTAGCCAACATTTTTTCAATGCTCACTTTTCTGTTGTTGGTTATGGAGAGTTTGGTTATATGGATGGTCTTTAGCATGATGTTGAAATCCTTTGTAATCAATGATGATGCCAAAAAAAAAAAGCCAGTCATATTGACGTCCTTCTATAAGAGGCTCTCTCTCTGTCTATCAGGTGTAGTTCATTATTAAAGTACTGCATGTTATAGTCCTATTTCAAAATCTTGTTTTCTCCCTCTCCTGTATCTCCACCTCCTATCCGTCATGGAACGTGGTCATACAAAAACAACGCATTTACTTGTATTTCATTAAAAATAATGTAATGGACGTCCATTTTACGTCGTAGATGATGGTGTCAATGATCAGTTGTTACTGACTTTCTGTAATCTAACCTGTTATGTTATTGAAGACCTACAGACGGTGATTTGGCTCAGTCGGTAGCGCGTCTGCCTCACGATCCTAAGGACCACGGTTCGATACCCCGTCCCACTGAGCAATGTTGTGTGTAATCATACCGTCCCCTCTAGTAAGAGGCAAAACACTCTGTTCCTCGGATAGGACATACTGTAAAATGGAGGTCCCGTGTGTGAGAGAGTCACAACTCATGCAAAGAGTAGGGTGTTTAACCCGGTGAAGTGGTGCCGTCTTACATCCAACTGGACGCCATGGAAGACCACCTATTGAAGCTGAATATGGGCTATCCAGCCATCTTCTTAGATGGAAAATGAAACAAACAAACAAACAAAGACTATTCTAAGGCAGAAAGTTTCGTCCCACGAAGACCCTCACTGTATGGTGGTAATATAAGAGACATTCCTCTTTTGTTTTGAGGTATTCATTTTACGCTGCGATACTTCTAGACAGCTGCGTACTTTAGTCATCACCATGATATGAAAGAGAATAAAGAGACAGTGCAGACGGTGCATTGCCGTACCACCAATTCCACTTTGCACACTGGCTAATATTGTGGCGCCGCAAACACGCCTCAATAAAGTGAGGGTACTTCAATTGAGGAATTAAACTTATCTCGTATTCACCCTCTTTTAGTATTCGTCGGGACTTTTCCTTGGGCGTTGCTGTTGCATTGTTACTTTGTCGTCCGAAGGTCGTTCGTTCCTGAAGCTCCTTGCTTTTGCAAACCCAGCCACTCCGTGACTATTCTCCCAACATATCTCATCGGCATTGAGTGTTGTTAACCTATGCCTGATCTTCTCCTGTATTAGCCGTGAAAGGGGATCTAGTTGCAAAAAACAAACAAACAAAAAACGAAAACAAAAACAAAAACAAAAACAAAACAAAAACAAAATTCAAAAAGAAAAAAATCCTCCATAATTCATCTCGAAAAAAAGACGTAGTTCTGTTTCGATTCTCCGGGATAAAATTCCGTCATGTACACATCTTGAATTTCCCTCCCGACTTTTAGATTGTAGTCATTTCTATTTGTCGTATGCGAGTGATCAAGTCGTTTTGGTTTGCTGGAAACAAAGCTGCAGCACCCTTAACGCTTGAACTAAAGTCCTTTAAAATCATTTACAAACACACACGATAATTATGACAACTTAAACTTCCTTTTCTCTCGCAACCTTTGATGTACAGCATATTTTGCACGTGGATCGGGTTCTACAAAGGTCTTAAGGACATTGCAAAAAAATACAAATGATTGTGTTGAAGAAAGATAAAGTGGAAGTCGCCTGTAAAGTGTCGATCGCTTTACCGCGAAGAGCAATGCCCTGCTACGTGACCGTACATCGCTCAGGGCATGACTCCGAGCGATACGCACGAGCACACAACCATGCATGTGCGCAATGTACACGTGCGTTCTTCCCTAGGACGTACCTCATTGTTGATGGACCAGCAGACAATAGGAGTAGGGGGGTTATCAGCCCCCCTTTTTTTTACAAGGTCGATCGGATAACGTTAGTCTTTGGAAAGATCAATGGACGGTGGACTTCTTATGACATGTAGAGCAATCTTGGGCCTTGTAATACAGACAAGACATGATCAACTATTGACGAAAAAGTTAAATTGCCAGGTGCGCGATCGTAACAACCTTTAGCCAACAAAGGACAAGGAGACCCAGTAATAAGCAGCGGACCACATCAATTATATCTGTAAGTTGATACATTTTAGTCTCAAACAGTCATCGACGTAGATTGCTCTCTATGTCTTGAGGAAACATTCGTACCTTTGTTTAAACACGCCTACTCACATAAATAGATTTTAACAAAGATGTCAAATGAAGGAAAATGAGTGAAGACATTATTGGAGAAAAGGGGAAAATGTAAGACGATAAGGGGAATTGGAAGGCGCGGAAGCAAAAAGGGTGGAAGCATTGCTATGATCAGACAGCTGGAATGAAGCATACATTTTTTTACAAAATTTTATTTTATCAAAATAGCGCTGGATGGATGACTGAACAGCGTTTATGAATGATAACGAGCATTTAGGCTACATGGAAAACAATTCACGACTGTGTTCAGAAGGACACTAGATGGTCAATTTGCACGATTTGAGTGAGCTCTCAGGGCTCAGAATGAGAACAGAAGATGACTAGAAATGCTGGCAGGACAAAACAGTTACGATTATAGTGTGGATTTTCCGGTTGATCGCAACTCTTTCACAACATGGCATGGAGGTCGGGCATGCGTCGTGAAGTTTTGCGAGACCGTCAAAAGATCCACACGGACAACATTACAGTTCAATTCGCTTTTACTTCCATAGGGAATAACACAAACACGCACACAAGCGAGCGAGCGCGCATACACACACAACGCACACACGCAAGCAGGCATCGCATTGTCAACGCAGAAAAACAACGAAACCACATGCATGCGAGTAATCCTCTGCGATGTTTTGGTTGATACATGTAAGTATGACTAAACGGTTGTGATTACTCATTGCAATGGAAGCCGAAAATCGATCTACCCTGCTTGTCGTTTTCACGTTGACTACAGATAATTAAAAAAGAACATCGTTATCATGTCATCATTAATGATTCATTCAAACTCGTCTTTATTCTTTTCCTCCCTTCATTTCAACTCTATCAAGTCAGATCTTTTCGACCCGTGACTATGTGCAGACGACTCGGCATCAAGTTGTCAAATCCGACTTTCTTTAATTTGTTTGCTATTCCACTTCCTAGATTTATTCAGGGACGTCTCCTTCAATTACCTGGCTTGTCTGTTGCTTATCAGACGCCACTCGAGCCTTTCTAGATCATGGACCCACATATGATCGTTGCTATTTTGTAATCAAGGTGTCAGTCTGTTTGCTCCAATTTCACAGATCCGTTGACCACAGGCTTTATTTTTCGAGGTTCTTGATCAATTTCTTGCCAATCTCATATCTTTGTTGTGCAGGTGCAAATGCCATGTTCTCTCTTCAAAGATTGTGCTGTAGAATAATCGCTGCTCTTTACAGATTCAAAATCATAACTGCTTTTGATAGTAATTAAAAATGATATGATATTAAAGACAATCTCAAAAGTTAATCCAGGTACGCAATACATTTCGAATTGCTTGTAGATGAAATTCAGCACATGATGTACTTCAAGGGAAAAAAAAAAGATACGTATAGCTGCAATCTGTGCAAATGTAATACGACAGGTATAAATTCAGCACTTGATAAAGCACATGGCATGTGCATGGTATGGACGCAGAAGAGCATGACTTGCCAGACATAACAAGAATAAAAAACAACAGAGACAAAATGTGTCCTGTTTTGTATTTCTTTCTCTTGTTCTTTGCTATATATAACTGCTCACGAGACGTAAGATCAGCCTTTTACTCTGTATTCTAAGAAAAATTAATCTTCCGTTTACTTTCGTTGGCCAACCTTATCCATTAAGCACTTTGTTTATCTCCACGTGGCGTCACTTGGCCATGAATCTTGTACCTGCTGATGCGTTCTTAGGGTAACGTTCCATGAAGAGACGTCCTTGCCCTTATACGTCCCTAATCTTTGCACACGTGACTGACTTCGAGCACCATCCCACACTGAGTCATTCACTCCTTGGAGTCATCCTCATCGTACAAGAGACTTACATCGAACATTATGGCCGAGACAATACTGACAACGAATACAACATTACCTCTAAACAAGATTGGGCGACTAATAGAGATTTTGAAGTGAAAAAAAAAGTTGAAGAAGGTATAGAACAATAACAGAAAAGTAGGAACCTTATAATTGTGGTTTTTCAGTCACGATTTATAGACAAAAAATTGTTACACGATTTTGTGGATTAATTGAAGCACGATTAACATGATTAATGTTGAATATCAGCCTACACGACATGCTATAGATTCATCTGTTCTATGACACATTGGAATCTGAACACGCAAAAAGTTTCGAAGCGCCACTTCGCATGGTTTCCTGAAAGTACGCAAGCTCGAAGGCGCGCGAAACATGTCAATGGGGGCAGAAGGAAGTGCTGTCGTTTGGTAGGTTGGCCTCGACCAGGGAGGTGAGTGACTCCATGCCTCGACTGAGACATTCCTAGTCCTGGTGTCCAGCTCTGCGGACACCAAGGTTTTCGAGCTGCCGTCCGGATGACTACACCGGTGGCTGTCGGGATGAGGCTGGGAACCCTGGCGGAATGAGCTTGTATTCACTCATGGAAGCATACATGAAAATGCTACATGACGCTGATATCATAAAATCAACGATGTGATAACATAGAATTCACTGAAGACCCCACGGGTTTTATCCAGGAGGTGCCTTGGGAGAACCGGTACATTTTGCGGGATATGTCGAGAGCCCCAAAACTTCATGTTCCTTCCATCAATGTGTAGAGCTAACTTTGCCCAGAGGCAGAAAGCCTCGCACATGTTTCTTTGTTTAATCAGTGCTCTCGGCCTACGTTTACCGAGGTACTTTAATTTTAGGGGGCCGGGGTGGGGATTCAAGAGCGAAGCGTGTAAGTGACGGGTACTGTGCAAACGTGAAATTGTGAAGAAACTTCTTTTGTTTGCTTGCGTCAACACACAATTGGTCACACACCCTTCTACAGTATCCATGTGAACGCGGTTAGGCGTATGCTAGTATCTAGGTGAGCCTGCAGCCATACGAAATCGATTAACTATGCCACAAAAACAGCACACATACGCACAGGCATACACAACCACGAGCTTAGCTGTGAGAAACGAAGAGTTTTAGAAATTTTACAACCAGTTCAATCAGAACTGTAGATTTGAGGTATGTAACGTTTAATGACTAACAACTAATGAAAGCACGCAGGATGGGAATATTGAAGTCATAATTTCCTGGAAAAAACAACAACAATGATTCAAGAAAGTCAGTTGCTGCTACCAACATTTACAGGATGAAATATCGCCCTTCCCTCCCTCCAAATGTGGTAATTTGTGTCAAATGAGAAAAAAAAGAAGAAAAGAATATGAAAGCCGTACCTGACATTCAGGTTTCTACTCGAATGTAACAATACACACATGGTGAGTCATCATTGATTAAAACATCTATTATCTCTTCCAGTCCCCCCCCCATACACACTTACACACTCATACATACACGCATGATAGTAGTGTATAAATTGAGAATGTATCACACCTGAGCCACACACACACACACACACACACACACATACTGGCCTTCGGACGAAATATGTTCGCACCTGTCCCTATACCAGCAAAGACAAAAGGAGTTACAAGGACGACAGTGTAGAGAACAAAATAGGTCATTCTCCTTCTTGCCATCTTACAAGCGAATCGATCGATCGACTTACATACCACATTAGCGGCCAGTGGGAGTAAACAAGTGTGCTTTCACTTTCTCGATCAGACTCTCGCTGTCTCGACTACTCTCAATTTCAGTGTACATTAGGGCATGTCACAATACTAATAACCGCATTAACTATTTCGTCATTACTGAACGTAATATCGATGAATCTGAATGAATGCATTGGTTCATTGAATGATCCCGGTTTTACTAGTTTATTTTCATAGTCATTTCTTTTCTGTCAACCCCGCAAAGTATGTTTTGCTCTTCTTATTGTTCAATAAATGTGTACATATATATTTTGTAATGTATTTTACGATTCACTTTGTCTTAAACATACTTTTTACAAATTGTTCAAACTATATGATTTATGGGAAATGTATGTTTTGTATTTATATGTTTGACACTATTTTTGGATTGAAGTAAACTATAGGGCTTACAGGGCCTAAATGAATGGAAGTAAAATGAACTGAATCACGAATAGGACTTTTACATTTTTTTCTTGGATACTTATCAATAATATTTAGCTTAGTTACAAATGACAAAATGTTGCGATTATCAAAACTCCTGATCTGTCATCAGTTCAAGGTAAAGAATACATATGAGTGTACACTTAATTTCAATTTTCATTAGTATAACGAAAAAGAAGAAAATTGTTCTGTATTTAAACAGTACGAGCATCAAATGTTGATACTGATCAGTAGTAAAGATGATCAGGTCACTGTGATGGGTGCATGCCTGGTACGAAGCCCATCTTTTTATTCTAGCCATACGTCTCTATTCTGCAGAATCTATTCTCTCCTAGTCCGCGCATCTATTGTTAGTAACACCTGCTGGACCCCCTTAGTAAACAGACAGCCACTTACCCCAGCATGAGACGACGCAACAAAACAAACGCCGATCGAGAGGACACCGACAAACATTTTCCAAAACAACATCGTTCACAAAAGGACGAGGAAGGGGGGATGGAGTTGTCCTCAGCCCTCTCCGTGATCCGATGATAGTACAGACACAAAAATCGATCGTCAGATGATTGCGTGCATCCATGAAATAGAAGATCCACCGGGAGGAGAATTCCTAAGAGCGCAGGTTATTCCTTGAGCCAGCTAGGGAGTGCTGGCATCCACTGGCGATCTCTGACCTGGACTCCGAGGAAAACAAAACATAAAGCTAGCAGACGATACTGCCTGGCCACCTGACTGGACGAACGGTCAGTGATGAACTGATGATCATCCTTCGTCCTTTGTGCGATTTGATGGACAGAAACTAAACACACGACCGGTCCCGTTGTTTCCTTCCCACTGGTCACTGAGGTATTCTCAGTGTTGACGCGAGCCTGCTGGACCGGAAAGTTTGGCACAGGACCCACGGGAGTGGTCGCTCAAACAGACCCCCTTGGGAGTAAAGTTTCTGGAAGAAAAGGGGACTCTCCCGAGCTGGCTCGCTGCCTTCAGACCTCGGCTCGTCTTATCCACAGGTCAAGCCCCTAACGTCCTGTCCTATCTTACTTACTCTAGTCAACCAATGATGTACTAGGTGAGCTTAGTACCTCCTACAACTACAACTACAACTATTTAATTTTCCCAATCTCACATTTTAGATCCTTGTTGCTGCAAAGAGTTTCCAGTTTTCTCTGCAAGTACCATTATCGCTTTAACGCTTTCAGAACCACCCCTTGGTATTCGGGCCTAGGCATTAACAGGTACACTTCTGAGTATGGCAGGGAGATTGAAGACTACAGTGCTAGCGATAACTGATAACATAACTGAGATATACTCAGTTACCCAATTTATATTGTCACTAAGGACAGGCAGTTCTATGTACGATTCCGGAGTGCCTTCCAAACTAGTTAGTCCTATCAGGTCTGTATGGATAGGGGCCTATCGATTCAGAGAACCCATTTCCCGCCACGTAAATGCAATTATAGCCACAAACCAATTAAGTGGGTCAGCTATTAAACGTGCAGTATAACCCATCAAACAACATATGAACATAATGTATGCCATACATTCATAAAAATAGTAGGCCTACACCTAAGTACCCGTTTTGTCATGCTGACCAGGATATACACTCTTTGTTAAAAATACTAAAGCTTTGTCCACTTGTTTATTTGCTAAAATAATAACGTCGCTCAAATATTATGCTCTCAATAACCAAAATTTGTTCTGTGTGTATTACAGTATAGGCTGTTCACCCTAATTGAAAACACCAGAGGATCATTCTGGTATGCTTGTTGATAGATCTTTGAGCAATTGACGTAGCGATTGAGGTCTGAGATCGTAGACTATAGCATTTTCCGAATCACTTGATCACCTAATTTCCATAACAAAAGTACCTCTCCGCTGTCGATTCATTCCCCTGTATCACAACACTCGAATTCGAAAACTCGAAAAAGAACGTCATTCTACTAAAATGTTGTGACTCTCCCGTCTGCATCCTTTGGAACGTTGTGAAGACACGCTCACGCAAGCCCCAACACGTTTCGTGTGGAATAAGAAAGTTTTGATGTTGCACAGACCTGATACAATGTACGTGGAATGCCGCTCTACACGTACCCATTGACTTTAGTAGCCATGTAAAATAGACAAGTAGAAAAGCCAAATAGAAAATGAGAAAGTTATAAAGGATTTTTAGGTGAAATCGTCATAGCCTTACAAGTCTCTCAGGGGGAGGGGGGGGGGGGGGGTCTGTGGTGTAGTGGAAAATACTATTGACTTTGAAACGGGGGTCCCGAGGTCGAGTCCTGCAGAATAAATGCGTGTTGGCATATTATGATGTGATGTCCCTTTTGACGCTAGCGTAAGAAGTTACCTGCTTGGGCCATAATGGCAGCTGGGTCCTCTGGTAGAACAGCATTAACACTGAATAGGCTACTCAGGGCAAATAAGACCATAACTATAATCATCATTATTGTCGAAGGTCTTTAACAATTATATATATACATTTTTTATATACCCGAGTTCGATTCCCGGCGATTCCCGGAGAACAATTTTTCACTAAGAAGAATAATAGTTCCAAGCTAAGCACCCTCGTCTCCTTCTTTTCTTCTGGGTTAGAAGGGCACCCTAAGATGAGGTTATTCGCTTAGGAAGAGACAACGCAAGATATCAAGAAATATTCTTCGTTTTTGTTGTTTACGATGAGTGTTGGTTAGTTTGCAGTTAGGTGTTGACTATTGGCGATTTGAGTCATACTTTTTTTTTATATAGCATGCACTTATACGGCCGCTTCAGAGATTTCGGAATGGAAGTAATGATCCAGCCAGCTACTTAACACCTCTCTTCTCTAGCCCTATTCAAAATGTAACCTCGGTCGGGACACAAGGAGAAATAAAGGAAGAAAGTGTCGTACACCTCTTCGCGCACGGTGATTTATGAGTCTGTGAATGTGTGTTACCTGGTGAACTTTCGTCAGATTTTGCAACAATCTTGCTTGCACTAATGCTATAATTCATTATTATACCCTTAGAATCAAAGGTAGTTGTATTTGAAGAGAATTTTAAGGTGCCTACATGTGGATCAACAGAATACAGAAATACTAAGAAAACACATCCTTTAAGTGAAAAAAAATATTTCCCCTTGCCCAATGGAGGATCAGAGGAAGGTAAAGTATTCTATCATTATGATTATTATGCTCGGAAAGCAACATGCAAAATTCTTTTCATATTTCCTTTTATCGTGTCACTGTTGCATTGATAATTTCGATGGGGATTGTGCTCATTTTTTTTTCGAGTGAAGATGTCTGTCATTATGACACCACCATCTACGAAATGTATTACATTGATAACTATGCACATATAAGTACTTATATGTTAGATAATCAGTGTGGTTTGCATTTGTATGTTTTCGAAAGTGATTCATTCATTAATAAATGTACCACGCAGAAACAATAAATATAAAAAATGAAATGAAATGAAATGTACCACCTGCTGATCAGTTATGGGGACATGTGATGATGGGTAATGGCGACAGTAACTTTTAGCCCGTATCTGGGGAATGCTGCATGTTATCAATAATATCAGTTTCCTGGAATTCGCATCCATTACCACCATGACCACTTTGAAAATATAACACTTTTTTTTCTAGAATGTGATTGTTTGCAATCTATGCCCTGATGTCATGGGAAATTACTTGAGACAGAGCACTCGACCCCCATCTTAACGGAAACTGGAACTCACCTCTTTAAAAAAAAAAAAAAAAAGTGAAAGAACTTTATTCCAGCGAGGATTCATATCAGCATACAAGTCACACAACACCAGGGCCGCGATTTTTTGTTATACCGTCACGTGTTAGTTGAATCATGGGAAGTGAAAAAAAAAGGTTTTAAAAAACAGTCTATCAAACAAGCACTTTCTTTGTAACATCTTCCAGAGAGTAATGCAAGTGAATCAAGACTCAACTCAATTTGTTACATAGGATAAACTTTGACCAAAATCCAGGAAGTGAAAATCCACTTTCTAACAATAGGAGAGTAATTGTCGTCTGGACGCAAAAGAAAAAAAAAATGTAAAGAGGGTCTGCATTAGCAATCTTTTCATTTAAAAAGAGATGAAACTTTTGACAGAAACAATAACATTACCTAATGCTCTCTCTCTCTTTCTCTTTCTCTTCCTTTTTCCTTGTGAAGTCTGTACATGAATGTAGGATTCTATAGTTCCAATTCTGTATTGGTATCTTGATGTAAAGCGGAAATTATTTACAGTATCTTACTGTAAAATCAAACTAAAGTAAATTACTGTGCAGCAGGGTAGCTGGTAATTCATTGTAAGTATTCCGAATTCACAACATATTACATATTACAATTAAATACAATTGTATAATTGGAACTATATGCAATTGGAAGTCTGGTATCTTAAATTCATGCACAGACGGAAAGTACCCACAGCAGTTTTATTCTTTTAACTAAAATAACTGCTTATGCAGACCTTCTTTATAAGATGGTTTGTTTTTGGGGGGCATCCAGAAGAAGGTTACGTTCTTATTGTCAGACGGGAGATGACAATATCATTTTCAGCTAGCTGAAGAAATTTTGTTACACAAACTTGTAATATTAATTTGTCAAAATTGTAACGAATTCAGATTGATCTAGTTGCTTGTTTTGCTGTCCTCGATCTGCAACAGTTCTTCCCCTCGCCGAAATCTTTTTTCCAAGGACAATGAGATTTTCGGCTTTCACTTCGGTCGCTGATGACCTCAGTAGGCTATCAGTGATTCGAGAAGACCATGTTTAAAAGGGAATTCATAGGACCAGATAAAAGTTAGTCTTATAATGAAATGAAGATTTAATCAAACTCGAGTGAAAATCAAGGAAGTTATGTTATTATAAATTTAGCTAATTTTCACATAACACTTCTTAAAGTCAATATTGATATACCAATGAGTGAGTTGATGATGTCATCATTGTGCACCTCACAACTTGCAAATAGTGTGTGTACAAAATTTTGATATTTTCAGGGTTTTTTTTTTTCTCTCTTTTTTTTTTTGTTCAAAAACAATCATGCCACAATCTCAACATAATGTATCTGGCTGATCTTTTTTTTTTTGAACTAATAACAAAGAGTTTTACATTTTTATGGAAGAAAATTTGAATTTCCGTGAGTTTGAGTTTTTGACGCGATCAATCATGGAAAAAGTTTGAGGTGAGGACATCGTCAGCTAACTGATTTTGCATATTCGTATCAGCTGTTCGAGATACTGTTTTGCATAAGTTAGCGAAACTTTACAAATTATAACTTTCCTATTTTCTCTCCGACTTTGCTCAAATATTCACTGTTGTGCTTGTAAAATTTCGCTCTTTTTTTTCAGACTAACTTTTGACTGGTCCGGAATTTCCCTCCAAACATTGGCCTATTAATGGCCTTACAACCTCAGAGGACAGATTCATGATTCCCTTTAGCAGACGAGACACTTCCCATATGTTCTTAAAACACTAATAGCATTCCAATGGAGAAAATGAAAGTACATTATCTTGTCTCAAAATTATATTGAACTGCGTTGGGTTTGTTACTGTTTTGTTTTCTTTTGTTTTATCACGGAATGGAGGGGTGGTCAGAGGTAAATATTTTCATGCCAAAAGCATTTTCAAAGTTATGGCGTTAATGTATAGGCACGTTTCATGGAACAAATACAGACGCACACATGCACACAACCCTTCACACAAACAAACACACACACACACACACATACAGACGCATATATTGTATACGTATATATTCATTTACTGAAATATACATATGCAATTTATATATAATTTCTTTATATAAATTATATAGGCCTATATGCATGTAATATACCTATCATATGCTAACTGATATTCGTCTAGATATTGATTGGAATTCATAGATGTGGCTTATATTTCCAAATATGAAATAATAAGTTATGTTAATGTTAATGTTAATGTAAACATTTTCATATATTTGTAATTTCATCATCATAAAAATTTCTTGTTTATCTTCAACTGAGGTGTAACTTGAAATTTGTGCAGTCTCCTTGGCAGTCCTTGATGACGTCATGGTAATCGACGGCTCGTATTAGATACGGACGGCTACACAGTACATGAAGTACTAGACATTACCAGCCGTGAATCAAAAGGGTCTCACTCGTATAGAGAGGAATGGAGGGGTGTGACTTTCAGTAAACAAATAGAAATTCACTGTTTTGAAGGGGGAAGAAAAAAGATGTACATCTGTCGTTTAGGAAGAAACATGTGATGACGGGAGGGCATTTCGGAATTTATCCATTGCTATGATTCTTTCCAACGCCATATTTGGTCTTGTTGCTGTTGGTGCTGGTTGTTTTATGGTGTTATTATTGTTGTTGTTGTTTTTTTTTATTGTTATTATTGTGTGTGTGTGTGTGTGTGTGCGTGTGTGCGTGTGTGTGTGTGTGTTCGCAGTAAAGTGGGCCGGCTGACTAACAGTCCAATTTAAGACTGTTGTGCTATTGAAAAGCTGGGCTATGCACTGCTTTCTTTGATGACTCATAAAACCCGGTCGTGGAAGCCTACATTATCACATACATTAACTTCATTTTTCATGTTGTGATTACTAATATTTGATTTTTCCATATAATATTGCAGTAAAAGATAATTATGCAACAATGTTTATGAATCATTACTGTCTTAAGAATGTATTCATTAGCAAATAATGATAAAACTATTATTACCTAGCACACTCTAATAAAGGTTCTACTTTGCACCTTTACTAGTACACGTATCACACTGGGAGCACCTTGTGCGGGTGCAACTTTGAATCTTTCAAGACTAGTCAGGTGCAAAGTTGCACCTTACAATGTGGTCACTTGTCTGAAGGTGCAAAGTTGCACCTGTAAAGATGCTGTCAGTGCGACACTGGTAAAGGTGCAAAGATGAACGTATTTTTCGTAGAGTGATTATCACGGGAAAAATCTTGACAGATTCATCGCAAATGTTATTTCCATCTCTTCAAATTAGTTTGTCAGCATTCCGAAAGCTTTATTTTTCTTTCTTTACTAGGCCCTACTTATCCACCGTCCACGTTGAGCATGGTACAGTACTATCTATCACATGATTCTCTTGTTTAGGATATACAAAAGAAAAAGTCTTCTTTATGCATGTAGACATTGATACTCCTCTCATTTTCTTTGCCTTCCCAAATTTAAAACCCAAATCCCTCTTGAGATGTATGTGGTAATAAAACTGCATGTACAGTGAAATTTCAACTCAAACTGGCCACTTCCACACATCACAGCGATAAAAGGGCGCCATATTGTTCCGTATAGCATGCTATTGGCCGATGCAGTATGGAGTACTATGATGTGTAAGAGCTCTTGGGAATGTTCGTCGCCAGCTCCCAACGTTGAGCTCGATATCACCTTTTCTCTATAATAGTAGTTATGCCCCCTCTATGTTCTGATGTAGACATCAGGGTGGTGCACGGTATAAATGCGGATGTGAGAAAGTCACACGCAGGGTTGAACGCACCTCTGTGATGCTTGTAGTCAAACTGTCTTTTTTCATTAGCATGACTTCATTGGTGAGGAATTTGAAGATCACTCTGTCACTGTCCTTTGACACGGTAGGCGTTTTCACATCAGCCCGATTAAAATCCAAGCTCGAGATATTTTTCGCGATCGCAAATTAGCGCGCTATTTCATTTCCTATTCACATCAGCCCGAACATTATCAAATAGCACGCTAGTTCGCATTAATTATCCTGCTATTTCGGAAATTTCCCGAGTTGGACTCGAGACGTTTTCTCGATCAATTAGCGCGCTAAATTGTATTCACATTATCAAATAGCTCGCTATTTCGTGATCGGGTTAATTTCCCAAGTCAGAAAATAGCGCGCTATTTCGAAACATCGGTCTGATGTGAAAACGCCTAACGTAGCTCTAAAGGAAGCGTGAGACTTGAAATTCATTCGCCCATTGAAATTCATTAAATTGCCCATTACTCTGAATCGCCCCATCATAACATCATTTACTGCCATCATTTATCTGTCAAAAAACAGTTATCAAAAGTGATAAATAGCATTTACGTAATTCACGCAATATTATCACACTTTCAAAACCTAGAACAAATTTCATGAAATTTGGATGCATTTATTCCAATGTTAAGATATTCAATAACCTTCCCGAAAACGTAAGAAAAATAAGTAATTTGAATGCTTTTGAAAGAATGTTAGAGTATATGTGTTATAGTGTGGATTTTATAACTATGTTTGAGGTAATTTGTCTGAATTTACGTGAACCAGTTTGTGTCACCGTCTTTTGTAGCATTTGTGTTTAGTGGTTACGTCTATATTCCTTTTCTGGGTTTTTTTCTTGGCATCTAGTTTCTGTTATGTTGTAATGTATTTCATTATGTTATCCTTTTTTTATTGTTAATTTGCTTTGATTGATTTGTTAACTGTTGTCTTGTTTTTGTTTTTGCTGTAACGCTGTATTCACGGCCTCTCTGAAAAACAGCCTCACCTGGCTGATCGAGGGCATTTTATCCCGAGATTAAATAAAATAAAACAAACAAAAACAAACAAACAACCCCCCATGTTTGCTCTGAAACCACCGTAAAAAAAAAAAAAAAAAAAACACTAACACTTTATTATTTTAGTGAACAGACGAAATTTTCCGACCTACAAACGCACAACAGCATGTGTAGACTTATAGGCGTCACCGTCACACAAACAAACAAAAAATCACGCACACACACATACACACACACACACATATACACACACACACACACATATACACTCACGCACCCACACACACAGGCGCGCACACAACCACACACGTAAGCAAAATATACATATATCATTACCATTACCATTGTATAGTCAGATGTAGATATGCACACCAGGTGCATGTTAAAGTTTCCATTCAAACAGAAGAGGAAAACTTTTTTTTTACTCATGAAATCTAATACATTTATTGTTGCTCTGATTTTAGACACTGTACAAATAACTTATTTCTGTTAGGCTCGCTCACTAATCATTTGACATTGTAGAGAGCTTAGTACATTGCAGGCTCATGATTCATGAGAATAACAGAGGTTGAAAATGGGATACGGAATAGGGATCTTCCATCTACTAGTACTCCAATTTGGAACAAGGGTGGGACAAAAGACAAAATTGAGCGTGTTGGGTAGAATTCTTCCTGACGAACGTCAGTAAACATGCAGGCAAAGCTGGGGATAGATAGATAAAGAGATTTTGCTACTTGACACGGCCTAAAGTAGAAGTCTTTTCAATGGGGTAATTTTGCTCCACACAAAGCGCTATACGAGAGCTACACATGTTTGTCCAGCTACACAATTATGCGGTGACTATAAAGTCTTCTCGGGAAGGGGAGGGGAGGGGAGGGGGACTGAATGAAATATAAAGGAATGCAGCATTTCGTTGCATCTTTGCACTTTGTGCTAGTAGTTTGATGTCCCCCCTAACGTGTACCTTCTTGTTTTGTTCACTTTATTACTAGTATGTTTAATGAGCTTAGTATGTTGTCTTGGCTGGCAAAAATCTAACATTCATGAAAACCACAGAGAAACATCAGTATGCAAGATTTCGAGCAAGAGAAGGAGGCCATGTTGAATACTAACACTTCGGCTAGAGGGTAGACGCCCTCTCCCGTCTGACGGGAGAGGGCTCTGCTGAAAATAGAGTGCCCCGTACTTGATAGACCATGTCACAGGTCCGTGCTAGGCGAGTAATAGATTGATTCTCAAGGGGAAAGATACTTGTCTGACTGCTTGGATATTTATGAATGATTAACATGTCGTTTACCCTGGAAAATGTGAAATTAAAATGGAAACAGCGTCGGGTAATGAATAATTTTCAACAGGATTGGTCCCTGATGGATGATCGTGTAAAAAAAATCATGTAGTTTCTAAAACTTCACAGCATAATATTTCCAAGAGATTAGCATTGTTCCAACGAACAAACGAGCGAACAGGAAAAGAATCTAGAAGAAAGTCTCAGATGGATGTACTCCGAACAGCAAGCCTGGATGTGTTTGCTTTTCATGAAGAGCACTCGTGTAGACCTAACATTCTTAGTGCCCTCCTTAGATTATTCAAGGAGTATGCTAGAATTGGCTCAAGGCGTTATGTACAATGCGCTAATAAAAAAGCAGTAGAGATAATTTCAAGCCTATGTAATATACATCAGACATCTACATCATACGTGTTTTAAAGGGATCAAACAGAGCAAGGACTAGGGAGTGACGTCACTATAATTTTAGCACCCAGCATACCCCTCCAAAATGAATGATATCCAAAGCAAAGTCTAAACAGGCTCAACAATTTCGCGCCACGATTTCTGCTAGTTATTTTTTTTTTTCAACGAGTTCTATCTTGATTACAGGCATCGGCTATATACAGGTTTTAGGATAACGGACTCCAGTAAAAAATAAATAAATAAATAAAAAATCTGGAAATAGGGAAAAGTTACAGAATGCTGCAAGTGTTTGACCGACGACAAAGAGTTCATTTTGTTTTCTATTGTACTGTGCAAGTTAAAACGCGTGGTTTGCAAATGTTTAAAGAGGAATTCCATCAGTTTTCGTCGTCCACCGCACGTTGAGGAAGCACCCTGAATCCTCGCTTCCAGCCGGCTAAACATGAAGCTCCGCTGCAGCCTCCGTTGCTGAACTGGGACGTGGCCCAGGCCGGAGCTCCCCGGGAGTTTATCCTCGGCACGGCTGACTCGAATCCCCGCTTCCAGGCGTACCTACACCTGTCACCACTTTGTGACAGAAAATGAAATTACGGACAAAAAGAAAGACAAAGCAAAGTGGTGTTAAAGTCTTATTATTCAATGTCTCAGCGATCACAATACTATTCCTTTCAGTTTGTTTCAAGCAGTTATTTTTGTTCATACATTGTGATGTTGAAACATGTGGACGCACTTCACGCGTTTCTCACACAAAAAGAGACAATGGACTGAATTTTATGGACTAGTTGTACGTCATTTTTCCTTCACACACACACACACACACACCCCCACACACACACACACACACACAGAATCTTGGTTTCTTTCTTTCTTGTCTTTCTATCTCATTGTCTATCTCTGTATACAATAATTGCAATAGTGGTAAATTTAATATTGTATTATGTTTTGTAAAATTTATGTTGTTCTTTTTTGTCAACAACCAATAGACAACGTGAAAATTGGAAGTTGAGTTTAGAGAGTTAGAACGATAACAACAACAAAGATATCAAATCGGACAATCAAATGACTTTCAAAAATGTGGAATTTGAAATTCAAATATCCACAGTGACTCTATATGTACGTCAGTTGTTACTTCCATACCAAAGTGCATGACTAGACGAATTCAGAAAACTGAGTTGTATCTGTCCGACAGAGTGCGTATTACTTACACACACGAGGTCTGGCTTTTGATTGGGCTCCAGGCACGAACTTCACGGTTGTCGAGGAAGTTTTGCAGAAGATATCGAAGATCAACATCGTTGCTTGGCGGGCTCCTTATTTCCATGACATCCATTGGCTACCATGGTAACAGAAAAAGAAAACAAGCTTACGGGTAAGCAGACATACTCCTGGAAATGTACTATTCGATCAGAATGCCAGACAAACCAGGCACAAATGTAGTAATAAACACACGGAGCAACTGAAATAGAACATATCAGTAACAATACATCAAATTTGAATTTTTACATTGTCTGGGAACTTGTGTGCTGCAAATTGTGTGCAGAAAAATGAAGAGGATAGAAATACGGCAAAGCAAAACAAACAAACAAACAAACAAACAAACAAACAAACAAACGAACATAAATATAAACTCTCTTTAAATTCATGAAGTGTTAATTTCTTTAAATTATTCAAGGAGAATGCACACTTATGAGTATTATTGGATCCGATTTGATTGGTAATTGAACAAATTTATTCGTTTGTTTGACCATAAGTTGGAGATGCTCCCCTTGTAGCTCGAATACGGTGTCATGTTTGTACATTCTGTCATTTCAGATTGTGCCTTGGGGTAAGTCAAGCTGTTGGTTATGTTTTAAACGGAGTTGTCAAGGGCAACATCAATATATCCATTTGTTATCTTGTCGAGAGAATTCTAAGCAAAAATATAAACAAAATACAAAGTTTTTTTCCGTAATGTATTTTAGACTGTTCCTATTCCACAGTTTTCAAAAGAGTAATTTTCCGCATTTTTCGGGAAAAAATCGAAAAAATGAAGACATTTGTATATACATATAGACAGATTTCGTTACCTTATTTTTTTTTTTGCTAGATAGTGTTTATAATGTCAATGTATAGAATCTAGTGTGTATTCTTAACATAATAAGTTATGATAGTGAGTCTTGAATCAATAAATCATTCGATTAATCGAATTTTTCATCTGTTCACTCTTTCTATCAAATTAATCGAACATATAGAATACAATTTACTCTATTTTTTAATTCATAATCCACAACAACTAATTATAGAAAGTAAACGTTATATGTAGTACTAAAGAGGAATAGAAGAACACAGTTCTCGATTCACTCGTGCGTTTATGCGTGCATGGTATATAAATGTATATATAATATGTAACACAGAAAGTTAAAGTTGAGCTTCAAACTTTTTAGACATTTGGGATTCAATAGCAGGAATTCACAAAGATACTTTGATTTAGGCTATGGATTAAGTAAATTTTTGAGCACGTAACTGAGCGTGATACTACTGGTGTAAAATAAATTGATATATCGGTGCGGTGACAAGATACGCCTATCTCGCGTTTACGAAACGTAAGTTGGACCTCCTTAGAATCAGGGCAATATGCCTGACGTCATATTCACGTCACGGACACACGTTGGTTACCTGGTCATCATCCGCCAGATCGACCCTGTCATCGGCAAGCATGCCCGGGAAGATAGCCAGACCAACCAGCATCACTGCCACTGACAGGGGAAACAGCACGGCGTTTGTGTACATGGTGACTGAAAAAAAAATGCAATGAATATTATTATATAATAATATGTTGTCATTGTACTCAAAGAAGGAATACAACTTCACATAGTAGGCATACACTGTTCAACACCTTACAGTAAGCACACTATCAGGTCACGTATTCAAGGATTTAATCTCTGTCATTTACATTTTTCTTCTTCTTTTTTGCCAGTTGTGTACCGCTTCTGTATGCTACATACAAAAATTAAGAAGAAATCACTTCAGGAGTAAAATAATGAGACTCGTATCAGATATCAATGTACAAACTACCTCAAAATGAGTATTCTAAGATTCGAAATGTATATTCAAGCATGAGCGCTGAATCATATATAGTTTAGACTGGATATTGTCAAGATCTGTGATATTCACTTTCTCATCAATATATCGTCCTTGATACAAGGATAAACACTAGCAATGTTCTTTTTTTCTAAATATGTTCAGTTTATAAATCTACATTTTCAGACAGAAAAGCAACAGAGATACTCAAATAAAGCAATCACTGCAGTGTCGTACAAACCGTGCACACACAGACACAGACACAGACAAACAGACACACACACACACACCACATACACATTATTGACAATAAAAATTACCGAAAGAGCAACAGCATGAGAAAGAGAAAAATAATCTAGTACTCAAAGTAATCCTTTTACTATCCCAAATTGACCTATTCTACCGTGATTCTCAACTGTGTATATCTTGCTTAGATGTGTACGTAGACGCTCACATATAGAATTGATGAAACCTACAGCCGTGAGATTTTCTATCATAAACAGCAATTAATCATGACCTATATAGCCTTTATTAGAATAAATGGCATAGGGAATAGATGACGTCACAACAGAAGACAGATTTTAGGATGATATTGATTTTGTAAAACATCTTCACGACTGATCCTCATGTCAGTAACCCCTTCTAAATGAACACCTCATGTGTGTGTTTATATATTTGATATTGCTATAATGGCATCTCCGACGTATAACTTATTGCTCTACGGTATATGCATCGGAAGTATTGCGGGACATTTTTCTGTCGTTTTTGTTGTTTCATTTTCACTCATTTTAAATGAATGCTTTTCCTAAGTTTAAAGGAGAGTTACTGTACTTAAGTATTTGCACAGTTTTCGAATAGCGCGATGGAATAAATACTAGGAAATATATTAATATATAGAAACCCATTTTTTTTTAGAGTATACGATGTGCATTCATAATTAGTAAATGATATAGCAATTGTGGCTTGTTAGTACTGCTTTCTCCAAGAAGAGATGAATATAGGCTTGTATTTTTAGATGTCATAAAGCTCACACCAGAATAGATAATATTGGTTAAATCATTCTCAGTCAATTCATTTCTTTAATTCTTTTGATCGAAAATCACAAATGAGTTTGATATCGTTTGGTATTAGAATAAAAACAAATAAAAGGGGACTGAGTATCTTAATCCCTGTTTTAACAGACCTTAGACTGCCGGAGATATTAAAAACCAAATTATAACCGTTTGTTCTTGCAAGATATGTCACTCATTGTGAGATTGGCACACGACAAATCTCATAATGACTTAAAAGATGTACATGTGCACGCCTATGAGACAGACGATATCGCAAATTGGATCTTGAGAATGACTCTTAATCAAATCACGTGCTTCATGTTGCAATCTTGGTGACAGCTCGGGCAGGAAAAGTTTTGAAGGTTTGATTTTTGTCCAAAATTTAGTCTTTTTCCCATGAAAAGGGGCGATACGATTTATTAGTGTGATGATCAAATTAGAGAAATCCGTCTTTATCACGCCTTTTCTGTTATCGGGTCTTAATCAGGTGCATCTATAAGACCTTGTGGAAGAGAGCAAGTGCCGGTGAATTTTTTATTAGTTTCATCAAGAAGGCATAAAAAAATATATAAACACGAGAAATTGAAGCAAAGAATCTGTATCTAACTCACGTACTAATGAACTTCTCTGAAGATTTAACAGAGAAACAGACAAACTAACAAACAGACAATCAGATAGAAAGAGAATACGAAATCACCACAAGGTTTGGTTCAAATACTGCACTTCCACTCCATTTCATTCCATTAAACAGAAACCAAAACAATTAAATATACCGCAGGACAGAATAAGTGGACAAGTATAGAAAACATCTGATAATGAAATTCGTATTTCGCAATAACAAAACGAAGTAAGGGTGTTGGAGTACTAAATGCACAAGAAAATAAAGCTTAATGCGTGTACTTTGACGAACAGATAACCGGGTAGAAGAGGAACAAATGGAGAGATAGATAGAAAGATAGTCAAATAGACAAATAGGAAGAAAGATAGATTTGTGGGGTGGATGGTAACCGCAGTAGTCCAAAGTTTTAATCTCAAGACTTGCTGTCCATGGGAACATTTGATATTCCGCCTGGTCGTGTACGCTGTCCGCTGGATCGTGAAACCGCCTCAGCGAGGCAGCTAAATGAAATCTGTGTGTCCACTGAAGCTGCTACTACCACACCTTACTCACACTGTATCGCCTCTGACAACACTCATGATGTGGTTCACAGGATCTCGCGAACTCGCACCGCAAGGCCTGCGTGCCCCTCAATACGTCCTCCCTTTTTCTCTTCATTGGTAGTGGGTTAGATTTTTTTTTTTTTTGTCTTCCGGAAAGGGGGAAAAGGGACTACTGCTGATTATATTTCTGTTTCAACCATGCATTTAGCAACACAGGATGTCTTACTCAATTCTCGAAAAATTGTCCCCTGTAATTATATGTTTACACTTTAGAAAGAACGAACACAATCTGTGCAGCCCTTACTTTGCGAAGACCGATGGGGTGTCTTCCTCTTCGCAGAAGGGAAAGAAATCTTAATCTTAGTACATCACACATTATTCACACTCTATTCCGGGGAAAATGAGAGAGAGAGAAGAGAAAGTATTCTCTTGACCTCAACACTTGTTTTTTTAACTCTCCCCCACCCCCACAAAAACTCAACTCAGAACATCGATGCAGTCATGAAATTTTGCGCTCTTCTAGATTTCCGACTATACCAATATTTTAGAGGGTAAATTTGTGACTCAGGATTTATTTTCGTCGGGTGTATAAGAGACACAGCAACCATATACACGTACGAATCACCGCTCACATCCAATCGCCACGAGGGCAACATCTTCAACGAACTCTGAAATCAAATCTTACACACGTATTGGTGGTTCGGATCGTTTCTTCTCTGAATACGAGATTCCTGTACTTTTTCCGACTTAATCCACTCGTCTTGTTGCACCAGAACAGCTCCTATAGTCCACATTGTGAGGGATCTGACCTACTGGAGTGGTGTCAAAGTTCAATCAAGCGTTACTACGTTTTAAGCAATAACCAATCTCACATTTCTGCGTGGCCACACAACCAGCTAGGCTCCGCGCAGCCGGCGATGAAGGGGTATATACCTGACCCTATCAGCCGCCCGTTGCGTGAAATGTCCACGGAAGTTAAGACATTCTGAATGAGTTATTCAAAGTGCGGACGTTGTAAAGGCATGTTCACATAATCATGTTTACCCATGCAGACCTTATCATTCTCGCGTATCATTCTCTATATGTATGGTACGTTTTATATGATGCTATGAAATTCACGATGAAAAAAAAAAATATACGTTGATTGTCAATATTTTTTCTCCACACGTTATAGATCTTTGACTGACGTAATTGGTCGAATTTTCCATTTCTGTGACTCTACGTGTAAGTCTGACCTCAGATGATATATTCATTAAAGCGATATACCCCAATGGCATTAGCGCGTCACAAGTCTTTACACAATAACAGCACTAGCATGTAATAAAAGAGAGAAGAAAATAAAATCCAATGGTAAATCTCGGTCAGAATATGCACAGGGTGGATGACAACAACTATCAGCATTTAGATTGGTTTGGAGCTTATGCGAAATAGGAAACTCTATCGCATAAAATTTTAAAGTCATGTCTGCCCAAATGCATACCAACCATCATACCCTGCTATAATTGCAACTCCTTTTTGAAAAAAAAAAAAGGACCATAAACTTTAATCTATTTCAGATTTGACAGGCCAGTAGCTTGGACGCCTTAAAAGCACTGAAATAGCCCGTATTCTGAAATTACATTTTCCGACCATCTCTAAAACCTTAACTGGTTTCGTCCTATCCGTTATCCATTACTTTGCTGAAAATGACGCCTAGTGTTAACTATTACAAGAGAAAAGCACCGTCTAGTCATTTATTCGAATAAAGAAAAATAGTAACATCGGCAATGAGACCAGATTGGGTATGGGGAAAATGCGTCGTAGATGCTCTGTATAAGACTGCCAAGAAACACATTACGATGCTTTTCGTTCAAGAGCACGAAATAAAACAATAAAAGATTGACAAAACGGTGAAAGATATCTCCCCCAAGATTAATGGGCATTATTTCGGAGGGTTGGTTAAAATGGGCACTTACAGTATACATGTCTTGCCAAATAGCAAACATTCCTTCCCTAATGGAAAAGAAATCGTGTTTGGTTGGTTTTTCGTCATCTGAGGGAGGCAATCTGGCTTTATTCTGAGTCAAGGAGCACCAGAAAAGTTCATCAGTCCTTACATCATCCTCCCGTGGCGTACTGCTCTACCATGATTCATATTGCCCTTTCCAGTATCCAACACTAGAATCCGTGAAGGCACAAATAGACAAAGTTAAAATTCTCCCATTAGAATAATTGGACATGTCTATTCGTACAAGGCATTGCACTTGATATATCAAAACGGTAAAAAAAAAAAAAAGAGAGAAGAAGATAAGAAAATTACCTAAATATTTCAATAAGAAGTTCTCCTTTTCAGCTAAATCATCCTAGTTTATAGTTTTCTCGATTAAAAGTCATCACTTCTTGAATGGGGATCCATGTAGTGATTACATATGCGGTGATTATTAACGAAACTCTGAACACCCTCAATTCTTGTCTTATCGAAATTTTTATTTTATTTTATTTCCAGTATGTTCTTGTAGAATGCTGAAAAGTGTAACATAATCTTTGTCAAGCTTTACACTTCCTCGTGATGGACATTTCAGTGCAATTTTGGGGAAAATTGACTTCCAATCGGAGTTGCGAATCCCGTCAAGTCCCTACATCCTTTGGACAAGATGTTTTTGCCCACCGTGCCCCTCTCGACCCAGATGTATACATTAGAACCTGGCAATGCTAGGGTGATAATGGCATGGCCCTCTAGTATAGAGCTGTGATAACACTGAAGAGGCTACTCTGCTTAAAGAATACATTTCTACATCATTATTATCATCTGGGGAGAAAAGTGTTTGCAATCCCATGGGATATGAACGCGGTAACGCCCATGACGGGTAATTAAACTTCATTTCTGGTTTAAGAGTTGAATTATTTTCCCCTCCTCACCTTCATAGCTAGATGTTACACCTGTACCAGTTATCAACGGCATGACCTGAATCTACGTGAACAGCTTGACTGATAAGTGTGCCGTATGTCCCCAAACACCCTGCTGCCCCTTCACTTGCTTTCCTTAATATCGTTATCTTGTTGGTTCTTCTTTGTCATAAAGGCGTAAAGAGTTAACGCGTCAATACAAATGAGGGTAGTGATGGTGAGATTTTTTTTTTAATTTATTTGAAATACATGCTTGACGAAAGAGAGAAAAGGCTTAGGAGGTAAGCAAGCAAAGCCGACCAGCATTCATAGCGAACTAACAAGAATAACATCAAAACCAATGAAATACTTGTAAGACAAATTGAAAATATAGAGGATAATAAGAAGAAATAGACAGAAATGGAAAGAATGTCGCAGTGGGGAATAAAAGAAAGAACAAGAATATAAGAAGAGGTGAGGTTTCCTAGTTTTGAGAATGATTAATGAAATATTCAAATGATCAAGACCGCCCACGTCGCAAAGCAAGAAGTGCTTTCTTTACAGCACTCCCACATAAATATACTCGCTCCCATTAACTCACACGCAAATACACTACACGTCTCTTTCCCTATGTATGTGTGTATGTATGTATGCGTGTATGTGTGTATGTGTGTGTATGTATGTGTGCGTGTGTGTGTATATGTGAGTGTCTGCATGAATGCATATATCATTGTATCTATATCTGCTCTGTCTGTCCCACTTAATCCATTATCTATGTATACATCTATTTTTCTTACCACTATCTTTATCATATTTTTTTTAATCTACAGACTTCTGTCTTCTGTTTCATTCAACTATATATAGGTAATATGAATGATGATGGTTTCTCTAGTTTATTTATATGGTTTAACCACTAGCAGAATCACTGACGAACACCCCTTTTCATTCCGCTTCCCTTTGGTCTGATAGTCATCCCTCCACCCCCCCCCCCCCATGCCACACTCTCACATGCAAAAGAATATAACCCACAAACAAGCGACCCTTCTATAATAGGGAGTGGCCAATCTGTCCATACAATATTATGCTGTGTGTGTCATGGAAAGAATTAAGGATAGGTCCAGTCACAAATTGACAATATTTCGTAATGACCGCTTTTCGCTCTGAAATTTGCTCGCCTTCGATCAATTTAGACTTGAACTTTACCTATTGAAAGCGGCCCTTTTCTGGCAATTTAGAGATTGCATTCTTATAGTGTTTTGTCTTACTATATCTGTGCGATTCAGTTTGTGTATGCTATTGAACAGTGAGATTGATATAGGTAGGAAGGCTGGAAGAGGGGGTGATTCATATAAAAAAGTAGAGGAATTTTTTAATGGGCTGATACAAAAGCTCGGTCTTCTGAGAGTGAAATTGATGCCATACTATATTTCGAAATATTAAATGCATATCAATAACTTGTTAACATTGTCTTCAAGCGATTGTGCGGGGTTGCGGTTATAATAATATTGTTAAAGGAGGGAGAGGGGGGAGGGGGAATGAATGACGACCACTCCACCTCTGCGAGCCTGTCTGTAGACTCAGTGAAAGAAACTCTGCCCTCAATTTTTGATTGCTCAGAAAAAAGATCCCCACTTCTTCCGATTTAAATTTGACCACACGCAGTGGGTTAAAGATTCTATCTTCCTCTTGTCTCTCCATCTGTCTGTCTGTCTGTCTGTCTGTCTGTTCGTCTGTTTCGTGTGGCTGAATATCTCTTATTGCAGCAGGTGGTAAGGTCTTGCTCGTTCGCTTTTATACGGTTCGAAATTAACAGCATAATCCTGACAGACATTTAGCCAATATAATCCGATGAATGTCAACCATGGACACAGCCAAAGTAAAAAAAAAAAAAAATATCTCTATTCCTAAGTTATCCCTCTCTCTATTTCCATCATATATCTCTCTCTTCATCTCTTCCTCTCTCTCCCTCTCCTCTCTCCATCCATGATAATGCTCTTTTATTGCAGACAGAAAGTCGTTATTAAGACAAACGTTATGAGAGTGACAAATCCCTCGACATTTACCCGTGCAAAAATGAGAAATGTGGAACTCTTGCTTTTATTTCAATCCCTAAGGAGATGCTTCAAACGAGCTTTATATAGAGAAGGATAGAAATCTCTGAAAGCCACATTTTTACTTTTTCTATAAGGGTAGTTTTGACATCGATATTGCGAATTCTCTTCGGATATTTTTGCGCCTGCTGACAACGTTGAGTTAAACTAAGCTTTTGTTATTGAACAATAGCCTACAAAATGATGTGGCGTTTGGTCAGTAAATCAGGAAATTGTGACGAGATGCGAGATCCGATGCAGTGACGGATCGGAGGGGGGGGGGGGGGGGACCGCGGCACCGGGCGCGCGACCCCTTAATTTTTATTTTTATGAAAATAAAAGGAATACAAATTATTAAAGAAAATGAGAGGAGCGCGGGCCCCATCAGGTGATTTTCGATTGTTGTGCCACCAGAAAATTGCGCTGAATTCCTTTTTCTTTGTTTTGTTTTGTTTTGTTTTGTTTTTGCTTGAAAGCTGAATAAACCTGGAAGTGACACCAGAAATATTTTTTTCGCCCCCCCCCCCCTTTACAGAATTCCAGAATCCTCCCCTGAGATGGGAAAAAGAAGAAGACGGACGACCTCCCCGGTGATACACTGTCCATATTTATCTATCAAAAACGTAGAATAACTTTAGGTTCATGAGCCTTTGTTACTTGAACGTGCTACCCAAAAAGTCAGAGGTAAAACAACATATTTTACACACCTTGATTAAAAAGAAATTGTGGGTAATTTCATTAAGTCATGTTTGCTAAGAAGGCACATATTTTTGTTCTCTTTGAACCCTGGTGCTTCTATCGTTTATGTTTCTTCCGTACGAAAATGTAGGGTTTTGTCATTTTGTTCTTGAAAAACGAAGAGACTGTTAGCACAGTACTGCATAATAGAATCAAACTTATTTTCAAAACGAGAATCAAATTTAAGAATAGCAGAATTGGAGTTGCGTTGTTGTGTGAGTTGTGTTGCTGTATTGGGTATCGTTGTCTTTCATGTGACGAGCAATTGTCACGGAACGAAATTAACTTGGAAATAAAGTAATGAAGAATTGGTTGATTGTGCTGGAGCTTGATTCAAGGCAACTCCGATGTTAGAAATCTGTGATCACCCGGCTGTTGAATTATTACGTTTCATTTCAGAATCCTCTCTCATAAGTAGTGATCTTTTCCAGTGGATTATTTTCAACAATTCACTTTTCGTAAATTCCCAATAGATATATTATATACATATATATATATATATATATATATATATATATATATATATATATATATATATATGTATATATATATATATATATATATATATATATATATATATATATATATATATATATATATATATATATATACATAAAAGAATGTCACATTCTGCAGTTAAATTAAAGGCTGAAAATGAAAAGGAATGACACTGGTTCCTTCACCTTGTGTCAAAATAGCTTGGGAGCAATATATTTGCTTTCTGACTTATTCGATGTTGTTTTTTAATGTGAACATTTATTTAATTTGTTGGACCTAGTTTTCACTCACATTTTGGGAAATTATGGATAGCTTAGTATGTGCGTTTTTCATGCCTAGGGAAAATTCTACGTCACACAGTGAATTCACAGCTGAAAATTGCTCAGTGTAACTTGGCCTATCTGAAGTCATTTCTGAAAATGATGATTCACACTACGTTTTAGCGAAGAGAAACGTCGTAATTTACGAAATTTTGTTCGCTGAGGGATTGCATTACTGCAAGTTTCGTCGTATCATATCACCCATACTTATCGTCAATCTGGTAGCAAACATTGGCTATAACATTTTGAAGTAGTCGGTTAGAGAAGGGTTAAGGCCAGTAATGTGTCATCTTTCGTCGGATCTGGCAGGATGACACCCTCTAGCTGACATGGCACTGGCGGGCAAACTCTTTCACCATATTTAATCAACAAAAATCAAGCGGATAATTTCTGCAATAAAGTTCCAGACGTTGTTGTGTTTTGAAACTTGCCAGTAGAGAAAGCCTCCTCCTTTTCACTGTGCATTGCTGAGGCCACCGATTACTATACGAGTTTCGGTCGCACGACTGACCGACTTTGGATTTGAAATAAACAAGCTTGTTTATTGTGAGGTTATTGCGATTTATTTCGGATCCAAAGTCGGTCAGTCGTGCGACCCAAAGTCGTAAAGTGTGCGGCGTCCTTTTAGACATAGAGTGCTTCTCATATATGGTAGCGATTAGGAATTATTCAATACAAGCATATTGGCTTTATGAGTAATATAAGGAAAAGTGTAGGTTCTATCAAGTTGTGTTTTTTTTTTTTTTTGTATGAGACTGGCACTTGTCACAGTTAAATTCCTGTCATAATGAAGCATCAATATTCCCACAATATATATTTCTTTGTTTTTTGTATTTTGTTGTTGTTGTGGAAAAGATCGACTCCATCACAATAGTCATGTTTGTGCAAAAGTCATTAAAGATGATAGTTTTGCACCGAGAATTACGGGAGAAGATAGCTTTCGATAGTGAGTCTGTGGTAATGTAAACAAAACCCATTGAGTGTACTACTCCATCGTCAGTGGTTAAATGGTAGTCTAAAATTGCATTGTAAAACGCGGAAACTTGAAACTGACCAACTGCCCATGAAATGTGATCTGTGATGCAATCCTAACAAGCATTCGGTTACCATGGTTACAGAAAACGCATCTCTCTGACTCTCTTTGTCATTGATGCGCTCCCCTACCCCCCCCCCCCCCTTTCTCTCTCTCTCTCTCCTTCTCTCTCACTATCTATGCTTTTATCTAGCTAGCTAGCTAGCTTTCTCTGCCTCTTTGGTGGTGTAAATTCAGCGAGAAAGATCTTTATAAGTGCAAAATGAGATCAACAGTTAACTGTTTCATGGGCTGACTGAATTGATCATTTTCAAAATTTGTCGACCTCATTTGTCAGAAGGGTCTATGCTAACGTGCAAATACGCATAATACGTTTTAACATGATATATGTACATGATATATGTACATAAATATGGATTATATAATATTTGTTCCATTTCACAGGGTTGCTCTTTCAGCTAATTGAAATAAACAAAAGACAAAAAAGCAAAAAAAAATATATATATATGTGCTCTATGGATCCCTGCATAATACCAAATGCAAATGCATACACTCAAAATCACGGAAATACGGTTAAAACAAAGTCACAAATATATACCAAATAACAAACATAACAAGATTATATTTTATGAAAATATACCAAAAATGAGTAAAAAATACGAAAAGTGTATACAAAACCAACAACGAACTTATAAAGTGGCACTAATGTAACTAATACCATAGAAATAAATGAACTGAACAAAGTATTGTATCAAAAACTGAACTGTAAAATGTAGAGCTTTAAAATTGAATAGACTCGCTTGGATGTAAAACATACCGTAATTCATAAAAAAAGAAGAAGAGTAATTATCAATCTTAAAGTTGATTGGCCACATTCTACTCTGCTTTCTGAACACAGGGGAAGATTTTAAAACTTAAAACATCCTATGAGGTAGATTTTTACGCAAGTTTGATCCTACATAGCATAATAATCTCTTGTAATATTCTGCAACGGGTGTTTTGATTTTGTATGCACTGGGTGTATTGACAGTTTTATACATTTAATCATATGAATAGAAAGAGAAAAAATAGACAGATAAGCCAACAGAGACAATTGCATACCATTCCACACAAAGCTAACACTTATGTTGAGCATTTAAAAAGAGAAATCGCTTATTTCCCTGCGGTGGATTTGACCGTCACATAATACGTTATCTCGGAATCATAATCTTGCCTCCTTTTATATGTGAGAGCCATAAGATGATTTTGTTTCTGATAGATAAGACTTATTTTCAGAATGGTTCTTACTCTGGGAGATATAAGCGGCATTCATACAGAATGCAATCGATATGTACAAGCATACCCCAATGATTCGATTATATCTGTTTTTCATATTCTCCACGTCTGTCGGGCGTAAACAAAATAAAACAAAACAAAACAAATAACCGAAACGGAAGTATTTGGTTCAGTATATTGTTTTACGTTATTCATATAACTCTCGTGACCATATATGTAATACAGAAAAAAAAAAGACAGACAGAGAATGAGAGAGACAGCAAGATGCTTTCTTGCTATCTAGCTTACAGTTAGAAACACAAGTAAACGCTATATAAAAGATATCTCAGTATTAAATTTTCATTTCATTTCATTTCATTTTATTTCCACAACTTGAACAACTGGTTAAAAAAAGAATGAACAATACAGGACAACATGTCAATCATATGCAATACAGGGTGTGGAGGAAGAAGCAAAGGCCATTGACCTGTCAAGGCTTCTCCCTAGTAAACAGTAACAATTATGACACAATACAAAAAGAGAACAAAACAAATCAAAACAAATCAAAACAAGACAAAACGAAAACTACTGATATATACATATATTAGCATAAAGGGAATTATTACAGGAAGGCATTATTGCACGTATATGATTTTACAACATATTCTTTACATTTTCTCTTGAATGCAGATATAGAGACACACTGCTTAGTATTATTTGGGAGACTGTTCCACATCTTAGGGCCAATATATATATTATTGTGGATCGTGAGAACTCATACTTGAAATTGGGCAATCTATAATCTTCACCCCGTCTTGTACGATATCTACTTACTTCATTATTCTTTACAAAATCAAAATCATAAAAACATGGCAACATATTATTTCTAAACAGATACATAAAACAGACAGTTTGGGACTTATTAATATCAAATATTTTCAGAAAATTTAATTTTTCAAACAGATGACTGGAATGCGAATATGGTTTCGAGTTCGTTATGATAAATTTGTAGATATACCTATTGTTCCGATGTAAAACTAGTGATAACTGTCTCCTAAACCCTGAACTGAAATACGTCTGTACAAAGGATATGGTACGTGTCATTCTGATGTTGAAGATTGTCTGTAAATGTAAAGTAAACTGTTACCAACAAATCCCTTCAAGTCTGATATAAAATCCTCGACTTTTAACTTTTGTCAACATTTTTCTTTCATGTTATTTAATGTTCACTTTTTTCCTCCAGTTTGATAATTATACAAACAGTATTTACGACTGCATTTTTGCTTCCTTTAGACAAAAACAGTCATTTGTATAAGAGTCGGCTTTAAGTGCGACACTGATGAGATGTGAAAAGGTGAGAATAATCATCGTATATCAAAATTGATGTAAAACGCTCTTTCTTAATTTCCCTGCTGAATGTTTTGACGGCGGACGATTTGTGCCCAGTCTTTATTGAGACGGCTTTCTCGCACATCATCGATCTGTGGCAAACCGTACTCTTCTCATCGCCGCGGCTGTCCCACCGGACTACCCTGAATTAGATGGTATTAGCTTTCCACCTCCTCTCAAGGTATTATGACGACACATGAGTGAAAATGTAGCCAGTGTTTTACAGCAAATAAAGGAAACGAGTCTTGCCAAAAGCCACTTTCCTGTTGTTGATATTTTCCCCAAGAATTCTGCTACAGCAAGTCAAAACGAAGAATGACGAACACGTATACATCAGCGAGGCGTGTAAAAGTGAATGATTTACGGACATTAAACTTCACTGAAAGCGGGTAATATATATTATCATTAATGATTCATTCTAACAGTTCTTCGTTGTATTATGACAACTATCTTGATATTCTCCTTTTCATGTATCGATATTTGACGTAAAGTATTTTCAACTGATGGGATACCTATTTGCATCAGATAAAACTTTCTCAACAAATTGAATTATCACGTTTGCTATCATGTTAGTGCAGTCGTGTTTTCACACCATTATTGTTTTGAAAATTTAATATCAAACAAAATATCTCTCTCTGCTTCCTCTTCGTCTTCTTCTTCTTCTTTTTCTTCTTCTTCTTGTATGTCTCTAACCCCCTTTTCTTTTTAATGGTATCGCAAGTCTTTCCATACCTCCCATGTCTCTGCTGAACTCAAAACAAATGACAAGTGCTCAGCGTCTGCAAGAAGGAAACTTCTCCATCACCATATGACAAATCTCAACAAACATCCTTTCTTTTTCACGATGTCACCACTCATCAATCTAGAAAAAGCTTGCTAATTTCATCTGTCCGTCTTCTCTCTACGTTTTTGCATTTCGTCATCGTTCATGTGTTTGTTTTTCTTCCTCTTTTTTTTTGGAATTGAAACCTGAAGATTAATAAGGCAGCTAAACTTTTTTTTGTTTGTCTCGTTCCCCGCTTTCTTTAATTGAATTCTTTCACGTCCTTAAAACCAACTTCCTGTAAGTTGGTCTCATGCTGGAGGACGCAAATCATTAATTCTCTCCGGTAAGACTAATTTCTACTAAATTCTTAGAAAGCAAAATCATCCTGCCATATAATTTGCAGCTTCTCTCGACATTATAAAGGTAATCCTGCTTTAAGTACTAGAACCATGATTTCTAGAATGATGAAAGCTTGCTAATTAGTAATAATATTTATCGTAATCCCCTTCATCATTTTTTTCTCCCACATCTTTGATGGTCTTTGTTACCATGGTTGCTTAATCATTTTCTCGCAAAATATTAGATTCATTAACTTCCATGGACCCCGTTGGAATGGCAGTTATGTTACTGATGAGGTATGCCTTTGGTAAATGTGACCATGCTCTTATTGGTAACAGTAATATTACACTATTATCATTTATAGATTTATCTATAATGATAATAATGATAATGATAATAACAATGATGATGATAATAATAATTATTATAATAATTATTGTCATTATTATCCTTATCATTATTATTGTTATTAATATTATTATTGTTATTGTTATTATTATTATCATATTCACCACTCGTTAATATATTTCACTATCATAATACAATTATTGCTATTACGAAAATCATTTTCAATATCTAATTCCTATTATCATCATTATTTCTCTACCCTATACGAAGTATCTGTGCTCAGAGCGGTGCTAAAGACGACACTTTCCTTTGATCGAGCTTCTTTCATGTCAGCATTTCTCAATGACGTGCACGTTTGAAACTTTCTTTGGTGTCATCCTTACTGTGTTGAGAAAACCAGTTTAACTTCCGCTCTTCGCAAGCATTATTATTTTTTTTTTTTATTGAACGATTCCTTTGTGGTACAATCAACTTGTGTTTGCAATCTTTCTCCGATGTTTTTAATTCCCGGTTGTTTCGATAAAAGGAAGAATTACTAAGGCTTTGGAGGGCAGAAAACAAGTGAGAATTACGGGAGTTTCTCTTGTGAGAAGCTCTGGTGAGAAAAAGTGGGCCTATACCCGCAGCCATGTCATCTCAATTGAGGGTTGGAGTGCCCGGCACACCACGAGAGACTCCGCTGTGCTTAAAACAGAAATCCAGCAGATCATTACCTTGGCTTGGCCAGCCTCGAGATACGCAGGCTCCTGCCGTGGATTTCTTGTGACAATGTTTGCGCTGTTATTGTTGTTTGTTATTATGTAGGTGTCTGTATGGAATACAATTTGTGTATCTGTCCCTGCTCCACCCACACAACGGGATGTTTTTTTATCGCGATAGTCTCAGCTTTGTATGAACAAAATACTGATTAACTATGTGCACAGTTATTGAGCTGTTTAGAAATATTTTCTACTTGAAAAAAAATAAAAGTGATAAATAAAGCAATGATAAGAAACAGCAATACTAATAATAGTGACAACAATGACAATAATAACAACAGCAACAATAATAATAATAATAATCATGATAATAATAATAATAATGATAATGATAATAATAATAATAATAATAATGATAATGATAGAATATATATACATTTACATAAGAGGGTATATGAATGCCTCGCGATGAGAATAGCTAACATAATGCCAAACAGCGACAGTTTCCGGTTTGGTCGGTTGTACTATGACTTATAATGGCGAGGGTAGCTGTGCAATTCTGTTCACCTGATTATTCCACGTTATGTCAAGCGTCGAGATGCTATTAACGATCACGTGTGCAAGGAGTTTTCTTTGTCTGTATGTATGTATGTATGTATGCATGTATTTATGTGTGTGTGTGTGTGTGTGTGTGTGTGTGTGTGTGTTTGTGTTAGTGTGTGTATGTGTTGATGTTTGTATATCCTGTCCCTTCTTGTTACAACTTTGAACTTTTTTTATTTCACACAGGAAATGATAAGAACCTTTGTAAAATGCCTTAGACATTGCGGTCTTGCTGACACTTTGACATTTGATTTGTTGGAGTATTAGCCTGTAGCAAGTCAAAATCCGAAGGAATCCCTCTTCTTTTGCTTTTGATCATAATCTTCATGTCGACGTAGGGAGCTGTGGCATTAAACTTATGAACGTTTGTTCACCTGCTACGTAAACTGAAACTAGACAAGAGACAAAAGAATAAAAAGAAGGGGGAGGCATGCAGAAAGACAAGTAAATAAAGAGACAGAAAAATGTAAATAAAGTCACTACATTATATTCGTAATTAATACTTAGTTAAATGCAAATTGTTCAAGCCTTGTTTAGTGTCAGTACGTATTGCAACAACGTTTAATTTAACGTGCTAAGCTGTCCTGAACAAGAAGGATAGCATGTGGCCACAATCAAAATTTCTCGCATACGACATCCAGCGTTTGATCACATGTGTCTGATCTTAAAATGTCAGCGTTTGCAGAAAAGAATTATGAGAGATGTCTACGGATTTGCATGCTGAGTCTTTTGTCCCTTCTCATTTCAATGTAATTCAATTTTCGTCTTCTGGCATCCTGCCGGTGAAATCAGTCAATCTTTGCTTGGCTAAGGTCAATGTATATTTACTGCTCCAAGGACGATTCGATAAAAAGCACACTTGAACGACTCTCTTGGGTTCTTTTTTCTTTTCTTCTCTCATTTACGTATTATTTTAGTTAGTTTTTATCCAATGGCTTCCATTATTCTACATCATAAATACAATTGTGCACATAAGAACAAGCCTTTTGTAAATATGACCAGATGTTAAAATAACTAAACGTTTGATTCTACCAACGAATAAAATTACGAGGCATTTGTGACATTCTGTGATTTCAACACACACACACACACACACACACACACACACACACACACACACACACAAACATACGCACACATATACACACATAAACTAGCATCAATCCCTTTCCTATGAAATGGTAACTAAGAAAATAAAAATAGGATATTTCTTTGCTTGTTTGCTTCGATAACATCTACAATTCCAACATAAACATCTGTTCCAATTTACGTCTTTACATGTGATTCAGTTAGAGCATTACAGGGCGCCTCCCCAAAGTCAAGATATAGCATGCTAGCAATAAAGGTTCTAAAGATCATTCACCCCACTTTAATCATTGGTCGACTTTCGGTCAAGCTGTAATGGCTAGAGAGGTCGTTTCTCTCTTTTCCCCCATTTCTTATCGAAAAATAATTTCGGACTTTACTCTTGACCGCTGCAAATGTCTCCATGCCTTCCCTTGTCCGGCCTCAGGCCTGGATACTAATGGAATTTGTAGCAGAAGGATGCAACTGTTGTTGTTTCAGCCAAGGGTTCTTTCCGTGACCTTTTGAAGGCATTAACGGAAGCTCTGCCCCCCCACGGAAGAAAGCAGTAACTGCATAACTGCTGAGCTGAGATAAATGCGATTTTGTGTTTTTTGCAGATTATTTAAAAACACAGAAACATTCAAAAATAATTTTGTGGTATGATTATGCACCATACCTAGTTGTCTAACAATACCTAGGAAAAAATTATGTTTCCGTTATTTTTTAAATGTTATTTAGGAAAATGCAGTTACTGCGGTGGCTCACCCTTGATTCTGGGTAGTTTCCCCACGGAAAAAAGCAGTAACTGCAGACGGCTAGGAGTCTGCTGTTTTCCCCATGGAAAAAAGCAGTAACTGCACATGTCACATGACCATAGGAGGAGAACTGTTACCACCACCAGGTTATAAAGTTCTTCTACTTTCTGGTTAGTCTAGATCTATAAGATCTAGGACCTATCGCTAGACCTAGACTAGGTCTTGTCGATTGAATGGCATTCTGTGTAAAAATAAGGTAGACACCTATGTACCCTAATTGAACTTTGGAGTGCCCGGCCTGGCCCCTGACACATGACCCTGGACTAGACAATAAAGTCAAGTCTCTTCGTCTTAGATCCTAGTCGAACTCTGACGTTACACTTAAGCTAGACTACAGATCTATGCCCAATGTTAGTGCTAGACCTAGGTCTATTACGTTAGATTAGGCCTACTGACATTTTGTCTAACACTAAACAGTTAACAATAGATTAGAATCTAGATCTACTCTGTATCGTTAGATCTGGTAGACCTATTTTAAACTTTAGGGCCTACATCTAACATTAGACTAACGTTAGTGCATTAATACTAGTGCTCATCTCCCTTCAATATATTTTCAGCTCACCTAGATTTTCTGGTTCTGGCCAAAGCCATGGCTACCATGACTTTTCCTCTGCAATTCATGATAGATTTACAGGCATGTCTGGACCGCAGAAACTGTGTGACAGCATGGTTAGCACTGGCATGATCACTCAGACTGTACCAGACCTGCAATACTGTGCATGCAAGTGATGAGTGTGATCGATGTGATGCAATGTTTAGCTAGTTACTGTGTATGCTGCAGAATTTATGCGCATGCAGCTGCTGCACGCGTATTCTGCACTCTGAGCGCGCTGAGTCTGCCAGGTTTGCTAGTCTCCAGAAAGAAGCTTTTTCTACAACTTGTCATATGATTCCCTGCGGGCAGAGTCAAGTTACTGGTGAAACAATCTTTTTATATCTACTCTCCTAAATTATGGGAGAAACTGCTGTTTACATTGTTAAAAAAAAAGAAATTAGTAGAAAAAAATAAATGGTATTAGGGAAAAAAATATACAGGAAGGACTATACAGAGTCTGAATGATAAAGACTAAATTGTTAGTTACTGCTTTCTTCCGTGGGCTTTGTTAGTTACTGCTTTTTTCCGTGGGGAAACTTGCAAAGTTGAATCAACTGGATGCAGTTACTGCTTTTTGAAAAAGTGAAAAATTGTATTTTTGGTCACTTTCATTTTTCTTTTTGCAAAACTGACCTATTAACATTGGAGAGCATTGGGTAAACTATCCATTTTTGCAAAAAAGTAGACATTCATAAAAATGTCAGTTACTGCTTTTTTCCGTGGGGGGGCAGAGCTGTTCGCTAAGGTAAAACTGTTGTGCTTACCTTAAGGTAAAACTGTTGTGCTTACCTTGTATTCTGTCATTGTCTCGATATGAAATAGGTACACATGTATCTCTTTGATATGTATTATTTCGTGTGTGTGTGTGTGTGTGTGTGAGTGTGCGTGTCTTAATGCAAGGTGGGATGAAAAATATAAACTATTGTAAGCCAAAAGAAGCTACAAAATCCTGCAGATTTCAGTTCACCATGAATAGAACCACTCACCTTGTTAGAAAGGTATTGTAATGACATTGCAGTAAGCAAACTGCGCTTGTAATGCAATACAGTAAGACCAAGTTGTACTATGACAAAGTATTTTCACTGAAACTCTTCAAAGACTACTTATATTGCACTTTCTTCTGTATCATTCTATCTAATATAAAGATGAATGTATTGAATTTTAATTTTACACTTTCCCCTCGTCCTCCTCTTGTCGCCTTCCCTTAAAAATGGATTCAGTTACTGAACAATACGGAGACACACGATCAGGGGGGGATGTGAACACACTATGCTTTAACTTGTGTTTATGATATGCACACGCCAGGCATTGTGTAATGTGTGATTAGCGTTGAGGTTTACGTGATTCACTGTTGGACATTTTGATTTTCTTTAATTTCCACCCCCACCCTTTTATGATGCATGGGGGGGGGGGGGGTGAGATAGGTGAATTCATAGAGTTCGTACTAAATGTTACATCGCTCTCATGCGTATTGAGCCGCTTAAAACCAATGATTAATGCTCTTAACTTGCCTTTCTTAGCTGATTTCAGATCCTCGGAGTGCAAACATGACTCCAGAGACCTCATAGTGGACGATACCCCTCCAAAAAGATAAGTCTATATCTCAATCCCTTAATCTGTTTAAGAGCAAAGTGATTGCAGATAGCCCCTTCAGAATATCACACACACAAAATAATATATATAATGGTAACATCTGTCGAAAAAAAAGAAAGAAAGAAATTAAAGCACTGTTGGTTTCTCAGGAAGAAAGTTGATACCAAATTGAGAACGTCTTGAAGAATAAGCAATTACGTCATAATCAGAAAGAGAACAAGATAAGAGATGTTCTTTTGCACATTGAAACAAAGACTTCGCTTTCCCTGTGAAGATTTTCTGTTAAACTTAAAGTGGCTTAATACTTAATTCAGGAGAGGAGGCGAGATGTAGACATATCACGGAGTATCGCATACTAACCCAGACACCTGTCGCTGTTATTCTGCCCATTGTATCACTGGACCTTCAACAGTGCCCATCTATTTACCTACCCATTTACCAGGCATTAACTAAACATACTGCTCGTACACTCCAGAATGATTTATAGAAAAAGAAATTAAGATAACGTAAAAACAAACTATTTTCTTTCCCGTTTACAGTTTGCAAATACAAGGGGGAAAGCCAAACATTCCTACGAGCTTCCGCTGCTTTCCAAACCCAATATAAATGTGCCCCACTTCATAACCCACGTTATATCAATTGCAACCTAAAATAACGACGTTACTATGGCAACAACTCAGCAACAGGCAATCAACTGAGAAATTTTAGTTGTTGCTCCTTTAATCGCAATTATTGTAAGCAAATTGCCTGCGAACATTTTGAAACAAGGCCAAGGTCAGATTTGATACTTTTTGGCAGTCATCGAATCATTCCAGTATATTTATTAACAGCCTCGTCGAAGATGATTTCAATCGACCTTAATTTCAATGTAGATAACCATTTCATATAGATTTGTAGATTGTGGAAACTTATCAAGTCCTCAAGTATAGTTCATAGTTGAACATCTCAAAAGATTACAGCGACATAGTATTGCTACTGTGTTATATCAGTGTGTACAATCACTATGTGGCTAGCTGACCACTTGAGCAGGCTTTTTAAAGACGAAGAGAACACGTCTCTCGAATGCACTTATTTTCTTTGTTTAAATCATCACGTTTCAAAGTACACGGCAGTGTGATATTTATAGAGAACAAGGTACTGAGAGAGAGGGGAAAAAGAGAGAGAACTTGAGATACAGAGAGAGACCCTTGGGTCCGGCTTAGATAATTGAATGATTTCTCTGAGGAAGCAAGTAATATCACAAGTAAGTAAGCGGCAGAGAGTATGAATGAACATATGAAATTATGGTGACAGGGGAAATGAATTGGAGACATGAAGCAAAGAGGAGCAAAGAAGGATGACGTCCACGGAGAGACAGAAAAAGGTTGGGAGACTTGGTCTGGTAGAAATTTGACAAAAATCGAATGATGACTAACATTTGCTATTGTGAAATCTGAAGCACTTTTCAGGTACTTTTTGGTTTAGGTGAGTTAAAATGTTTGACTTTTTGCAGTCCACTTTTGGATATGTCTATCAATTTGTTTCCCGGCAGATTGAAAAAGGAATTATGGACTGGAAGAGAGGTAGGTCATTCCAATTCTTCGCGTTCGTCAAATAATTTGCCTTCAACGTGAGATGAGCATGACTGATGTGTAAATAAGCAGCTTTTCTCCACTATATGCTTGCATATATAGTAAATGATATTCTATCAAACTATGCATGTACGCCTCATGATATAACGTGTGTACGTCTCTGCTTCTGTATGCTGAATTACACTTGTGTAATTCGCGTTTTTACTCGAAAATCGGATTAAAATATTTAAAGGGTGTGCGGTAAACTAATTATGACATTTAAAATTAATGAAAACTGTGGACGTGCACACGACAATTTGAAACATGATTCAACGATTTTAAACTCTGACTATTGTCATCGGGGCGGGGTGGAAAAATGTCATTTTGAAAGTGGTACTGTTTCATTGAAAAAAAATATATATATGAATTGGTATACAATAACAAGGTGACACATCGACATGAGCTTCAAAAACATATATGTTTGATATGTATACTGTCCAAGGACAAAAATTACGTTCAACTGTTCATTATATTTAGAAGGGAAAAAAAAACAAAGTACTTCAACAAACATACTCCATCATGAGCAAAATTAGATTCTAGTCGAATATGCGCACCTGTCAACTTACAGCGAATACATCGGGAATGCCCATGCAGAATTGATTGTAAGTGAGTATGAGGTCAAAAGGTAACGGCGTACTAGATTGATACTCAGCAACAACTCTGAATAATTACGGAGTTTTTCTGGACCACTGTACACAGGGGCTGACTACCTTATGTGGGCTAGAATTATATAGTTGGGCTCAATATTGCAAACTTCTACCACCAAACAACAATAGAAGCAAAAAGTACTGCCTCTCTTTTTCCTTTTTTTTTCGCTTTGCACAAATCATTATAACCCAGAAAGATTGACTATAAAATGTGTCAATGTGTAATGTGTCAGTGCCAAATGTGTGTAAACAGATATCGTGCAGATAAAATTTGCCTCGCCTGTTCACGTTGTTTTTAGGCCACACTTTATCTCTTATCCTCATCGTCCACATTCAATGCACTCACATAGTAGTACATAGAGCATGATAGATATAGGAAAGAGTGATGAATAGAGATTTGGAAGAATATGTTTAAAGGAGGAGAGTGACCGAGAGAGATAGGGGAAACACTATCTCCCGAGATATATCTCGGCAGTAGAATGCCTCCTTTATTGGAGTAATGGCAAACAAAAGTCTTGGCAGACCTTGAGCCATCAACTTTCTTGGGTTAATCGCCGACAAAAACTCCCGCTGCAAGATGACCGTCGTAAACCGGAAAAAGGGGGACAAGCCGTTTAACTGGCGGTAAATGTAAACATTTGTGTCGAGATGGTAGCAGCATCTAGCGCTCAAACACAAGTCGAGATGGGAGCGTGTCTCCTTGGTGATACGGCGGATGGTGGAGGATGATGAGAAGGCGAAAGTTGATCCTTTCTGCACAGAGCGGGAATGTCAAGTGCGTGGTCGAGCTCGATCGGGAGAGCTTTATCCCTTGTGTGTACGATGGGTAAACATCATTACATCATTAAATGATGATGTTTCAATCTCGGGCTCCCCCGAGCAGTCAGCCAATATAAGAATCTGCTGCGAGTACACACTGTATCTAGAGACCAGGGTGCTGCACGGGCACAATCTGTTTCTGTCTGGTGGTTTGTGTGTGCGTGTATTCAGAACTCCGGGCGATCAGTCACACTTTAGCAGTTACTTTGATTGGCCTGAACCAAATGCATCACGATACATATCAATTTCTGCTGACGTGGGATCCTATTTTAGCCATGTTTGCTGAAAAAAAAAATCATTGCAAAGTTGCTTAAGTTCATTGATTACGTTTTCTGACGCTTAAGATTTTAGAGCGACCTATTTGCTATAAGCATTTAAACAGAGAGAGGAAAAAGCAGGCATCAAACACTCCCATTTTCAAACAATCAGAACTGGTATACTGTTATACAGTATGTATACATATATACCCCTCAGCAATAAAAAGGAGAAATGAAAAAAAAAATGATGCTAAATTCCAGTTATGTGCATTAATCATACAACGTGTAGACGTAAATGTGACATTGCCATTGAATTTGGAAAAGAATTGCTTGAAAGCAAATTGCAAGCAATTTGCTAGTCTCCTTTCATTCATTACAGACAAGATATTTTTCCTCATTGTAATAGAGGAATTTGATCAGTTATTGTACTCTCCTGCTGTTTCTATCACTTAGCCAAATGCTCCATCAATAATATCCAGTCCATAATGATGATTAAAAAAGACATTTTCATTTTCATTTCCTGTTCTCGCTTTCATTTTTAGTTGTTGTAATTTTCAAGAATATTATTTCCTGATACTATATTTCCTGATTGTGAAAAGTGTTTGACCGAAGATAAATATTTCATAATGAACAGATGAAGAAGCAAATATTACCACCAAATTTCAATTGCATACCGTGTCCTGTCTGATATTGGACTTTTAATTTTACTGGCTTGATCTGCTTTCGTCTTGCCCCCATTCCCTCTTTTTTTTTCATCAACATTTCTTTCTAAAGCTTATATTTTTACATTTATGAACTATACAGACACCGGGAAAATATCATATATACCTATTTACATTTTGCCTGATCTTCGTACAATTTGTGTGCTTTGGCTGATTCGATACTTATATACTTGCCCACACACACAAACACACACACACACACACACACACACATATATATATATGCCTACCAGTGCCACGCCCTGTGTTTTATTTCATTACGAAGAAAAGATTGATCTGTGATTCTTTCCGTTGCCTTCTATAGTCCTCACTTTTCCTCTCTTTTTCGCTGCTCCCTTGTTTCCTATATTAATCAACGTCTGTGATGTTATTGAAAGAAGAACTTCCAACTCCCTCTTGCCTCCAAAATTAATGTGCTTCCTTGCCCTTCTTCCTGTTGCACGACGCCCCCTATTGTATATAAGAAAGAATTATGTGGGTCAGCAATGTCCAGTTTCATTTCACCGAATTCAATTTCCTGTCCTACCCTTACACAGTCCATCAGTTTGAAGCTTTCTTGTTAATTAGGTTATTTCACATAGACTGACACGTGCTTCAATCAGATCTCGGAGGCCTTCCTGTCATTAAGGGTAACAGCAGATATTGGAAAATGAGGGGAGAGAAAGAGAGTTGCTAACGTTTCTCGGTAAAGGTCTATAAAAGATCGATCTTGGTATTCGGACTGTTTACTATTAAAAACAAAACAAAACAGAACAAAAACCGGCGGGTGAGCGCAAATTGATGACCATACTCTAGTTACGATTTGACTCAATACAAAACAGTTTCTTCCTCACTATATCTTTTCTTCTTTTCTTCTCTTTTTTTTTTTTTTTTTTTGGAGTTTATCTATATCTCTGAGCAATTATCTAGTGCTACGCAGCGTTTATAGTAAACACAGCTTAGCAGACAGAAGCGGTAAGATGCAATCTGCCATTTATCCACCTGATTGCCCGGGGGCAGATACCGTCTTTCACAAATTACGCCGAGCTCGGTTGACTAACGAGCACACGTGTCTTTCAGATTTAATTTCTGTCAATATCCATGAAAAATGTGTTTTTTCCTTAAAAACATTAATGAAGAGCGCAAGGAATTTATCGGAGTAAATATGATTTCGAAACTGTGCTGTGAAAAACAAAAACAATATCAGTCTTCGCCATCACCTTGTGCGCAGAGGGAGATATATATAATTTGTCATTAACTTTATCTTAGCAGATTACAGACTGAACAGCAATAATTTGTCGATCTATTTTCCATAAATTGTACCAATGAGTGATCTGCCAGCAGAAGAGGAGCTTAGGAAACATGCAATGCGACTAATACAGTCAATTAAAACATAATGATTATACACAGAGAGTCAAAACATTTTTGTTTCGGAGTCTGAAATGAAGAAAATATGAAATCATATGGAAAGAAGATCTCGAATATCACAATATCAATCCTTGAATATTTTAGATATTTGTATGTTCCATCGTGTCTTTGTCAAATGAGTTCACTGTTTTTTATATCAAATCCTTTTATTTTATTAAATAGGTTGGTAGTCCTCCAGAAATTTAAACAGCGTTTGTTTGAAAGCAGCAGACAGGAGGAAAAAAGTATCAGTTTTCAGGTTTCGCCATATGCAAATCAGAACAGGGACAACTGGTAATGATGATTTCGTCTCCTCAGATTAATCATGTGCAAAATATTGCATGTAGAACTATACATTAATTTATTTACATTGACTTACACTATTATCTTCATTTAAAGTCTCGGATGAATGTTTCATAGTAAGAATGAGGTAATATCTAGACAAAAGAAAATAAGATTGATATGAAGAGTCACAATTCCTTTAAGATTTTGGCAAAACAAAAGCAAATGGCGACCATCATTAAAAAAAAATGCTTAAAAAACTCAAAGCAATATACTGAAAATGCTATAGTCAGCAAAAAGCCACGCAGACGCAGTAAAACACTGTCTTTTAAAAGGTGGAGAATTAACGACTCGTGACATAAGTCCCCCTCCCCTTCCTGCGAATCCATAAAAAAAGAAGAATAACCATTTATCTCTCACCCCACAGCCCAACAAAAAAAGTAAAAATGTTTCGCATGACAACGTAGATCGTAGCTAGTTAGGTTTTCCAAACATATTTTCTTTCCACTTGTCTGCATGTTGCAAGATTTATTAACATGGCTTCATTAATTATCATTGTCTTTTGAATCTTCTATATCCTCTTCTAACTTGCCAAAATGAAGACTGGAGAGCAGAAATATATCACTTTGCACCTGTTTCGAATGGCCAAAGGGCAAAGTTGCACTCTGATTAACAGGGATCAGAGAATCACCGAATCTGTCTTGAGTAGGATTAATTTATGTTTGCATCAGCGCGGCGAGTTTTGGATTGACGAGAGCCGTGACCGTTAAATTACTGGCAGACATCTTCAGGACGAGTCGTGCGAGAAATTATCACAGTGCCTTCTTAAGGACGTTTGCCGGAATGGTTCAAGTACAAAATAAATACAAACTTTATGGCCCTGATAAATTCGAGTCAGCGCTGTTTAATACCCCGGGACTCGTGTTCCTTTTAAAAGATACAGTGGTGATTCTACGGCTTGGTCGATTGGTTGGTTGGTTGGTAGTGATTTATTAAAGATAGCAAAGACAGTTGTGATTTTCATATCTTCTACGTGGTTAAACATGAGTGGCGGGGAGGCGAAAGAACAGGGAGGTAGATATCTCTAACACCTGTTTCCGTGACATACCCACAAACATACAGAAACACATACACGCACACAAACATACACACACACCCACAAATATACAAAAACACATGCACGCACAGAAACATACACACTCTCTCTCTCTCTCTCTCTCTCTCTCTCTCTCACACACACACACACACAAACAAATACAAAACACATCCACTTACATAGACACGCACACACATATACACCCACACTCATACAAAAATACATGCCCGCCCACAGACACACGAGAACACACACAACACGCATACATCCATACATACATACAAACTGAAAATCGCTTTATACGGTCACTGCTCAATTCGCTTGTCTTTCTGTCTCTGTAATCATTTACCCATTCTCCTTCTATCTTGAAAAATATCATAAATCAATAATTTGCCATGCACCATACTTATGATCAAGTATGTGAAAGAGAAGAAAAAAAGCTTTTCCACTAAAATCGAATTTCTGAACGGCTGGTTTTAGAAAATGTCGGCATTGTTCCTTGTTCAGCGCTTAAAACAAAACTATGTGTGTACTGACATGCAACTGAATCGGACATAAGAAAGAATACTTCGAATAGATTTCAGGAGGGGCGGAAATCATGGCAAAGTTCTGTTTTTCTGGGAGGGGGAGGGACAGACTTTGGCGCGACGTTGATTTCCTGAGGTCATGAAAGAACGGCTTGGCATTTCTTTCAAATCCGGATGTTGCGCAGTTGAGCGGTTCTCGGGAGTGTCAAATCCGAAACCTTTCTTTATTGAAAATAGATGTTTCAAAATGGCTACGGTTATAAAAGTTTTCATTCATTTAGTTTCATTCTTATCGCAGTCAAAGACAGGCCTACTAACACGCTGCGTAACATTGTATGTAAATAAACGGAGTACTCTGTGTCAATGAACAAAGGTTAGCGCAACACTTTTGTAAACAGCAGCCGGACATATCAGAATCTTGATTTATTTATGCGTGTATTTTACTTTTGCGTGTACACAAGTAAGTGTACATGATAACGTTTGGATATTCATTCAATCTTTCCTAAAATCTTTGCAAACATAGAGTTAAACTGTTTGACAAACGCAAGCACATAAAAATATCAAAGCAAACATTTAACAAAAGAAAAGTATTAATGATATCTTCTTCTTCCGTTTAATAATGTGTTGGTGTGTGCTTGTTTGTGCGAGGGAGAAAGGTCGCTGTGTATGTGAACAAGAAATGACGAAAATGTCCGGAAAGCGAAGCGCTTATAATATGCCCGACCTCTAACATCGTGTCCGCCATTTGTCTTCTAAATTTCGGCATTTTTCGGTGGAAACATTAATATGTTCTGTTATCGTAGTTATTATACCCTCGTCTGCATGCAATAGATATGGTATGGAATGGTTCTTGTCGTGACCACTTGCAATGTACCCATAATTTTGTCTTCCATGGCTAGTCCGATATACACACGCCAGTTGCTTGCATCCAGACACAGTCTGACGTCAGCTGCTTGTATCTAAATTACGACGCACACCCCCGTTTGTTCGTCCTCAATTCTCTAATTGTCTTTAAATGATGACTGACAGTCGTGCGTTGTGAATCATAACACCCTGCCAGAGAAAATGTGAGATGGTTAGTGGAGGTGGAAATTCACCGCCTGGTTCTTGTTGGCACCGCTGTAACTAGTTTACTACCACGTTTACGAACGCCACACCAATTTACATTCTGTCTTGTAACATCGTGCAAAACACTTTACACGAAAAATGCGGGGTTGTGATTATTGGAAGTTCTCCCGCAGCAATCAATACGAGCTTTTTTTTTTCTCCTTCCTGGCGCCGACACCTTTTATCTTAATTATTGTTGGAGCTTCATATCGCTTTGACTACTGGAGTGAATTAACAATAACTCTGTGTACAGACTACTCTGTGGGCCAACGAGACTCCAAATACATTATTAAAGACACAGACGTGATGAAACAATGAGTGCAAGGCCTTCACTATAGTTTATTATCTGCAGGAAATGCGCAGCATGAAAGTAACCTTTTCCCTATAAATTCAGATACAATTTTGAAATAATAGCAATATATGTACGGTAACAATTTGGCGTCACATTTCTAGTACATTTCATTTTGTTTGATGCAAGCCTATCAAACAAAGACGAAACCCGTTAAGAATTAATCTATTTTCAAAGTCATCTTATGCATCTAGTCTTGAAAGATTCAAGCATTCTATTTTGTATTTGTCTTAAAACACGGTCATCCCTTGTCAACATTTCGTTCTTCTAGTTTACAGACAATAAACATGTGTGTTGGGGTTTTTTTGACCTAGAATTTGCGCCAATTAAATATACTGCCACAAAGAATCTTTTTCCTTTTGGTCATCCGTAGAAACCAAATATATCCAAGACAAATTTCATCATCAGCTCTCCTGAAACTTAATGTTTGTATTCAAAACATTATTTGTATGGTAACTTCTAAGTGTACAGATGAGACTGACACTTCTTTAATGATCGCTAGTATTTCATGTCTCCTGTTTTTTTTTTAATCTCTGTACAAAATGATAACTCAGTTTACTTCCATCATACATATATCAAATCACTGATAGTATAGTTTATACACATGTATGTGTTTTGTTTAAATCTAAACGGAACCTACGGGAGTCAATCATTATTCCGGTGAACAGAAATACACAAATGAAGAAAAGAATGAATAAATAAAATCAGGGATTCAGAATTAAGCTCATGGCCTTGTTACATAAAAGTTGAGATAAGTCAGAAAATCAAATAAAAGTATATGAATACTCAGCTCTGATTGGTTGAACAGAAAATCAAATAAAAGTATATGAATACTCAACTCTGATTGGCTGATATCTCGCTTATGTTTGATATTCTGACTTTTGTTTGATTGCATCGTTTTATGCAACAGGGCCCTGTTTAATTCTGTATAGCAAATGCTGAATTCATTCCCACAGTTACATTCCTTTTGTGTGTGTGTTCGGTACTGTTGAGACTCTCATATATAGCTATTTCTCCCTCTACTCTGCGATTAACAGAGTCATGATTTTTTAGAATTATTTGATGCAGAGAAATCTTACTTAACAAAGAGAGGGTGAAAATGATTTCCAAAGTATATGGGTTAACGTGCGAACGATAGAGTGAAAACCGATATCGATGTTAAGTGCACCGGATCGACAAGTACTTAAAAATAGAATTATTTTCTCCATTCTGACGGTTCTGTTTTAGCTACACAGTTGCACATTTACTTTATTAGCATGGCGACAACCTAGTTTTGTTTTGTTTCTGCTTGGTTTTGTCAGTTTGAAAAGAAAAACCTACAGAGGAGCTGCAAAAGCAGGCATGAAATCTAACCAAGATATGAACGTATCGACTGTCAGTAGATCTATACTAATGGTATTAGTAAAGAAGCTCGATCTTCGCGGGACTTCTGCAAGAACGTGTCATACAACGAAACACGTTCTTGTATGTTGCCGTGCCAGCAAACAGGCGCTAGATGTATGCAGTAATTGTATTTCACAGACGGTTCTGCCCAATTAGAATTCGGGAGCTGACACTGCGAACGCCCGTGGGCTACTGTTCTTGTCTTGTCAAATAATCATTAAAAAGAAGGCCCAGCAGCCTAGCAATCAACTCTCTCCACACCTCATGGCAATCATCATTTATGTAACCACGAGCAGAATAAATATTTATTCGTAAAATATACAAACCAAGGAGCAATAAATGCGAAAATAATGAAGAGAAAAGCAATTCACGAACTCATTAGCAACTTTCTACTATCAATGTTTGTGACAGGTACAAGATTTCATGCCGATAAGTCCAAAACGAGAATGGTGACTATCGGAAAGAATATTCGGTTTTCTTTACCCTTAAAAAAGATTACATCTTCCTGTCATTACAATCGAAATATAACAAAAATGATGTCAACTTAATAATAAGAACAGCAACAACAAAAAGAAACCCTGCCCTGTTCATAGAACCTTGACATGCAATTAGTAAGAACATGCAGTCTAAACAACTTTGCTTATCACAAGACAATAATGCAGGAAAAGCAATTTCTTGCTTAATTGTTGATGTGTAACCTCATGCACATAACACATTACTGAAATTCAAACAGAACGATAGCCAACACATGAGTATTTAAACAAACACCTACACCGTCTGCACTGGCCGGTGTTAAAGCAAAATAAAGTTCTCAGAAGGATTCAAACTTCATCTTCCTCCAAGGGCATTCCCTTGTTTGTCTGACGCGATTTGTCAGGATAACGAGTTGTTTTGATGTATTTTGAGATCAAATGTGTACAATAATTGAGATTGGAGTACCCGATTTTTATTCCCGAAGAGCACTCCCCTTGCAGTAGTGGGTAGGCTACGTGATGATTGATCATGCCATAGCATTTGTATTCTCCATTGCATGCAATTCACGTTTATCCCTCTTAGAGCAAAAAACGGCGAGAGCTATGTTTTTCCTTAGAAGTCAGTCTCTTCGTGGTGTAGAGCAGAGTAAAGGCAAGCAAATTAGTTTGTCTTAAACATCACACATTATATAAACTATAGAGCAAAAAACATGAGACTGGTAATTGAGCTGTTACGAAACACAAAACACACACACACGCACACACACACACACACACACACACACACATTCAGATGATAAAATCGTTTGACAATTTTCCTGGACAGTGATACTTTCAAGGATGTAAGTATTGGGAGAACTTTGATCACGATTTTTTTTTTTTTGCAATTTCGCAATTTGACTGAGTTATTGAGTTTATTTTCATGCCTCTACATACTGAAGAGGAAATTTTAACATATCTCCTTCTTTCAACGATGGCGGTCTAACAAAACAAGTGAGCAAAAAAAAAAAAAAATGTTGCATGAATAGTTGGAAGAATGGCAGAAAGCATGCCTGAATCATGAGCTCTTCTCTAACTAGGTGATTCGCTACCAGTCTCCATGAGGCTGCGACAGTTGATTGTGGCACGTAGGAATATCACAGCTCTCTCGAACAATTCATTGGGGACCTAGATTCTTTTTAGACTTGATTTCTTGTAGTCAAAAAGAGACAAACCAAAGCTGGACTGGCTAATTACATCACTCCTTAGAAGTGCCTCAGTTCTAAATGTCACTAGCAAGAAGTGTGAAAGTAATATGGAGAAAGGACATTTCTTGAATGCACGATGTGTTCCCACGCTCTCAATGACATAATCAGAGTTTAAAGGTGAGACTGATTACTGCAAGTGGCTGAAAACGTCACAACATTGTAACGATGTAACGTAATCCTCATAGGTTTGCCCATCTTTGTTTTTATCCAGCAAAGAAACGCCCTGAGCATTCAACAGGAGTTTGATTTTCAGTTCAAGGCAATCGACACAGATCATCAGAAAAACCGCCTGTGGAGAGAGAAGTTCTCCTTTTGAAATCAAAATTATAAAATTAAAAAAACGAATGAATGCGTCAAACGACCATATTATTTTCTTATATTATTTTCCCATCGCCGCATACAATGAAACAAGGATGACTTACAATGGCGAATACCGGGCTGTTTTGAAAAAAAAAAAAGAGAACAAATGCAGGGAGAGGTATACTCCCATAAAAAGAAAACACCCTTTTACAATGCTTTTTTTATTATTTCTTAATCTCACTTAGTATTACGTTGATACGTGACCGTTCTCGTGTTACATGGCTGAGTATGGCGACAAGATTAAGAGAGGTTTCCGACAGTCCGTGTCCTGTGTGCAGATATCCACTCCAAGAAATACACTGTGTGTGTGATAGTGTTGAAAAACGTGCTGAAATCTGGGTTGAAAGAGCATATTCCAATATTACCTTCCCTGTTTCTGATGTAACATAATCGTGTGATGAGTAACTGCCCCTGTTGTCTTAGTACCCGGAATTGTAAAACAGTATATAGACGTGTTTTATTTTGTCAAATTTGTTACTTATATCATAAGTATCATGGCTGCGCGTTTTTGTGATAAACATGCCGAGTGTTTGTGAATGTATGTTTATGTGTGTGTTTGTCTTTTTGTCTGTTTGTGTTTGTGAGAGCCCAATTATTTTCCTTGGGTGAAACATTCGATATGCATTAGTGTAATTACAACATTTCCCAAATAACTTTTGTTCCATTATTGCTACCACCCTTAGCTTTATATTCTTCTTGTAACACTTCTCCTGAAAAAAAAAAATTATGCAAGAAACAGAACAATGATTATAATACCCCTTTACTTATTACTTACAGTAGAATAACACAATTTATTCATTAGAAATGCATTTCAAATCAATTGATGATGTCATGGTTAGCGTGTCTCTGATTTGCCCACGCAAAAATCTTTATTAGATTTCAAAAGACCAAGCAACGATGACTTTTAAAGTGACAGAAAACAGAGATATCTTGTAGCCGCTAATTTTCCTGCGAAACGCATTTTATTTTTGTGCAAAAGTTAACAAGGGATCGGTGCTTTGATGGCATAATCCATCACGTAATTTGCATATGTGCTGCGGGCGATGTATTTATTTCGTAAAATCGTGTTAATCTGTAACATTCCGTAAAGTGCTGTCATAAAAATTTGGTTCGATTTAAGTTTTACTGCACTCTGTGCGTCTGAATTTACCATGTTTATTCAAGTGAAATTGAACATGGAGTGGAATTGTACATCTAAAGAGCCTCCAGCCTTTTCCACCAATCACCCTTCTTCTACCAATGGTATAACATCACACATTATCATCACCATAGCAACCAGTCGTTTCCCGTATCATACTTTCACTGTTGTCCGACACGATTCTCCTCTTGCTCCTGTCTCCACTGTTTGTCATATTTCTGGTCTACCTTTTTCTTCTGTCACAGGATTTCAAATTTAATCCTCACGATCTTTGTTGCTTTCATCATAAAAATGGTTGACCTATTTCTTGATAGAATAAGATGAAGTCCCTAAAAACCCTCAAACAATAACGACTTTTAATGCTTTCGACATTTCCCTAGGAGCATGCTATGAATAATTCGAGTATGTGGAATGTGTCTGACCATAGATGTAGTAGCAATTGGCGAGCTCTAGTGATGCGTGTCGTTGAGGTTGGGATGTCGTTTGTAAGATATATGTTTCTAATAATCGAAAGAAATATTCATGATAGAGAGAAGGCAGAAAAAGATATGTAGATCTGGGTTTTTAGCTTCTATAACGGTCTGTCTGATCGTTCCGGAGAAAATGCACCAAGTAAGTCCTCCTTGCCATGTCGTAATGTTCAATCGATCAAATCTTGAGATGCAGCGGTCTGGGAGTTCGCAAACACATGTGTAGTCACGATTCTGAGAAACGTACCCTTTTTGCAAGCTAATGCGATAATTCAATAGCAAACACAGCTCAGTTGCTCGTTACTTCAACTCGAGGTGCTCTCGGAAGCAGAAGGGATGTAATGAAAATGTAAGGAACGCCCGCAATTGTACCTTCACGACTTCCCGACAGAATAGCCGCACATTTGCATATCACACGACATCCCTTTTTATATTACTTCATTCAGTTGTCGGTCAAGAAACTTTCCAAATATATTACAGGTATGTGTAAGTGAAGCATAACAGAAACTTTATAAACAAACAGCCATACACACTTCAGAAGGAAAAGCAGAAAAAAGAGGACAAATTTGTATGTCTGTGTACATGATTGTGCTTATGTGTGTGTGCGCGCGAGTATGCTTGTGCCTTGATGTATTCTGTGTATGACCCAATGGTCATGAACCTGCCTTGAGCCAAATGCATTTATTGCCTACCTACACGTTTCCAAATGGCGTAACCCTTGTTACTGTGTAACTGTAAATTTTATTTTTCGTACAAAAAAAAAAATCATTAAATTGGTAAAACATATAATTTAATGTATTATTACAGTACGTATATAATATGGCAATTAATGATCATAATATGTTTTTATGTCTTCAATTCGATTTATTTTCATTTTTTTAATTCCAAGACTATGAAAGGCGCGTCATGAAAATGGGCTCTTATCATTTTTATCAGAATTAATTCTCTCCGTGTCGCTATATAATTGTGAGTAAATCTTTAACAAGTCTTGTAATTGACAAAACACATCGTGTCAATAGCCCCGATATACCTATAACTCAGCAGGATACCAAATGAAAGGCGGATGGTGTGGCTCAGTTCTATATTCATACATGCCTGGTGTCAACTTCCTATCAAAGAAAACATTTGGACTGGAGGCTATGATACGTGCTCAGTGAAATCCTTTCACTAGGAGTCAAAACAAATCATTAAGACACTGAGCTGATGAGGAGATATGACTGTCTGTATACAGAACACAGGTCAGAGAAGGTCGTCGGAGAAATGCTTTGAAGTACGTAACTCTGAGTGATTTCAGTAGTGTCTTGATTACACACTCTCAGCCCATCATGAACACACTGCCAGGTATGAATACTTAACATAGATTAAAAACTGGAAATTATTGCTTATGTTTATTAATGATTATAATCTTCATTTTGTGTTCAGTTTGTCATCAGTTATTATTGTATCCTAAATAAATAAATAAATCCGAATGAATGAATAAATAATGTGGAGAGTGGAAAAAGTGAAGAAGTTCATTCCCTTATGTATATTCATATGCTTCAACATACTAGTGTTTCAAAACCCTTCCAACCTTGGTCGATAATTCACCTATTTTTGATAAAATTTACATTACAAATTAAAGAGTACACCCAGGTGGAGTAAGAAACATATGTCAGGTAGCCACTAGCCGGCGTAAAAAATAGTTCTATGAATATCATTTCATCTAGCTTCAGTTTAAGAGGCATATAATGGTCGTTCTAGGTAAGTTACATAACAGAGTTAGAGGAAATATACTCAGGCTTTCCCTTGCTTTTGAATTAGAAAAAACAACAACAAAGAAATGATTATCCTACAATCCTGCTCATCCACAATAAGTACATTTTTTTTTCGAGTGAACCATTTTGTATAACAATGTATGAAAACAAAGTTCGATTTCGTTGTTGAAGTTGATGCAACGTTGTTGTTTTCCTTTTGCTTTTCATTACTCGATATCTATAACAACTTGCGATAATTTGATATAATTGTGCTGTCTTCATACCTCATTGAAACTCTGTTCAGCATTCAGTTTCAGATCAAGGTCATGAGAATGCAGTAAAATCAAGAAATACATAGCAATACTCATGTACAATATGTTAACCTACAATTGAACTGAAACGGCTTTACGAGTACCGACTTTCCCTATCATTTCACCAGCCCGTTTTTCCCCTTTGGAACTGTGTTCGTGTTCCACTTGTTCCTTTCGTATTTGAACCAGAGTGATGTCGAGAGAAGTTTGTTTTTTGATTTGATTTGACTTGATTTTTTTTTTGTTGTTCCTGTATAAACCTTCATGTACGTGACGGACGCCACTCAGACAAGGAATAATGTCTGGATATTATACTAATTTCAAGATAGAGACCCTGCGTTACTGGTAAGGTTAATTAGACCTGCTGGCGTACTCCCTCGCTGTAACGTCAGCTGAGTTCTTCCACCACAACTTAACACACACACACACACACACACACACACACACACACACACACAACAACAACAACAAAAAAAGAAGGAATACTCCAGGCTTCTTACGTAGTGGTGTCGCTTTTCTCATCTTGAGTGCGATCATCGTTGGACCCGGGCGAAAATGAATGCCCCCAGATAATGATTAAAGATATTTTCCACCACCGATCTAGTTGCCTTGGTGACAGATAAAATCATTGGAAATTAGCCTACTTTTTAATCTAGATGGAAGAGAAATGGCTTGAATATAAATAGCTGGGCAGCGGGTGATCACAGAAGTGAGTAAGAGTCGCCGATAATCTGAAATGGAACTCTTAATCATAAATATGAACCAGTTCATAAAAGCCGCGACTGATACAAACATTCATCCATTACCTTGCAGCCACGCCATCAAGAGTGATATATGACTTTATTATTTTTTTCTTGCCCAGAAAAAGAATCCCACTTTCGTTAGAATTGGAAAAATGTTTTTAAATACCTCAGCTACGTCATGCATATTACAAAATTGATCTCACAGATTGCAATGAGGGTTTTTTTTTTTCATATATTTAACAGGCACCTGACAGGTCTATTATAAACAAACAAAACAACAGAGCAGATCGGAAATATTGCACAAAAAGAAACTTTTTAATTTTGTAAGTAAAAACAGTTGCTAACATATATGACACCTTCAAACGGTAAATGATAATAAACGCACGATTAGAGTTAAAATTTCCTGAATATGCTGAAGTGCAGTGCAATTCATAGGTCATCATCAGAACTGAGCTGGAATGATTAAGTTAGCATCAAATTATTGGTCCAGCCTGTTAAATCTCTTCCATCTCTTGGGAGACACATATCCTATGTTTCCTGTCATAATTATCCTTGGTGATGTTCTCTAGTAGTATCTGATTTCTAAATCAATACACCATTTCACATGAAAGCTCGTGCTATTCAAGACGAATCTTCGCATAACGTTAGCAATTTCACTATGTGCGTCTATTCAATTCATGACCTAAATGCTCCTACATTTCTTCATGCTACTGTGTTTACTATGTTCCCTCTTTTTACGCTGCTAAGCTGTTTTCTAGTGCTATGACAACATGAGAATGATCAGGGAGGAATTGAAACACAGTGTTTTTTTGTTAATCATATTAGTAACATGGAAAGAGGGAAATTCTGCTAGGTCTAGGGAGAGATATATTCCAATGTCTTCTGTTAATCATATTAGTACTTTGGCAATGATTGACAGATGATGTCGCTGGCAGAACCTTGGTTTGGAAGGTTGCTTTTTTGTATGATTATCCGAGTAATCTGCAGAAATAAATAAAAAAAAAACATTGTGAAGTAGATGCTACGCATTTCGATATCTATTTGGCCACATAAGTGATGTTGAGGGTATTATAAATCAACACAAGTCAACATGGTCAATATGCATTTGTTATGTAGCTCCGTTAATGTAAGCAATGAACGCTAAGATCTGTATCGTCAGGTTTCGACCTATTGCATTAGATTTGCTCTAAAATTAAACATGATAATCCTCTGTCAGGAAGTAGAGATGCCAGTTCATGTGACTCTGATCATTATCATAATGGTCTTGTATGCGTCAATCTCTGGAAAGAATACACATAAATTAAACATCTTTAAAGCTTTAAAGCATTCCCCGAGTTCTGGATGTTTTCAAAAGAATTGCATCCTACGATTCTTTTCCAAGTATGAAATCACAAAGAATCAAGTCAGAGTTAGAGATGTATCAGTGACATTATTATATTCATATAATTACCAAATGATTTGATGATGAAAATTTGGCCTAAGGCTTATAGAACAAAATAGTTTTCATAATTACTGCAGATATAATCACCAGCATCGTGTTTTTTATCACCCTTAGATTTCCAAAGGATATCACTGTCAAAAATCCATTTAAAACTTGCGTTTAAATCTGGACAGCTTGTAGTATTTTGCTTTATAGTTTTGTCACTCCTGAAATGCAACAAATGCACTTCCTGTCTCAGCTACGGTTTCTCACGCCGACTAATTTTGAAGTAAATCGCGGAGGATATTCAGCGGATGTATAATTCGTTGGCCTTGCAACATTTTAAGGAAGGATGGACACTCGAAACTTGCTGACAAAATCAAATTGATTCGGTATGTGTGTGTGTGGGTGCATGGGTGTGTGGGTGTGTCTGTTCGTTTTAGGAGAAGCACATGCTCATCTACTTTTGTTTGTCCCTAAGCCGGTGGAACTTCCAAACTAATCAACGCATTCTAGTGGGAGGAAGATCACAGGGTTCTGCTCTTAACGAAGCAATTAAGGAATCTCAATTTCAAAGTGAATAAATATAGAAGGGTAGAACATCGAGAAGCCATTGAATGGTTGGGAAAGTGCAACTGAGAAAAACAACAACTTGTTGACGAATATTTGTCTTGTTTTCTTTACAGAAAAATATAGCTTTCCCTCTAAAGTTTCCCGTGTTTTATACCAAAAACAAAAGACAATATCTTTTCAGTACACAATGAAGCAACAAGACATGCCCCTCCTCTAGTTATGGCCGATGGGTTGTCAAAACTCTTTTTGTTTATTTAATTTCCAAAACGAGCATTAACCATGTTAACTGAACTCCGATGTTTTAATAAATGCGATAACAGAAGTTTAAGATCCTTCAACCATCTTCTCTTATTTTAGACAAATTGTCAGACTGGACAAAACTTCAGTTACCAGTGGTCCTCTTTTTCTGATTTAACCAGGTTAATGAAAGCCAATTCAAACATGAATCTACATTTCACTTAAAGATTGCACTTTTCATTCATCGTTAGTGCCCAAAAGTGCAACTCCCCTGTCTGCTCCTTATCGCCGATATTATCGATAATCGATCGCACCACTATCTCCGATCCTGTTGCTGTCACAACCACTGATTTGGCGCCACTTAAGACTGACGAATATGCAGTTAGGCGTCGATTGCCTGGTTGGCTGGCTTGCTAAGTGCCTAATCCATTTCTAGTTTCGGACTCAATCTCTGTGAGGAATATGATGGAAATCGAGTAGCGAGAAAGTATGCCCAGGATTGGCTCAATAGACTAGAAGTATATAAATCCACTCGCAGCTACTTCTAGCGTATAGAAACGGTGTTACCAGCGTTGATTAACAAAATACCTTGATATAGGCCATACAGATTGTTCTAGTTCTAAGTCTGACAATAGAACACTAGATACAGGAAATAGACATTCAGATTTCTAAATCTGCCAAAATTATACAACGAAATAGAATCCCCCATGCCCCTCCCATTTGCGCTCGCGTGCGTGTGTTTGTTTTGCTGTTGCCTTTGTTGGATAAACAGCGCGGTCTCTTTACTCCTCAGAGCGATTGGAGTCCACTTTAACAGCCAACATGGACCGCTTGAATGTCGTTTGAGATATTGTGGGATGATCCCGCCAGGAGAACTGCCACACTAATGACCTGGACGAGCTGGCGGCAACGTTAAATTACTGTAAAGGGCGCCCACCTTGGTCGGTCGTGTGAACGTGGTAAAGGAACGTGGTCTCAGGAACAATGGAGTACTGGAGTACACAGTTAGAGAGTAGATGTGCAACGTCACAATAAAAGTCTATTTCATGCAATGACCAAGACTTTTCACCTGGATGGGTGAATCATCTATTAATAGATAAACAAGATGACTTCTGCCTGAACACTCGTCAAATTACAACAGAAGATGAACAAAAAACAACAAAACGAAAAAAAATAACAAAACATAACTTAACAAAGCAACACAAAAGACAACAGCATAGTAAACGTTCGGTAATACATCGTGTATGTTACAGAAAATAGACTTCTCTGTGACGTAATATCACGTCTTCTTACGACTACTACTCAAGTGCTTTGCCCCCCTCCCCTCCAAAAAAAAAAGAAAGAAAAAGAAATGCCGTAAAACGATGAAGAAAAAAAAAAGATTTCTGTATTTCATATTCATTACCTTATAGTTATGAAACACACGTGAAAATACATTTTCTTTTGCGTGGTTTGAACGAAGAAAGGAGGAAGGGAATGAAAGAGAATTGAGAGTGAGGTGGTAACGAGGGAAACTTGAACGAGGTGTCTAATTGACGATGTCTCAGAGACAGTACGTCAGTTGGCTAGAATATCATCCAAACGGCCATCTAGTAGTTGTAATGATATATGTATATAGATCACTTTGAGAATCTGTGGCTGAAAGGGTAATCCTTCCAGGGAGCGGAGAACTGAGAAATAAAGAATAGGAGAAAAATACTTCAAGTAGCTGACATGTGTTTAAGCGGGCTCTCCAATGTGTTTTAATGCTGAAGTCTGTATAGAAATGTCAAGGAATGACAGTTTTTAGTTTCTATAGTAGAAATCTCAAGAATTCAGCTCAATTTTATGTCACGCAAAAAGGACATTCGACAAGCATTATGTAAAAGAAAAATTGCAATGAGCATTTTTAATCAGCGCAACTTAACTCCGGAAGAATATATAAAGTGGTATGGGAATCTGTGTCTTATTTGCATTAAATATTTGATCATCCGTGGGAGCTACACGGTGGAAACACAGACTAATATCCAGGAAGAAATAAAAAGAAGTTTTAATGAGTTTGATACCATTTCGGAAGAGAAAAAAAATGTAGAGGGATACTATTCCTGAAAATTACTGACACAAATATAGATTACTGAATTACTAGTGATTACTGACAACAGTATCGTTATATATATATATATATATATATATATATATATATATATATATGAAGAGTTTGTTCGCAAAAACCGATAAGTCTATATATATATATATATATATATATATATATATATATATATATATATATATAATGAATAGAATGAAAAAATACCCCGAGAAAACTAAGCGACGGGAGACAAGAAACCGAAAATAAAAGAAAGGTTTCATCGCGGATTTGAGGTAAATCGACGCGATTGAGGAGGAAATTTCATCTTCCTCTTCTTCCTGGCTGACACAAAATTTTTGGATTGTTTATAAAAGTGTCTAGTAACGGATTGATTCATCTCCTGCTGATTCGATCATTTCACAAGAATGGTATCATACTTCAAACCCCGTGCGTCATCTCTTCTTCACCAAATCGAGCCTTATTTTTTTTCTTGTTCAATAACTTATGTCCTTTGTCTGCACTTTGTAGATTAAGAGAGGTGCTCCCTCTTTCTCGTTTTGATGTTCTTAACTATTACAAAAATACGTTTACATTGGCGTGTTACTTGAAAGATTTTGTAGACATCCTTGGTACTATATAAGGTCATCTCCGCTTCATGTGTGATAACAAGTAATCAATGTTCTTGAGGGGAAAAAAAAGCATCGTGTTAATCATTCAAAATGCCCTTTAATTACATAGTGTTGACAATTCCTGAAAAAGCTATTTCAAAAAGTATTTCTAAACTCATATAAATTCTACTATGATAACGCCTTCTTGATGAACTTAATCAGCCTAATCCTCGCGGTTGAAAAAATAGATTATGTCATTGAACTACCAAACACTATTATGCTCGTCATTACCACTATGCTGGACAGGTGAATTAGCAAATTGTCCCGAGGGATGTATACAGCGTTAGTGGTATAAATTTCTTACGATGTCATAAGTTATACCAAACACATTCAATTATCTTTAATGCGAAAGGAAACCGTATCATGTTTTATTGATTAGAATATGCTAGATAGAAAGCGATGGTAAATTAGTAATTGCTGTTTTATGAAACAAAGAAAAATGCCGAGATATTAGACTGTGAGTCATCCTGAGGACTTTCCAAAATCTCTTAACTCTTTGAGTACCACGTTTATTTCCTGTCCTGAGATTCTTGTGTGGAATTTGTGCACATTTGCCTCACAGACACAGAAAGGGTTCATGGAATTCTAATGCTTGGCCAATCGTTCCTAATGTTTCTCCTATTTCAACCCATATGTGTAACCAGACAGAAAGAAACACATTAATGGAAATTCCAGAACCTTCACGCATGATAACGATAGCACATAATTTCGCGGTAGTAGCGAGAAAAATTCAAACTATTCGGAAAAGCTATACCCTAGCCCACACTAATTTCTGGCGACCTCCGAAAGAGATCACTTTGTCTATACACCGATAGTGTTAACAACGATTTTTTTATTCGAGTGAACATGAAGTAGGCGTCGCGACAGAATCGGCTCTAATAACATGATACAAACAACAAACCACGTCTCGATGTCAAACATCGGCTAAATAACTTGCACGGAGTAAAGTGTCACGGTTAATTCCCAGAATCTGGGTAGAACCATCGGCCACTCCACTTTTTCCCTTACCCCCCCCCCCCCTCCCTCCCCTCCCCCCATCTCTCTCTCTCTCTTTCTGTCTGTTTGGATTCCTCTCCTTTAACATTTATAAAAGAAACGCACAGTCCACAATCCATTTGCCTTACCTAGATACTATGTAGAAGTTTAAACAAGATCTCCGATTTCTCATGATGTGTTTAAAGCAGAGATCATGCTGGCTGACTATGGAAAGAAAATGAGCAATACATTCAAGAAATTGCTTTCTCAACACCAGACATAATAAAGAAAATGCTGTAAATGCATGCATATCCACTCAGTGATTCGATTTGAATACAACAATGATCGCGTAGAAGCTGTCCCTGTTTTGTTTCTAGGCTTTTTTAACATCAATGTACACCTGCTTTACTAGCATGCATGATTTTGAAATTGAGCTATAATGCAATCATCGAATCAGACATGAAGATCCCCTTTTGACTGAAAGAACACACTGCCCCACTGTGTGAGAAACACACTGTCCCACTGTGTGAGAAACACACTGTACCACTGTGTGAGAAACACACTGCCTCACTGTGTGAGAAACACAGTGTGAAATACAATGTGAAATCTCTTCACAATGTTAAATTCGACCGTTTTTACGGTGTGAACATATACTGTGAATCATCAGTTTAGTGTGAAACAAAGCATTACAATGTGTACACTCTGTGAAAACCAAACCACAGTGTGAAGATGATTTCACACTGTGGTTAAACTCGAGCGTTTTCACATAATCGGCTATGTGAACACACTGTGGAACACTGTGCTCTTTCCAGTAGAACCCCTCTCTCTCTCTCTCTCTCTCTCTCTCTGTCACTCACACACACACACACACACACACACACACAAAGGACTCTTGATATTCCCTGATATGGTCAGAAAAGATTTGGTGTCATAGATTTTATCAGGATCTATTGATATTATCTTTTTATCCTATAATAATATTATAATATTACATTATTTTTACCACAATGCCGTGCAAACAAGACTTGATAAGTATTATAATGTCTAGTCTATAAGAGTGACGTATAAAGGCGATCATGAAATACGCGTGGACGTACATTGTCACTGATGATGCTGTCAGTCGAAAAGTTACATCACATTGCAAACAATTTTTCCTAGCCGTAGATAGATTTGAAAGTCTGTTTACCAAAACATGTCAATTGTCATGGTAAAAATAGGAGGAAAATATCGCAAAGGATTGTCAATCCCAAAACTAACGCCTGATGGATGTGTACTGCCGTCGGGTTTAAACGTGAAAATGGCCAAGGCGGTATTTTCATCGGTCAACAGATGAAAGCGACTTCATTTTAAGTATTCGCATGGGAAGAGACGGGCTTGCACCTACTAAGAGGAAAACAAACAGATCTGCCAAGATCTGTGATAGAAATACATTTCTTCAATCAATGGCGATATCAGCATGAAGTAATACTCTGCCATAAAACGTCATCCTATGGGGTACATAAGTCATCTTAGTTGGAATATCTACGCACAAGGCTATAAAGAAAGAGAGAAAGGGAGGGCCCCCGTATAGATTGTCTACCAGTAATTAGGCTTTTAACCACGGATACCTCCTTGTCCAATTACTTAGTAAAGTTTACTCTTATTTCTTCTTATGTCCTTAAAAGTTCGTGGTAGTTGTTCTAGACAATGGTTTCGAGGCTTAAGGAAAGTTATATATTAATATATGTATATATATTTATATAAGCCCCACCGGGGCTCGACATTAGCGGTGGCCCAGTTACCCGAGGCCACTAAATATGGGTGTCTCGGCCACCAAATTTGTCTTTTGGTGGCCCGATCGGGTAACTATGATTCAAAAAGAACTGTTATTTTTGCTTTTATTCCGGGTCACAACATATCATTTTTGGGCCACTAAAATTTGGATTTGAAGATTTTAGAGGCCCAAACGGGCCATCAGTCCAAATTAAAAAAAAAAAAAAGTTAGTGTCGAACCCTATACATATACCACAGAAGTATTTTAAAACTCTCCGAATCGTTACTCGTGTACCCCTGACAGACAAAGATCACATCAGGTTGAAAGTACAGTGGTCGATGCTTTTCACGGCGTCGTAGGAGGTTGCTATTATATTGTACAAACGTAATGTAGGAGTTTGCTAACACTATTGTCATCTCTACACCACACGAGGCACTATCCACTTTTTTCCTCTGTTCCTTTTCAGCGTATAAGGGGGAGGGAATATCTGAGATACTGACTGTAACGAAACAATTTATTGCAAGTAGAGGTAAAGAGAAGTATTACCGTCTTTCTAGCTGCCCATGTCCACAATCTGTACTGTGAATAAACAAACGCGACTCCGGAACGAGTGCTTCTGTGCATTCCTGCAATATCCCTTTTCCTCCTTTTTTACTGACGTAATTTGCCCCAAATGCTGAAGCGTAGTAACGTGAATCGTTCTATTTACACGAGGCGTACGAGCCCAAAGCGATTTGACACTCGTACAACAGCGACCGAAACATGTTCTGGATACAGATGTTAGAAAAGGAGAAGAAAAAATAAAACGGAATCCATTGTTACCATTGATGCTGTAAAAGTTTCCCCGCAAGAATGTCGCCCGTTGCCGTAACTGATCCGTCACCCCGATATACTGTGCTGGTAAAGGGACTCCGGGGAAAACACACTAAGTAAAGAAATCGTATCATGCTATATAGTACTTTCAAAAGATTTTTTTACGAGATTTGTTGAAAGTCTCCGTTCTTAATCAGACATCATGAACTATTTTTGATGACTACCTGTGCTTCCAAAATAAGTTGAGAAAGAAAAATGCCATGATTGATTACAGACCACTCGGTTTCTGCGTCAATCAGCTTCGAGGAATTGTATTATTCTCCCTAGAATTTATAAGTTTTCTGTCTAATACTCTGCACTGTTCATTTTCTTTTTCATATCTGGTGGTATTTCTGCAGCTCGCTATCGCCAATAAATTGGACAAAAATACGTGACAAAACCTCAGATGCACATTTGCCTTGAAGTATTAGCGTTATCAGGACGATTTAGGGTATCAGACTTTTGCGAAAGAGCAAAATATAGGTCATGGGATCAGAAAAAAAAAATCTCTGTAATAGACATAAATGATTTTGGCAGGTGTGAAGTGAGGCGTAATCTGTCTGTTTGCTTGTTGATTTTAGCTTGTACAAATTAAATCCAGGACAGAAGAAACAAATCAGCTTGAAATAGAACCTTTTTAAGAACAAAAATCCTCGTTGCTACTGACGACTTAAGGTGCAACGCAATTATCAAAAACTGGAGAAAAGAAATGTATGAATTATTTGCATGTTAGAAGCTATTTCTACGCGAGCGATATCAACTGTTGGAAATGATGACTATACTGTGAGCAAGCTATATATAGTAAAGATGAATACGCAAACAAATAAAGATAAAAGAAACAAGAGAAAGAAGGAGACGGAAAAGAACAAGAAAGAGAAAAACATTGTAAGGAATGAGGGGAGAGGTAAACATCACTATAATCTCTACCCGTTATCTAATAAATAAATAAATAAAAATATATATATAAAATCATCGCCATATACGGAGTCTAGTGAATAGCATTCGTGTATTTCTCTGTCCAACGTGTCCAAAGAAACACAATTTTCACAGCAGGTTTCAACATAATGCCTATATACCCGGCACGCGTTCAGAGCAGAAAGAAGCGGTATTTTGATATTCCACATTTACTTTGAAAATCGAAATTTATTACATCAGATCTTTGCGGCGGAGCTCTCTCCACACGTATTCAATATTTTTATTCAATAACTGACCGGAACAAACAAGTTTGACCAGATGACCATTGCCCAAGTGTCCCTGAGATTCTAAATTTCTTGCAATTCTGTATCTTCGCTCCACATTCGCATAAACGTACAGGCACACACATACACACGCACAAAAAAAAACCACGCACACAAACAAATACACACATATATACATAAATAAATAAATAAATAAACATATATATATATACATATATATATATACATATATATATATACATATATATATATATACATATATATATATATATATATATATATATTTATATTTATATATATATTTATATTTATATATATATATATGAATAAAACATCATAATCATATAATACATGTAATCATCATTGATATGTATTCCTCCTCACCATTATGATAACGACGACATTAAGTTCAGAATGAAGCATTAAATTTGAAAACTACTGTCAATACTGTTGTCAAAGAAGGAAAATGAAATGTGCACGCACACAGTGATGTATTATTGGACCAAGGTTTCATCTTAATATCAAGACTTTTTGTCACTGCTGCGCAATTATCACTAATGCCAATAAAATTGCACTTTCGAAACTATGCGACGCCAAGAATGAATTAGGCAATAAACTGAAGTTAATGTGTGAACGACGAATTCAGGTTCCCTTGTCGCGTTCGATGAAGCTGTAAATCATATGCAATCAACTGGTTAAAAATAAAAAAGTTAGACTTATATGAATGTATCCTTGATCTTAAAAAAAAAAAAAAACCTTTGCATCCATATGGCATTGAAAAGTAATTTTGCTTTCATTTGAAGAGGCTTAGGATATAAAAAAAAAGATAAAGCATATCTGCAGTTAAGCAGAAATGACAAATAAAGTAACAAATGAAATAGAAATTTCTTTTTTTTTTTGGCAGTTCATGTGTGTTAGAACAATTGTCATTGTTTCGTGGACTTTTACTAATTGGATGCAAAATTCCAAATAAAACGTTAGGATAATCTGGTTCTCAAGGTATGTGACGAGTGAATAAAACACCATCACGACATTTCAACTGCAAGACATGAAAGAATAAATCAAATAATATTTACAATCTCTGGAGAAAAAAAAACACATCTATCATAACTTTGTTGAAATAAAAGATTGCACCGCGATCTCAAATGTAAGGCTTTGTTTAAACGTGTTATACGAGAGTATCACCTGTCTATCGAACACTAACAGGAGGAAGGCGTGTGCTATCTATACCTCCATTCTAGGCTATAAATTCGAGTTGGAATACCTACCTTATGCAAGACGAAGCTAAGTGATGATGGAGAGCACTTTCTGCAAGGTTGGCTGAGGATGCCCTTTGAGTTGCCTCGGTGTCTAGCGACGTGGAGTTTATTCTAGCTTTCTTCTTTCAGGGTGGTAGTAATGATTCACAACCAGCGATCAAGACCAGCATGTGCCTCAAGTGTGCCTGCTGTCAGATGGTGGTCTGCTCCTCAAAACTGATTGTTTTCGCGCGTTTTTCCTTGGCGTGTGTGACAGCGGCATGTCGCGAGCTTCGATGATATACACAGTCAGCTAGCTGCAGGCTCATCCATTTCTCGCGTAGGTAGGCAATCCTGTTGTACTACATTACCTACTTTCAGAGGGACAAACACTTTCGTTAAATCTATGATGGAATTATTCATTAAGATATGAAAGAGGCTTTCATCTAAGAACAAATCATGAAACACTTACATAACAACTAAATAATAAAACGATATTTCAAGCGGCGAATTTTGAAACGAAGACAGTTAGGCCCTACATACTTTGAGGTATATTGCATAAAACGAACAGACGGGATTTCAACTTCATGCCATGGAAACCGAAGGTCTATTCTATTTCTGTTTTAGAGGGAAGCGTACTCCATGAAGGGATTTGAAATACTTCGCCAACAATCAGACTCGCTATCATATCATGTATTTGTCATCTTAATCTCAACCTTTACATTCATCAAAGATGTTCACGTTTCCTCATAAGTACGAATACATAATGCATTCTTTCCTTGAAAGACCTATACGCGGTACCAACTATAATATCTTTCATAAATTCCTCCGTCATAATTTTTTGAAATCTTAACACCTGTAATTTTGCCTCCAAATGTCACTTTATTTCACAGTCACGTACCACCCAAACTGTACCCACTATACATGTTTGCTCTGTAAGTGCCCCCACTTTTGCCGTATAGTACTCATTTACTATTACACATAATTTGATGATTATAAAACTATATATATATATATAAATATAAATATATATATATATATATATATATATATATATATATATATATATATATATATATATATACTTTTCTCCTTACACGCACGCACAACTTCAAACGCATCATCAGGATTAATACTCCATGCCCTAATAATTCTAAAAACCCCATTGTAATAAATTTGTCAAATACACCGTGGTAGCAAACCAATATTGAATGACATGAATGACGTGTGAATTCGTCATCATCCGAGGAATAGGCATGTTCAAGGACAGTATCAAATGTAGTACAAATTTGCACGATTTCGTGCACGAGGGTTGAATACATCCAAATCTGTTTCACGATGAAGTACTTGCATCTTGCCATAAAAGTGCCTAGAAATGGCCTAATCTCCTCTGGCTGCCTGGTGGAAATAGGAGCAAACATCAAATGTAAAATTAATTTTCGATTTCCGAAGAAATCATCAAGTACGAAATACTTGCGGACAGGTGGCCCGCCTTTTACTCCAAATAGTCTCCCTCAAGGGACAGGTTTTTATTTTTTTTTTTATTTATTTTTTTTTTTTGCAAGTGACTGCCCCAACCCCGATAAGTGCAAAGTTACGCCAAAGAAGATCAGTGTGGAATGATCCGATTTAGGCAAAATCAAATGCATTTGTAATAAGAAGAAAAATCAAGCTTAGAATCGCTTTCGCTTTATCCCACAGTTAATAGTAAGGTTAGTTTAATGCATTTCATTGTTTTGTTTTGTTTTGTTTTGTATTCTTAATGAAACGCCCATTTGTATATAATTTCCCTTAAAATGAACTAATCCAGTGATGAAGAACTCAATGAGAAGGATAATTTATTCGGACAAGCTCTTATCATTTATCTCTGTCAAATGTCTGTCTTTGATTTATTCATCGAGCTGTGATCTCACCCTTAGTGAAATCAGTGTCACTTGTTACTTGACACGTTAACATCTTCTTCATGTGAAAAGCATGAGGGAAGAAGAAGGGAGAAGGAGTTTCTATCTTTACTCATCATTTTGAACGCACTGGCGTCTTGCTTACGATTTTAAATCGTTAAGTAAATGAAAGCTCTCTGTTAACCTCCAATGGCTGGCGTGTCAGTTTGGTGCATTTGTTGATTGGATTGACTGTATGCTGACAAGGTTGACAAGGGATGTGGTACAATCACGGACAGCGTGAGTGCAGTATATGTTAAGTCAGTTGTTTCATGATAAGACGAGAAAGGTAAGTCCTGAATGACAGTAATGGAAATGATGACAATGACAGAGACGATGACGAAAGAGTTATCTTTTTGGGGGGTTTGGATACACGCCATGGAGTCATCGTAGAGTTTTCACAAGGAGAAAAGTATGTTTTAGATATGCCGACAGCGTAGGTTGATCATTATCGCACATCCACACAACGTACAAGCGAATGAGTATCTCTTCAATCAAAAATTGACGTCTAACTACCTCCGCCAGCTCGGGAGTATGACGTCTTGAATGAAATCAGTCTGTCGAGTGCAAACTAGGTCATAAGTCACCGAAGGATAAAAAAGAAATCCTATTTTATAACCTTCGAGCTTACATGCGCACAATTTACTTCCATATCACTTAGAGTGAAACAGAAAAAAAAACGAAAACTTTTTGATTCCTCTTTCTTGTATGTTTTGACATCATAATGTAAAAATTGTTAACAAATTTCAAGCTTTGAACTTTATTTCGTGCGCAAAAATGGTCACGTTCAATAGAAATCCTCCACCTCTCCTGCTTCCAACGAACCACGTTGTCACTTAAATTGATATCGGCTGCTCCGTCTTTCTCCAGTTTCCCCCCTCTCAGTACCATGTCTTCCAATACATTCTCACACCTTTGTCCGTGCCCAAGATTTCTGTACGGATATTAACCTTCCGTCACTCTCCAGCACAGGTGGTCTCCTCTTTCGTCTTCACGTGGTCTTGTTTTGGCACATCGCTCAACCCAGTTGAGGATAGACCACTTTGTGATGAGGGACTGAGGGGAGGAACAGGGGAGAAATCTGGAAGGTTGGAATTCCTTATTGTCGTCTCTTTTCATCCCCAGTGCTAATGTAACGTCTGTTTCGTGTCTGAGATGTAATGTCTTTAACCTATTCATTATGAATTCGTGCGCTCGCTGTGAGACCGAGGTCCATGTCACTACTTAATTTGCCAGTCACATAATAGAGAGGAGAAGCCGTGCATGAATACTTAAAAGATTATTTGGTACGTTGTCATATGTGTCAGTAAAACACCTTCACTGTGAACGTGTCACCATAGCCCGGCCGTGGGGGATCTTTTGCGCATCTGCTATCACCATATACACACTTAAAGGCATAATTTACCATTTGCAGATGAAACAAAAACCTAGCATTAGTGCTTCAAAATAGTTCTAAAATATGAGTTAGGGATAGAAACAACCACTGTAAAAATTTGAATCCCTATGATCGATGTTAAGTTTGTTAAATACACTAAATGTGAACAATAGTTATAATAAGAATGTTTCCAGACTAAACCGTCTACAGTTACGGTTTATTGAGAAAAACTCTGATATCTCCTTATATCTTAGGCTTTATTTCGAAAATTTTACATGGTAGGATGTTTTGTGATGCAACAGACCTACACATATGCATAAAATGTAATATCTTGAACATTTTTGAAATCACTGCTCCCAAAGGTAAACTTGACCTTTAATGAGAGAAATACGGGCTGGTCAGTCGAACCTGTTTGTGCATTATTGTGTTATCTTCTGACATGTATATTATATCCCTCTCTCTTCCCCTTATTTCCCTCTTCCCTTCTCTCTCTTATTATCACCTTCTCCTTCTTATCTCTGGTCAACTTTGAGTTGACTCCCACGACACTAAAAAGACGCCGACCATGCCCCATAATCAGCATATAAAGAGTCTGTATGAACATGTCTGTCATTATAAGAGCTACGAAAAATGGTTATCTAATATGTATTGTAATGAAGAGCACGCGTGCTTCAAGAAAGAGAGACGCTAAAATGCATATTACATATAAAGGGAAGATGTTAGCATCTCCTAGACGGTCCTTTTTCACCTCCAGCCCACAAGCCCGAAAGATAACTACGTGCAGTGTATGGCGTGATCAAAAGAGTGCTTTCTTACCGGAGGTCGAGTCATGTGTGCTGCATGGGCAGTGATTATACAAGACCTTAGTGACAATGGCATCCTGGATTTCCACAAATTTCACAGCACACGTTGGTTTGGAAAAACGTGTAGCAAATCTGTCAATAAACACTTTCTGGAAAAACAGTCTCAACGAGATGTAGTTTGTCGGCTTGTTTTCCCATTGCTCTGCGCTACATGCTAGCGGTCGAAACTTTCATAAACTAACGCTATTTTGTTCTATATGGAATACTGTAACGGGAAAAATTCACCATTTCTTGTAACATTATAAAGCAGATGAGTCAGAATCTGTTGAAAGCACACACTTATAGATACTTAACTTATACGGTTTCCTCCCTCATAATAACCTATGTAATCAAGAAGCCACAGATAATTGATAATCTTAACCAAGTGGGACAGAAATCTTACGACTGCATGAAACCTTATTTTTACTAGTGAATGGGATTGTTTGATTGGTCATCTCAATCACATGACTCCTACGTCATTGACTTTGTCCTCTGCCTAACTTTAAGGCAAAGGTACGAAGCAAAATTTTGGAACACCGAGATGGGATGAAGTAAAGACAAATTGTTTTCTTTCTAATATATTTGTGTAAGACGCCCCTGCTTGAAAGAACACAGTGTCCCACAGTGTGAGAACCACAGTGTGAAATCTAAAATAATGTAATGTGTGAGTCGTCAATTCACGGTGTGAAACAAAGCTTTACTATGTGAACACTCTGTGAAAACAACACCACAGTGTGAAATCATCTTCACACTTATAAATTCGAGCGTTTTCACAGTCATAGTCGACTATATGAACACACTGTGAACACACTGTGAATACATTGTGGAACACTGTGTTCTTTCTAGTAGGAACATGCAATCCATGTCAGGAAAATACGGCCCAGTCAGTCATATGACATCTCTGTTGGAAGATTTCTATGACATTCTGTAGATTTGTTGTCATCACAAATTTTGCTGAAGTTTCCCTTGATTATCATCATTCATTAACGTTATTTTCTTTTTCATTCACAGGCCGTTGGTCGATCATTCCTGTATTCAAAAGAAGCTTTGAGTGGACCTACCACGCTATTCATCATCCTTCCGCTTCAAGCAAATACAATTTGATAATTGCTGATGACTGTACTTTTTTTAACACATGTCATGAGCACAAAAATTACAAGAGATTGGTAAGTTTTATGAGCTACATGTAAACTGTGGTTAATATTTTTGTATACAATTCCATTCGATCCAGTTTGTCTTTATGCAAATTACTGATTCTTGGATCGATTTTTTTTTTTTAATAACTGATTGACAAATTGCCCTTCATCAGCCCTGCCCTGCACGTCCATGAAAGGCAATTTTGTAAATCAGTCGCGACAACAACGACAACAAAACATCTCGACCAAAGAATTATTAATTTGGGTAAATATGCGAGATCCCTGTTTGAAGGATTAGAACCATGACTGGCTGTCATACAAAGGTTCGATAGTCTACTGGTTATGTTGCCTGTCTAGCAATAGGTCATGGGTTTGAATCCCACGTGTATGCTCATTATTTTCTATCACGACTATCGCTCAGGCACTGAATAATCGATGTTTCTCTATGTCGATGAAGGCAATTTGTCAATCAGTTGCAATAAAAAAAGAATGTCTTTCCTCACGGATTCCTGAAAAAAAAAATCATAATGCTCCTTTCTGTTTATACCCGACGCACTTCGTATATACTTAAAAAACAACGATTCTCATACCATATACTGTAATAATGACACAAACACACAGCAAATCAATAATTCATGACACATGGAAATTAGGCATTATCCCATAAGCATGTAGCTGGTACTCCATTTGCAATTTCAAAGACAGAGACTCTCAGAAATTCAAGACGGCAGCCGAAACGCTTATTGCTTTTATCATGTTTTATGATAAATTTTGCCCAAAGTACAGGTCACCAAATCTGTGTTTGGTTTTCTTGTACCTTTCCGGATCACTGGTCATAGTTAACTCTCGGGATTCCTCAACCCTGATTTAAAGGGTAAACTAGACAATTTGGTACTCTCTTTCTTCGTTTACCCTTGTCCGTTTTTACCCGATACAAATAGCATAAAATACGGTTTCATCTGGGCCGTGCTTCAACGTCATACTGGCCAATGACGCGGCGTTAGTAAGCGTCGCAATTGTCGTATGTTCAAATGACGTATATGGTCTGTTGTCTACGATAGTTTCATTACTACTGCCTCCTCTGCCCCGAGGAACCGAGAAATGAGTGGACAACAATGGACGAGTACAGCAAATCAGTAGAAAAGGTGACTAGACTTTACAAAATGAATAATTCATCAAGGTTTGATTTCAGGAAGAGAGGATTTGGAGAGTGATGGTCCGCTGCTGTTTTTGGAATGAGCCAATGCATTCATTGCACTCATTTGTAGACCCTTCCTTTTGATTGTTTCCCCACGGATGATATTGAGCTAATTGTTTTACATGACAAGAAGACTTATCAATAATTATGAATCCATTTATTTTGTTTTTGCGGCAAACTTTTGCTATTAAAAGTATATTTTGTTTTGTCAAGACAAAATACGATGAATACTTTTCATCGTCATGAGTATTGGAGAAAGAAGAATAAGGCATAAATCTTAATCTAATCAGAGTACGTTCCTACAAGCGATGAAATGATCATCTACTACTGTGTATCAAGGCTACCGCCAATTAAGAACTCGCTTTGTCTATCATGACAGATACAATAGTCATAAACAGATTTCACTTTTCTTCTGAAAACATTCCTGCCGTCTCCACAAAAGGACAACCCTATTTTTGTGCAACCTTTTGCCGGGTTGACGCTCTGTAACGATACATCCCTACCTCGATACAACCATGCAATGTAGATCGATACATCGCTGGTGCATGCATGCATGCACCCACTGGCACCCAGCGGCAACATTAAAACTGCCACAATTACTCAGCCATCAACAAAATAAATAAGTTACATGGTCTGCCAAATAGTACACCTGTCTTAATAAATGTTTACGCATGATAATCCAGATTAAAGATTGGCAAGACAAACAAGGTTAAAATTGGCCTAAAAAGCTTATTTTCACAACGCTTTGCCTATAGATGATGTTGATGAGGTTTGACAGTGGGTTGTACGAGTCGCCAAACTCGGCGTCATGGCATAGCGCTACCGTCTTGAAAGCGCCTTTGATAGTATCGATTCACTGGACCCGATAGATTACAAGCGATAACCACTGGACGCACGCGTATCATGAAAACGTTCACACAGAGACGAAAGTCACCCGCGGAACTTACATACTCGATGAATTACGTAAAGCCATCAATTGATTCATTTTCTTGGCTTTTTCTCTCTCTTCATAGCAATCACAGCCGTGCTTAGATATTTCATCCATCATGTCGGTACGTGTTTTTAAAGCAAAACCAAATAAACAAATCTTTGTTAGCCTCGAGATCCTGTCAGACAAAAGGAGCATTCCTTTCTCTTCTTCTCTGTCTCCTCTTCCTTGTTACCCCTTCATCAGAATTCCTCCTCCTCCTCTTTCCCATTTCATTAACTTCTTCACTCTTTCCTATTCTCTTCCTCCTTGAAATACTTGCTTCATTTTTCGTCTTTGAATGTCTTCTCTTTCTTCTACCTGACCCTCTTCTTCTTTTAGTTCTTTTCAAATACTTTTTCCTTTTATTTCATTTCATTGTCTTTTCTGTTTTTCTCTTCACAATCGTCTTCCTGGCTTTTTTTTTTTTTTTTTGGGGGGGGGGGGGTCGTCTCCACGGTATTGCTGTCCCCCTTTCCACCTCTCTTTCCTTTCCAATACCATCCCTCTTTCCTGGCCCTATTTTAAATCCTTAATATCATGTTTCAGTCAGATTATTTTTTTCTGCTATGTTCTTACCAACCAATGACGAAATGTTTGTTTGGCTAATTGAATCTCTCTTCAAAATAACTCCTCTGTTTACAAAGCATGCTCTGGAGACGAGACGATGAAAAGTTTCAAAAAGCAGCTTACGTCTCCAAACCTTCCCCTTCCCTCAAAAAAAAAAAAATGGTGATGAAGTCGACTGTATATTCGAGTCATGTTTCCCTTTGCCTTCCGAGCAGTGTGAATCATAATGACCACAACAAAATGTGTCATAGGATTATAGTGAAAGTCCCAGGATGTTTTCTAGCTTTATTGATTCGCAGACAAAAAGAATCGCGGGATATCAATATCGGTGCTATGGCAAATTCTGAAACCAACACATTATTGCAAATGTGTCATGCTTCATATATACGGGTGGGGATTCTCGTTCATAGAAAGCAATGCATGATATATATCGAGACATGAATGTGATATTTCTCTTTTTTTTTTATCACGAGGATCAAACGAATCTCTTCCCAGCCTACCGGAAACCTGGATTAATTTTTGGGCCAGGTGCGAAAGAGAAAGCTACAGAAGCATTCGAATTGCCCTAGTCAACATTTCATATCCTCCAGAGAACAATGAGAGGTAGTCTGTTGGGCTCAAACGTGTCTGCGGGGTAAATTTCAGCACGGGAGTCTCGATTTACTGTTCGCATGGGAGGGGAGAAGTAATTGGGGGAGGAAAAAAACTTTATTACATATACAATGCAGAATGCAGAATTTTTTTATTTTACTTGAATATCTCCTTGGAAAGTCGATGTGGAAGGATTCCATTTGCGAAGACCTCCCTGTCTTTGCTAGCACATTGTTTGAAGGTATTAGTTACTTGCCAAACAAGATTGATAGATTTATTATCGCACGAGTTTTTCCATTTGCATTTTGACTCCTCTTCATAATATTGCTCCTTGATATTATTACACTCCCCCCTCCCTGCCCTGTCTTTATGATACCGATACTAAGACAACGTCTGTTCAGTTCCTTTGAGCTCGCTAGGATTTACAGACTGCACAGACGATGGATCATATCTGTAACAAGTTACAATGACTCTGTATGGTACATAGAGAGATGTAATCACCCAAAAAGATCAATGTTAAAGCCCCACAACCTTTAGTTTTCTCCCACAAAATATAAATGCATTTTATATATTTATATTCAATAGAAAAGTAGAGGCACTTGTAAGTATAATAATGTCAATTCTATGGCAGATTCCATCTATATACTTCTGAAATGTTTCTTTTGTTTGAAACCGGATTGCGTGTATAACCATATGCACTGAATATCTCTGTTTTGTTACAAATTTAATTGTGGACATTTTGTGTCATGTTATTTGTAATCTGAAAGTAAATGTGGTTGACATAAAATGATGTGTTGGGTTACTCGCATTAACAGCATGTCTATTAGTATTATGCCTACCAGGATGGTAATCACCGTTTGATCATAGAGCGACATAGCTCCATGGTTTGATATTGTAGCCCCATTTCAATGTACGTACGTGCTTGTGATTTTACACACACATACGCACACACACACACACATAGACACACACACACACACACACACACGCAATATATATATATATATATATATATATATATATATATATATATATATATATATATGTATATATATATTTATTTATTTATTTATTTATTTATAATATATCATATGTTTTGTGCCGTGTGTAATTATAGAACTAGGATGTCTGTCACTGTCAGCGTTGATGTGAAGCCCATACATCCAAACGAATTTGACATTCAAAGAATGTAATCTCCTGCTGCTCTAGATACGTGTGTGTGTCCGTGTGTGTGCGTGTGTCTTGTATATGTGTGTGTGTGAGTGTGTGTGTGTGTGAGAGAGAGAGAGAGAGAGAGAGAGTGTGTGTGTGTGTGAGTGTGTGTGTGTGTGTGTGTGTGTGTGTGTTTAAATGTGGGTGTGTAAAACAAGCCCTTTATTTTCGTTAGTGACTATGGGATACCTAGAAGCACAAATATCTCTCCATGCCAATCACCGAGGCTGGGCATGATTGTGACGTAACCGCACCGAGTATAAATCCTGACAACTTGACCTACACCGTTTGTCTGTCACATATTATAGTTCGCCCTCCTAAAACCCTCCAGGGCGCGCCCATTACAGGTGCACGTCTATACCCGTCTTCCAGTCCCATCATAATTAACCCTCTCTGTACCAGGAAACTTGCCAGGACAGTGCTACAGGGTTTTCTCTGTCAATCGTCTCTCAAAGCACACAAAGGGTTAAAGTTTCCTTGGAGACTCCCAAGTTACCCGCTATCATGGCAAATGGTGAATGGTGAATATCTGAGTGACGAGGTTTTTATTTCTCTCTCATGGAAGGCAGTTACCCGCCCCCCCCCCCCTTGTTTCTTGTTTCTTTGTCCACATCCCTACACACTTTTGCGTGTTTTTACCACAAGGATTGGTTGGCATCTATTCGTCTCGAGAAACGATGGCGTAGCACTATAGGCAAGAAGTTTGCACCGCCTTGAGTGGCTGTTAAGTCCCATTCTTGAGTGACAATCTTTGAAGGATATTATAATCATGTGATTAGCATGATATCATATCATGATATCATGATAATTCTTCATGTGGTAAATGATATCATGATCCTTCTACATGATATCACATCACGTGATTAGCTTTATTCTGTCAGTACCATAAGGATACTGACATATTAAAGCTATTGCATCAGATGTATCATTATGCATTCAGTGTCAAACCGTAAGAGTAATAATTCTAATTTGATACACTGTATGTTTCAAATTGATTATTACCGATATGATGATGGTGGTGGTGATTATGATTTTCATTACAAGTATCTTCGTTATTCCAATGATTAACAGTAGTATTATGGTTATGATATTCGACATCGTTACTGTGGAAATTAAACACGCCTGTTACACCACAAAGGCATTTCTCGGGACGTCTTTTGGTGCGGTGCTGCAGTGTATATCAAGCTTGAAACTAAACATAGCTGCTCTTTGCATTTTTATTTGTGTGTGTGTTTACATAAGTGTGTATGTTTGTAAACCACACCTCGTAATGCTTTTTACACAGAGCACGGCGTCATACACTATGTCTTGCAAAACAAAATGATATGTATATATATATATATATATATATATAATCATATATATATGGTATTTTGTATACTCCTTGATTCCGCAGTAACATCAGCACCACAATTATTTCACTGTCAGATGTCCTCCTTTAATCCTAATGGATTGGTCTCTCGAATTCGTTGTTCTTGTTGAAAGGTTTTCTGTTCTAAGGATCACTGTATGAAAAAAAAAAATCGTTTCTTATCAAGGTAGTTAGGGCACAGTAGTTCCGTGTCTGTTTACCTCGTTGCATCTTCTTATTTTGTTTTGTTTTTACTTGTTTTCTGTCATCTGAGTTGCAAAGAGTCGTTTCCTCTCTGTCTAGGCCAATTAAATCTACTGACATATCACTTCCAAGCATTCTTTTTCTGACATTTATGGTATTTCTCTCATGCACATCTAAGGCAGGCAATGTGTAAATGATACGGAACAGCTTTTATTAATTCGGAGGGACCGCACTGGTGGTATCAATTTCAGATCCGAGCCGGGCAACGTTCATAAATGATTTCTTAATTCAAATTGAAATTGATCAACATTGTAACCTATCTCCTCTTTCTCTCACTTTTCTTTCTTTGTATGTTTCTCTCTTCTTCTCTTTCTATCTATCGTTGTCTTTCCCTTTCTATCTATCTGTCTATCTATCTACCTATATGTATAATGTTTGTCTATCTTTCTTTACCCTGCAAGATCAGTTTACAACATCATTTTCACGCAGGTGTCGGGTGCTCTTTGACTTTTTCTCTCTTCAACAAATTAGTGTTCTTCAAGATCCGGTTGCCTCCCTGGACAGTCATTCTTCTGATTCAAAAGGGAGGTATATAAAAATATATTTCTGTAAATTTTGAGAATAGGAGCACCGATGCACATTTCCATATCACTGTCAGAGAAACCTCGGGGGCTAGCCTCTGAATAATCAAAACTTGCAGTGATATCACGCCGTGTGTAATATTGAACTTGGTATTCAAGTGAAAAATGTCACTTTTCGCCGACTCCGTTTGACATGAGTCGGTCAAGATATTCATGCCAAGAAGGGTTGGAAGACTATAGAGCCGTGGACTGTGGACTGCGGGTAGAGGCACTGTACCAAATAGAAGGAAAGATGTTTTGCCCGGTAGGTGTTGACCATCAAAATATGCAGCAGAGTTCTGGATGTTCAACTGAGTAATTGACATCATTTTCCTCCTTATATTAGAGTTTTCCCTCTTTTTATCTCTTTCAAAGGTGTCTTTTTTTCACTGTTATGTACATGAAGTCAAGACGGAGAGCTTGAAGCGCTAAAATTTTGAAAGCACCTGGTATTTTCACCTATACATCATGAAGATTTCAATAACAAATATTCATGCAATCTCTGTTAATGTTTTGTTACTTTTATGTAAACAATATGACTGTGACCTGTTTTGTGGTTGGTATTATAAGAAATTTGTGGTTGCTTTCTTACTTATGCTTGCATAATGGTAAGTTTTCTGAACTTGCAATAGTATTAAAACTGAGAGCTACATTTTGATTTAAAAAAAGTAGGAAATAAAAAACATTCAAAATTTCGCTTTGTTTTTAACGTGACATTATAACGCATTATGAATCATGTGTTCCTCTTTGTAAGCAATTGCACTGTATTCATTTTCCTGAGCTATATTTCACTGTTATATCGTCGTTGGACCATTCAAATGAAATAAACAGATTTTGTGTGCCAACGCCTTTTTGGCAAACTGTTATTCCTTCCTTTAGCAAGCAATCGTAGGACACATCGTCATATTTGAAACTGTAACTGTTTTAAAAGCAGTGGCCAGCATATTGATCGGGTGAATATCTATTAAAGTATAGTGGAGTTTGAGTAGATTTTTTTAGTTTAAGTTTTGTTGGTTTTTTTAAAGGGGAATTTCGAACAAAATTAATGTCTTTAGGTGGTAAATGTAAAGTAATACAAAAAGCAATTAAAAAAAAAACCCACCGTGGGCACACATCAAAATGATTCACTTTTTCCCTTAGGTTGTGGTTGGGAGAGGAATAAATTCAAACTGTTTGTGGTGAACAGAGGATATTTATCAAAACATCACGTATTTGATGTTCTCTCGACAACAACGTAAACGTCATAGCGAATCCTATCCACCTTGCTTCACCTCATATTTCATGTGTGTCAGAATACTTTCAGGATTGTGCAGTTTCAGTATGCGTATATTTGTTCATGATTGTCATTTGATGTGGACATTATATGTGGCTTGTCACCACCACAGTCTAATCAAAGACGCAGAACGCAAACTTTTCTACCTTTGTGGGGTTTTTTTTCACATTTCTTCAGACTGCACAGTTTTTGAGAATTTGTCCTGCCATGCTTCCAAAACGCCCACAACGGGAACAGGAAAAAAGAACGAGAAACGTCAATGCCAAAATAGCATACAGTCAAATAATAACAGTATTGAGAATTTATATAGCAAGCGCTTTACAATTAACAAAAGAGAACAAATGTATATATCAACTAAGAATACAATAATGCAAAATTACATAATCGTCAGTTATGTTCTTGAAATATATATATATATATATATATATATACATATATATATATATATATATATATATATATTATCATAAATATATGTTTCTTTTTGAAAATGTCCATGGAGGTGGAAAACTGAATAATGAGTAGGGACGTTGTTCCAAAGAAGGGGGCACAAATGAAAAAAGCGCGGTCACCGTAACCATGATAACGGGTGTGGGTGCAAGGGCCAAGTTTGAGCTGAGCTCTAAATGATGATCTGAGGTCCATGCGTGTAGCCGGTCTGGGTTTCTATAAGATCAGGGCCCCGTTGCAAGAAAGTTGCAATCAATTGCAAATAATTGCTAATTTTGAAACAACCATTCTGATTGGCTCAGGGTCTGCCCTATTAAGAAGACATGCATGCAACAATGATTTTGATTGGCCAGTGACAATCAGTTGCAAGTTGCGTTTAAACGCAAAGTTTCTAGCAACGGGGCCCAGATGAGTTACGTGACAAGCGTGAACGGTTGTGGATGATGTTTTAGGTGATGAGAAGGATCTTGAACTTAATTTGTTGTGGGATTAACAGCCAGCGTAGATTGCGGATGACAGGTCGGAGTGATGCGATCACACTTTCTGTAAACTCTGCATTCAGATACAAAAGATCAACTCAAAACACTGAAGTGTTTTTTTTAAGCATTCTAAAACTTTCCAATTCTGATAGTGCAGACAGGTTAAATATCACAACTGTGAGTTTTGAAGAATGTAAAATTTCTTACACGTAATCTAACTCACCTCAGTTTGCATTCCTCTTGATTTCCACTTCAGCGACTTTATCAGAATTGCGTAATGAATGTTTATCATTATTTTTGGCAATCTATAGAGGATACTGTGGAATAGAACCCCTCCCCCCCCCCCCGCGGCTTTTCAGTTATTATTCGAATTTTAACATCGTGGTGTTTCCAAAAACTGTCCGAGGGTAAAAGGCACAAAGAAAAGTTCACTATCCTTTGAAGTGCAGCTACTTAGTATACGTAGATTTACAACGAGTTTCTGATTCCTGATGTTCCTTCTATTTGTACATGACTGCTGCTTATTTCTTTTTCATCATCATCACTTCCTTCTGTGTCTTCCTTTTTTGCATCTGTTTGGGAGTTAAGGACAAGTTATACTGAAATATGATGTGTCAAGATTTTATTCTCAAGCTCGTTTAATTGAATATTTTTAGCACATAGCACGTAAAATTGCAACGTAGAAGAGTAGAAAATCATCCGTCAAACTGACGTGTTCAGAGTGAGCTATTGCAGCTACATTACCGGATTCCTTGACTCAAAGTGGTAAGGTGTAAAAACCTTTGCTTCCCTCATAGAAGGCGAGAGCTCGACCAGAAAGACCCAAGGCTCTATGGGTACCATCACCTGGAAGTTACGCGGCTGCAGGCGGTTGACTCAGCTGAAAATCGCAGAGCAGTTGACTCTATGTCTCTGTCAATATTGAGGCAGATAATTTGGCACTTTGGGAAGATCAGCGGCGCATCTGTCAAGACAACCGGAAAAGAAGTCGGATAGAGGAAATGTTCAAGATATGATAGTCGCAAGGTGCTCTTGTGACAAATGCTTTTCTCCCTCATTTCTCCTTCAGTTGTATCTTTTGTCCTTAAAGGCGTAGCAACAACAAATTAAAAACTACCGATTTCACTTCTCATTGGTTTCATCTGATGATATTAAAATTAAAGTGATGCAGAACCTATCGTCCTCTCAGATAGATAGTTAAAAAAATCTCGGAGCAATTTCTAATTTTGCACCAGGACTCTCTCATATAGGAAAAAAAAAATCAACTTTGCACATTTACGCGTACATATTTGTAGCACCTTTACGGGAGTAACTTTGCACCTTTCAGACAGTGAGAACTTTTTTTTTTAGAGGTGCTCACCGGTCCGAATGGTGCAGAGTTGAACCTATCTTTCTTAGAGTGTGCGAAACAGAGGCACTGTGTGTAGCCCAAAGTGATTGTGACATTTAGTTTTGTGTCCAATTAAAAACATGAGTTCTTGGGTGCAACTGTGAAATGTTTTTTTACCTCCACGTGGTTATTTCATCAGTTTCAGCAAAATATGCACAATATTTGCTCTATAACGTGTTAATATTTATTGTGGGAAATTTAAGTAAATACATGTACTTCGCTCCTTCTTTTTCTTCAGGTTTTTCGAAAAGCATGCATGATACGTCATGAGTTATTTCCGAATGGCTTTGTTTATTTTTTACATGATGTCATACTTCTCAATATAGACAAGCTCCGAGCAGGTCCAAAACCAAACACGAACAAAAATGAACAAAAAGTGGTTGCACAATCGGAAACCACTTTGTTCACAATTTAAGATTTCATACTGTGGTGAACCGCATGCTTATTCTGCTTTCAGCACTTTGAAATGTCAACATTTGGCAATATGATACCTTTGATGACAATAATAGTTTTCGTTGCGTTATTCTACGTCCAACACTGACTAACAAATAAGATAGAAACAATTCATAAACAAACATAAAACGACGGGAAAGCTCGGGAGAGGTGCGACGCCATGGCTTATAAGGAGTGGTGCACAGAGTGTCCCAAGTCGGATGAGGGCAAACCCTTCTCCACTGGCAAAGACACTTCGAACTTCATGACAAATTTCTTTCAATAAATCCCTAAATAGACTTTATTTTACCGAGGGGGCTGAACGAGCTGACACTTTTCTTGTCAACACCCTTGCATTTCTTGGGGCTAGAAAAGATATGTAGCGCACAAGGTAGTCAAGCAGTGTAAATGTTAAAATGGAAAGCATCCTCCCATTAGACACACGCGCCCGGAGACAAAGTGTACGTAATGCATCGGGTCGTATTTGACGTAATATGGAAAGCATTGATCAAAAGTTTAAATGTACCCAAGGGAATTGCCTAGGCCTAGGGAAACGTAATATGTTTGTATTTCTGAGACTTCTTTCTTAAACCTTAAACCATTACGCTTTAAGACATACAGCAAGTAGACTCCCAAAGTGTTTGAAAACTTTGACAAATGTTTATGAATACAACTTGCGATGGCAGTCGAGGAATAAGAATGACCTTTTCATCATCGTTTTCGTACCTAAAAGCTCGCTCTTTATATTCTTCTATCCATTTAAACATCTCTGTGAAAAATTGATATGTGAGAGTTCATAATTGCTCTAAAACATATCAAACTGCATTCAGTCCTATTGCTGTAGCCAAGAAGAAGTACATGGAAAGACCTCCTCTTCACTAATAGATATAGAATAAAAAAAAAAAATACCTGTCCACCTGCAGTTTGTTGATTTATCTCATCTTTCATATTCTATAGCTGACATACCTTACATTTAAACTGAAGTCACTCTAATCTGTCCGAAAGCATTCAAAGTCCGTGTCGAAAAGACATCTATAGAGTCAACTGTAATCACTTTCAGGCGAGCACAATTTTTCCTTGCAGTTAGGTCAATGCCGTGACAAATTGATATTTTATGCCATCATCTCTGGGCCATCTGGCGCCGGTCCTTTTATTAATCCATCCCTTGTCTTTCCCGCCACGATGTGCCGACCAGTAGCGAGCTATCACCAGCACATCTCAACTATTCAACCACTCGTATGCTCGGGCACGGACGCAACTTCGCCCTCGCTCCACTTTCAGATCTCGACACGATTTTTCTGAACACAAGATAATTGTACTTCTGAAAATACGTACACTCTGCCTTGTTTGATAAACGCCAAAAGCACCGGAATGATCAGAAATTGTCATGACCCGTAGACTCTTGTGTTTTTAAATCTTAGGAATATTATTTCATGAATTTCTTTGCCAGGTTTCACTCCTTTCTTGTGTCGAATTTGCTGGAGCGATAGGCGTGATACATACACATCATGTCTCATCATCGATCAAAACAAGTTACAATGAGCGAAATATGATCAGTCATTAGATATCGGATTATATACAGGAGAGAAATCACGTAATACGTCATGTTTGGGTTCATTTCGCAAAATTGTTGTCTTCTTGTTTGCTCAAGCACCCCTTTCTACTCTTACGCAATCACGCACACACGCAATTTAAGAAGAAACAACTGTAGGGTTAAGTAATCCTAAGAGGTAGACAATTCTCTGCTACCAACTTGTCTATTGTTTTAATTTTTTCATTTATACAAACACCACAAAATTCACTCAATATTTACAAACACTGACACGACATCACATGTCTATTGCTTTTCTAAATGGTAAAGAAACGATATCTTTATTTAAAAAAAAAATACAAAAAATACTGTTTCTAATTGTCACAAAGCCCATTTTCCTAGCTATCCCAGAGATGTTCCTGTAGACAGTGCACTTTCGTCTCGGGTCCTCGAGCTTCACTTTGAAGGACCGTATCTACATCGACGTCAGTGAACTTTAAAACTTCTTACCTGGAGGCGCCAGCTGTTGGCAGCAAATGTAATTGTTTATCGCGCTGTAAAAGTCGCGTCGGCATTTTCATTGATTCGAAATTTTTTTTTTTCTCCTCTCTGTCTCAATCCAGCCTCTCTTTTCCCTAATCTCCCTTCCTTTCCCTCTCTCTCTCTCTTTCTCCTTCTCTCTGTTTTTATATAGAAATATAAGTTGATATAGAAATATATAATATATAAACACATACATATACACATACGTCAGTGTGTGTATCTAAATGTTATACATGTTTAACAACAACGGGGGGTGGAGGGAACTGCTGTTGGAAGGGAGAGAGGAGAGAGAGAGTGAGGGAGAGAGAGAGAGAGAGAGATGAAGAGCAATCATCAGATTCTCGATGTAGTATGTGCAAGGTACTCTTGTATTTATTGCAATGTTCGATATAATCGTGTGTTCACTCACACTCGTCGCTAGGTCGTAAGACGGTAGTGAAAACGGACGTTTAGGCGTTTATTTCATACACAATACGTTATGTACATACACATCCATCAATTTTCCCTGAAACACTTTTATTTTACAAACGCCTTAGCAGCATTCTAGCTGCTGCTGAAGAGTATGTTTGTAGATAATGAAATAACTTGAATGTAAACAAAACAAATTCTCACTCACATGAAATTATGTCTGAAAAAGGCTTTCATAAAATTTCTTCTTAAGGGTTGTTCACTTTATTTCATTTTTATTTCATTTTATTCAATTTCAAACAAAAGTTAAAGTACACCTTATACGTCAAGATTCATTTCTTATAACTGCTTTACAGTAGAAATTGTGTATTATGTCATTTCTTATTTTTCATTATCATTGTTCTATTTACTTTCATGTACATGTGTTTGTAATGATTTTTGTCTTTCATAGTTCTTTTTTTTTTCACTGCGCTTTGAGCACATTAGTAATGTGGAATTGGCGCATTATAGGCATCCCGTATTATTGTTATTATCATCATTATTTTCATTATTATTATTATTATTATCATTATTATTATTATTAATATTATTGTTATTATCATTATTATCTTTATTATTATTATTATTATTATTATTATTATTATTATTATTATCATTATCATTATTATTTGTATGATGTTTTGTATGATAGAGAAACATAGTTTTAAGAGCATGCAATCATAATAGGCAAACTGTAACTGAATTTCATAAAGGAAAAGTTGTCAGAAATGGAGGGAACTGCTGAAATACACCACCTTAACTCTCATCATGCACGCTTAAAAGATGTGGTGTATAATAAAAAGTATAACACAACGCTCTGATATATAGATTCAAAGACTTCACGACACTTAAGAAGAAACAAGAACAGAAGGAGGGGAAAATACCAAATGGACAGGTGAATGAAGAGATAAAATAGATAAAACAAATGAAACAAGAGAGATAGAGGCAGAGAAAGAGATGGAGAGAAAGATATTGATATATTCATAGACCCTTTACATAATTATAGTCAACTCATCTCTCCCTCTCTTATATGGACTCTATGTAGATACCATTCACCTTAAAGATTTTTGGCATCTTTGAAACAAAACAACTGCAGTATTCTCTAATGTATTAAAGGTCCTGTTTACCATTGGGAACTGTAATTTGAAAAATGTTCAAGATATCACATATGATGCATATTTGTAGGTCAGTGGTATCATAAAACATCCTACCATATAACCCTTTTTGCAGTAAGGCCTAAAATATAAGGAGATATCACTATTTTTTAATCATTAAACCTTAACTGTAGACTGTTTAGTCTAGAAACATTTTTGTTATAACTATTTTTCATATTTTGTATATTTAACAATACCTAACATTGATTATACTCATTAATTTTTATTTTTTTTACATTGACTGTTTCTTTCTCTGACTTATATTTTAAAACTATTTTGAAGCACCAAAGCCGAGTTTTTGCTTCATCTGCAGTTGGTAAATAATGCCTTTAAAGTATGATGTAGAAAATGTTACAGCGCAGCCATGTATGAAATTTCAGTCATAATTATGTTCATCTGAAAACACAGATTCGTTGTTGGCTTATTTCTTGTGCAATTTTGCATTTAAACTGCTTGTTCATCCATCTGCTTCTGACTGACATGATAGTCTCAAGGTGCTCAAGTGACAGATGCTCTCCTTCCTCTTTTCTCCTGCAGTGTTGTATTCAATCTCAATTCGATATTCAGGAGGAATCATCTGGCACGTTTCTTCATTTGACATGCCGGACAGCAGCGCCTGACAAATTTTAAGCTGGATTATGGTATAAATTCTTGTGTGCAAAAACCACTTGCCTTGCAAACTAGTTTCTATAGATGTTACATATCGAACCAATCATAGATTTAAAAATGGTCTAGAGTCAAGGTAAAACGGTATAAATGTCTGATTGTGTTTGACACTGATGTAAATTAAGTGCAGCAACAGTTACATTATTATATATACATATTTTCTTTTTGCCATTACTTAAGTGCCCCTATAGTGCAGTTTACAGTGATGGAAATTCTGTCATGGTCCCATACTATTCAAACAATTGACATTGTACAATTGAAAGTAAATATACCAGTGAAGAATTGTGGTTTGATATTGTGGCGTTTCTTTTGAAATCTCATTTTAACTGAGGGTCATGTGGACCGGATAAAAACATGAACAATCAATTGGTTGTTAAACATTGCCACTTTGCTTATCCCCACTAAAACCTCTCAATCTCCTCGAACAATATGCTTGAATATTGTATTACGAATTAATATCTTACATAAAATGGTTATATACCCTGAACGAAGGCGAAATGCGAAACCTAAGGAACTTAATCCGACAGGATTTGGCACAGCATTGGGAAGAGATTTGTGTGGCTTTTAGCAGATTGATTTGCTAATGTTGAAATATACAACTGTACCTGTACATCCAAAGCACGCTTACAATTATGTACATTCATACATTCCCAAACGAAAGATTCATGGCTTGGAAGGTTAGATTTAGGCCAGTTGAAAAAAAAAATTGTAGTTAATGTTACTTAACTGAAATCAAGGGCACAATATCTACAATGTCGTCAGACCGTAAAAATAAATGCTCCTATAGCAGAAGGCGTGCGCAAGTGTTTTATCTATAATTTTGAATATCAAAGGATGAAATTTATTTCCTGATTTGTTTTGCTTGGTTATACAAACATGAATCAAATTCAGACTTTAACTCCAACAGTGTAATTCTTGATCTTAAAAGCCAGCAGTGTATTTAACTTCCACTTTAACAAATATAAGTCAATGTTACTTGAATAAACAAAATTTCCGTAGCAGTTTTGCGGCAATACTTGGGACAGTCATTCATGATGAAATACGGCCTTGCTTTCAATTTTCTTCTGACGCTAATGTCCTGTCCTACCAAAAAAAAAAAATTAAAATCACGACTAAAATTGAAGAGTTTGAGTATCTGTTAGGACGCCATGGCACTCACTGGTGTTTCACAAATGTCTTCTAAATGCGGATGCACTGTGCCATTTAATAGGGATAACTGGGAATTGAAAGTCCCACAAAAGCAAAGTAAACACGTCTCTACCTCCATAAAATGGTCATAATGATACCCAACGGCAGTTTAAGCAAGAGACATTTGCGCATCAAACGCATTAGAACTTCAATTTCGGGCTGTTTTATTTCTCTCTTTTTTTTTCCGCAGCCAGCCCATATTTGTGTTAACATTTCAGTCTACTCTGCTGTGCAGAATGAAATAATGCGAGCATTTAGTGGCGCGAAGTCGATAAATAGCAATCTTTCGTTTAAAGTGGCTATGGCAGTGTTTGTATTTCACATTATGTTGTTGGTGTAAGAGTCCGTCCAATCTAGAATGCAAGAAAACAATAGAAGAAGTCAATTTATTGTTTATGAAAAAGAATGGCTCGACTTTCAAAAAAAAAAAACACAACAACGTTGTATTTCTTTCAAAGATACGACGAAGCGATGCAGGGTTCAATATGGTGTTATCATCCATTCTCCATTCGTGAAGATAGAAGCATTCAGATTAGAATACAGTAAATACTAGATAAACAGAAACAAATTTGACCTAATTAAGTAATTGTAAATTCTGTGACGTAATAGCCTATTTCACTTAATACCACAAAGTCGGAATATTAAAGGGTACAAGAGACTATCCTGTTGCATGTTAGTATTTTACATGACCTCCAATTTGTTCTATTCATAGGTTTTATTTCTTCTCCTCATCTATTTGCTAGAAATTGAACTTGGCAATTTCAGCCTCCCGAAGTAATAGTGCCAATATTGGAAAATTGGTTTCCATCTCCTGGAATAGATTTACAATAATGGTACCGTCAGAACATCAAGGCTAAATGCATTTCCGACAGCCTGTCACAGCGCATCTAGTTATTCGCAAATACTCGTATTAAATTGGAAAGCCGTGCGTCTGCAAGACACTGACGAGGTGGAGTCGCCTTCGAGTCCGCCGTGCAGTGCGCGACGAGGACCCCACTTCTTGGAGTCGAAGAAGTTCATGGGCCTGCCGTTACGAAGCAAAGCAAAAGTGACTCATAAAACGAGACTCGGCATCCAATAAACCATTATTGGGAAAGCTAGTATCTATAATATCTAGTATCTACATGATTCCTACTCGTAAGCAGTTCCAACTGTCCTCTAAAAACGCTTTGTCTTCTTATTATGATTCCTTGATAGGTTTAGTGATACGGCCTCCACGCCATATTGTTATTGTGACTTCGCAGATGGCATCCCCCATTATCCACTGTATTCAAGCATTCCTGCAATGCGGAAACGTTTTCCCCTTGTTTGAGCAATATCGTACAGATCTTTTGCGATGTTGTTGATTGCTTCGTATTGGTACATCACATTAACAGCCACCGGACAATCCATCCATTTAAGTGCTCACATATTCACTTACCCGTGCATTTTCATGCCTCCTTCGGGGTTGACAGAAAATACAGCTTGGACATGTTTTCTACTATATTATGTACTGTTCAGCCAAATCACTTATTAGCCTGAAAGTAATCGTGAATAGATTTCTGCTCATCTCGTCTTTGTATGTTTGTATATCTCCCTCAGCTTTCTGCCTTTCTTTTTTTTTCTTACTTTTTCTTTATTCATATCAATTCATCAATCCTCCGTTTATCCCATCAGATCTACCTATTCGTCTCTTTGATTTTCTTACTTCTTTCTTTTTTTTTTCTTACTTTTTCTTTATTCATATCAATTCATCAATCCTCCGTTTATCCCATCAGATCTACCTATTCGTCTCTTTGATTTTCAGAGTTTTCTTGTTTACATCTTTGTAGTCGAAAGAGATGAAACATACCGTATGATTGTATCTTGTCTGTTTACATGATATTTTTGAAGCGTATTTTCTGTTGTAGTTTGCAGTCTTTATTATGAAGCTTTAGCCGCCGAATGTGTTCATTATTTTCGAATTTTCTTGTTGATTTAAAATGACCTCAGCGTGCAAATTTCAGGTCGTAAAGATATTGCAATTTCGGTTGTTAGTATGATATCGCGCCCTACGTTATGAAAGGAACGGGTGGAATTCGGCCAACAGGCGCGTTATTGGAATCTGACTGATCGGAGGCTCACATTTGAGCCCAAACATTCCCCCGTTTTCAATATTGATGCGACCTAAACGAGCCAGTTGTGACGTTGTTCTCCACATACTAGTAGTCGCAAAATGTGTTGTATAACGAAGAAAAGCAAAAGAAAAGAACCCGGCTAATACGGGGTTGAGTAAGCCATCTCTATGAGAGATCACACAGCTGTTCTGGTCTCTTATATATTTTGTCAAGATTGCCCAAATGCAGGCAATAAAGTGCCTTCGAAGGTTATAGCAATCAAGAAAGACGCAACAGCACAAACAAGAGTGTCAAATGCAGCATGCTGACCATAATATATTTATATGTTACTTATTGATATAGAATTCTGTTAAGGTCTGCAATAAACACAAAAAAAGCAAAACCAAATAAACATACATCGGAACAAAAGCAGGTTGATGGCAAACGTCATCGTTCAACCACGGCCATATCATATTACATTATGAGATAGTAAACCTCCTGTACAGTTTTTCACTGTATTTCACTCAAAACTGGTTGAAAACGATCATATGCCGAATTTTTGTCAAAAATGTAATATCATACAGTTGGAAAGAAAATATTCGAGCTAAAAAGTGAGTATGGGCAATATAATACAATCGTTTTCCGTAGTCGAAATGAAAGTGATGGCGGAGAATATTGTGAAGTATCACATCACGTCATACAATTTTCGAGAAGAAAGAATGTGATACTATAAAAGCTTTTTGAAGTCAAGTAATAAGATCTAACATATCTTCAAATAGAACATCTCGTAACAATTTTTCCCCAAACACATTCATTTCTCTTCTTCTTTAATCATCAAGAACAAGTACTTACGCTACAGTTAAAGCATTAAAGCGATTTTAGCATTTGCATTCTATGTTGATTTGTTTAAGATTACTGTTAAAAAAATTAAACCTGAATGCTAATTATTTAGGGGAGCGGAAAGAAGAAGGTATTAAGTTTTCATTCATAAAATTGTTGTACTGTTAATTGTTTTCAAATTCAGATTAACATTCAGATTCCCATCTGTACAAAACAAGACGGCTTGATAGCCCATATTCAGCTGCACTATTATAGCGGTGCTGTTCTTCCACAAGCACCAGCTGGTGTATGATTCTGTGTATTTGGGGCGGACTGGGCCCGTTTCATAAAACAAACAACATAACAACGTAACAAAAAACATAAAACTCAGTGACAAGTTGTCATAGATGTGACAAGCTACTGAAATCCTTGTATCCGATTGGCTGAGAGCAAATTTGTTATAGAAATGTGACAGTTGTCACTGATGACAAGTTTTATGGAAACTGGCCCGAGCAGCTGGTCATGCACCCTGCTCGTTGCGACGATTGAATGAAGTGGGATCTTTCACGTGGGTGGGTTGTGACTCCACACAAAGGATGTCCATTTTAAGTCCGATCTGAGAGACAGAGTGTTTTACCTTTAGAGTATGTATAGGGGACGACATGATAACAGACAAAATTGCTGAGCAAGATTCACCGGGATTCGAGCCCAAGCCTATTGATTGCAAGGTAGATACTCTACCCACTGAGCCACCTCGCCGCCTTTTTTTAAAAAAACATTAAAGTGAGTCTTCGTGACGCTTGTCATAAGAATCGAATATTTTCTTTTGTCTCCACACTTGTAGCCAATCTATTTCCCCCTCGTTATTGTTTTGTGAATTATATCATTTACTTGCTATTGTTCCTAGTTTCTTTGTTTTTTCCTTGCTTATTTTTTATCTTTTCTATGCTCCTTTTGTAAATATTTCTTTTCTATCCATAGCCCCATTGCTTGCTTTAGTTGTAAAATATGTGTTGGCACATTGGGTGCAACATGCACTACATTGAGAATACCCGAGAGTGCGCTGCATCTCCACTGAAATCACGAACGCAAACCTGTGCATTATTTGTTTTATAGAATTAACCATAATAATCAGCTGGTAAAACTATGCATTACAATGCACTGGAGCCCATCTCTGATCGGACGTACGTGCCGACGGGCGTTTGAATCAGGCAATACATGTAATATTGTTTGGGTTCCTGCCGCATCCACACCTGCACAGAGCAATCGGTAATCTGTCATAGAGGATAACGCAGAGTGTGGTTATGCTCTCTACTGTGCGATTTTTGCACGCCCCTATACATTAGGGAAAAAAGAGCACACGTGTCTCATTTCAGCTATTCTGATTGGTTACATTCGTAAACTCATATTGTAAGACTTGTCATAGTCTCTCTCACTCTTTCATGACTATGCTGTGTGAAATAACAATATAGGCCTACTAAATGGCGTCATCTTTAAGATTATTCATTGATGCACAAAAAATGTTTATCATATCAATAAGCATTTGTAGAGAAATGCGATAAGACAGTTTGTCATGCGCTGGAGTAATTAGACATTCATAGTAGTTTTGAACGTTATATAAAGTCCCATATACACATGTACTTCTATTCCCTTTTTTCTATATGTTGCTCTGTTGGTGTTTTATCCAATAACATCAAAATATTGATGCCATATCTATATGTACTTGACTTTTCACGATCACATTTATTAACCTCCTCGATACGTCGAGTCACCAATAAATTCGTTGTATGACAGTTGATAATGCTCGGCAATTGTTTTGTTTATACTGCGGTACGTCCTGCTTAAGACAAAATACAAAAAGGCAAAGTCATCAATGACGTTCATTGAAATTGTGAAAATGAATTCAATGATCTGAACGGATTAGGCGAAACAGGCAAAATATCGAGAAGTTTAAGATCAACATCTTTAGGATCTCGAGGTTGTGCCTGTGTGACGGCTAGAAACTGAAATTCGCGATCTAAACTTCCAGATCTTTTGCCAGCATGACCGCGCCTAATACTTAAAAAAAAAAATGTGCTTGTGCGGCTTTTCATTGTGTGTATGATTATCCATGTCATACAAACGCTACTACCTAAAAGATAAGCAAAGCTTTGAAAGGGTTATCATTTTGCGCAGTGGTTCATGGGTTGCCGTGAAGACAACAATGAATACCTTTCACTCTTCTGCCTTGCCATCCTGCACAACAGTCACTCCCATTGCTTCGCTCGTTTACCATCTAAAATAAATTCGCATCGACTGGGAGGCGAAATAATCAAATCTATGTGAACCGTACCTGCAATCTTCTGCTCGGATGAGCGCATTATTCTTTTCTCTCTTAGTTTGCTAGCGAATCATTATCAGTGTAAATTTCTGTGTAGATATGACAACAAACATGTAATCAATGAGACCCTTTTTGAGTGGAAAATGTGTCGCGCCACCTTCGCTTTCATAAATTTGCATCAACTTACGAGTGCGCGTCAAATTTGGTTTTGTGTAAAAACAAATGCATAATGCCACTGCCGGCGAAGAGTTAATTGTGTTCACACAGTCTTGGAGTTATACAGAGAGACATCCGAATCGTAAGAGCCACGACCTTTTAATTTTCCTCTTTCTACAACAGCAGCCTGGATCATTTCCTACCGATAATATTGTGTTTATTGAAAACTTGCATAGGAACTTTTAGCTTTGTACGTGTGTATGTGCGTGTATATGTTTGTGTGTATGTATGTTTTTGTGAAATATTGGAATACAAACCTGTATACTCTATAAAAAAAAAGAAGCTTGATTTAAATAAAATATTTGTTGAATAATTCTCGAAATATTGTGGAAAAACAAAGCATACAAATCTTTATAGATATTCCTTATCAACCTTTCAATCAATCAAAATATAAAACCAGTAGCCACAAGAATAAAATTCATTTCCGTATTCACCGTGCTGTTTGTAGGGTAATGATAATGAACTGTATTTTACAGGGGTCAACATAAAAGCAACAGATAGTAAAGAAAAGGAAAACATAACAATACAAACGGCATTAATGAAATAGTTACAGAATCATTACTGTTGTTTGTTTACTCCAGATAGCATCTTCAGTATTGGGGTCTGTTCTTCCAAAGGACTCTAACAATAGTCCCATCTTTGTAAGGCATCCATTCACACTTACAGTTCGTTATTCCAAAGGTTCGTTTTTTCCGAAGGTTCGTAATTCCGTATGATCGTTAATCCGAAGATAATAAGAAGGTGCGTACTAACGAACTTCTTAATCACGAACCAAATTAACGAACCTCCTTTCATTTTTGGATTAACGGACCCTCGGAATTACGAACCTTATGTCGTGTTCGGATTTATGAACCTTCTTTCATTTTCGGATTAACAAACTCCGGAACAACGAATATTCTGAATAATACATCAAATGTTCTGATTAACGAATCCTTTTTAATTTTCGGATTAACGAACGTCTAGGTAACGGGAATTTATGTGTTTAGCAACCACGAACCTTTTGAATAACGAGTCTCACTTCTTTTTCGGATTAACGAACCTTCGGAATAACGAATCTTCTGAGTAAATGTTCAATTTAACGAAAGTCCAGGTAAAGGAAATTTATGTGTTTTTGGAACAAAGAACCATCTTAATAGCGAACTTTATTCAGTTTTCAGATTAACCAACTTTCGAAATAAGGAACATTACTCTGTATTTACGGGGTCATCCCACAAGACCGACACCCACGAGTCATACAGCCCACGAGACATACAGCCGACGAGTTCGACATTGAAAAGAGGTCCACGAGTCATTCAGGTCACGAGTCATACAGCCCATGAGTTCGACACTAGGTAAAAAGAGCCCACGAGTTCGACAGATACAACACGGGGCTTAATGTGTCGGTCTCGTGAGCCTTGTTAGCTTAGTGTCGAACTAATGGGCTGTACGACTCGTGAGCTGTATAACTCATGGGCTGTATGACACGTGGGTGCCTGTCTCGTGACGTGCACCGGTATTCACGCACCGGGATGAAGAGGGGCATCATTTTGTATTAAAAAAAAATCTCACCAATGGACTTAAATATACCCAGCAGGTGCGAATGCAGGACTTCCTTTGTTTGAAGGTTCTGACTCTTATAGACACCTACTGCTAGTTCAAGACGTAGTTTCAGTTGAGAGCAGGTATTCGTTCTGCTTGAAGTTACCTCGTCTTTTAGTGTCAAACCAGATCTCCTCACAGGACTTCCAGTTTGGTAATAACGGAAATATTTTCGATATACCAAGAATGATGTACCAGAACAAAATAGAATGCTTTATTAGCCTTTTCATTCATTCATTCATTCATTCATTCATTTTTCATTTCCAACAGATATATACACATTACAGAAATTGAATACATAGATTTCATCATAATACAAAATAAAGGATAAGTTTACATAAAAATTGTAAGTATACGAAAATGTTGGAAATGAGGAGGAATGCTAAAAAGCTGGGATTGTAGGGTGCATTCCCCCCACACGTAATACAAGAAATTAAATGATCGATTGACTGATATAAATTGAAAATGGATGAAACAAAGAAACTAAGACAAAAAGACCTACAACTAACCTAACTATAATCCGAAACAAAAACCCTGAACAAATCCCTACACTAGGTCGCTGTCATGCCGAAAGAGAGGAAAGAAAGAGAGAGAGACAGAGAAAGAGAGAGAGAGAGAGAGAGAGTGTGTGTGTGTGTGTGTGTGTGTGTGTGTGTGTGTGTGAAACTTATTACGTGGAGTGAAGATAAAAGACAAAAAAAGAATAGAAGAAGACTATAACAAGACGAGAGGTAGTGGATGGATGGAGCCGCTTAGCCGTGATTTCAACAGAATATAAGGTTGGATTTTACACTTCTTTGCAACCAATAAAGGATCAACACAATTTTATTTTTCAATTTCATTAAATTAATATACAAAATAATATTTCTTATAATGATATTTAGATAAATTCTTGTAACTGTTCAAAATATATTTCTTCAGATTACTCTTAAAAGAACTTAAACTTGGGGATGCCCTTAAACTGTTACAGAGGTTGTTCTAATATTTAGGTCCAGTAAATGTAAATATAGATTGTGTAAACATAGTTTTAGTTAAAGGAGGGAGCCTTGCTCCCCCCCCCCCCCACCACCCCCTCTCTCTCTCTCTCTCTCTCTCTCTATGACGTTAAACTGTCTCGTCATCTGTGCCAATATATAACAGTTTCATGCAAGAAGGCTATGTTTGCTTCCCGGGTTTAGTATTGAACGATATGGGTTTATGAATATGTTTTGTTTTGCTTTGTTTTGTTCTGTTTTGTTTTGTTCTGTTCTGTTCTGTTGTGTCCCGCTTTGCAAACATTTCAAAGACAATATGAAAGATTGTATCTCTGAAATTTCCAAGTCAAAGTCGTTTTTTTGTGTGATGATTCTGGTACGAGTCAGTTGTAATACTATTCATGTCATAAAATCTGATTGAATCCTGGTGGCAATAAGATAACGCAAAATGCACTTTTCATCATGCAGACTTAACATCATATTTTATTTCGCTTCAATGTTCTACATAAATTTCTAAATAGAATAAAAGTAGGATTCATCTTTAAACAGTATTTTTTAAGGCTAGAGAAACAGTCACAGGTTTCGTAGCAAAGTAATCAGACTTTTTAAAGTGAAATACACAGTCGGTCTCCCTCTGTCTTTCCATAAAGACACGAACCAAAGTAGGGAGAAGAAAAAGGAATGAAATTCATCGCCATCATGTTTGAGCAAAGCGATGATCAAGAGCGGTGGAAAACGCATTCCGCTTGAAATTGTCGCGTATGGTTTCGCTCTCCACCCTGAAATCGAATCACCTACGCCCCGTTAACCGTTGAACCAATCACGCGACGAGAAACACTTTACGTCACTCCCGCGCACAAAGTGGAGAGATTCCTCCTACTTCTTTTCTTTTAAGTTCTCTCTTTACTTCTCTCACCTCCTCTTCCTTCATTTCCCTTCCCTTGACTGCTATCCTACATGCTAGAAGCCTTGAGGGCAAGTAACCGAATTTTGGACTGCACAGAAGGATACAACTCCGCCGAGATCTCGCGACACAAGCCTTTGCAGATTAATATGGTAACCGTCTCATAACATTAAAGGCGCAGACTAGATGGTGAAACGAGGGAGGGAAAGACACAGTTTTTTAACCAGCCGCTGCCACAAGGTGATTCAATAAGGATGATTAAATTAAGATTACTGTGAATTACACTACAGTGAATCCATGCTGATATGAACAGGCATTGGCTTAAAAGGAAATGTGGCAGTGACCTGTGTTGTAGTTCGGTCTGGTGCACTCCCAAACCACCCATCTTCATAATCTGTCTCTTCCCGCAAAATCATGTTTCAAGATGATTTTACTCCTGAACAACTATGTGAAATCTAGCGGGAGAGTGTGGCGACGAGATATGTACATTGAACTTTAATAGCAAAGAAAATATATAATCCTAGGACTAACGTCCTATCCAGAGTTGTAATTCTGGAAGACTCCTCAAGTATAAGTGCAAGCCCGCGTTCCACTTCCTCAGCAGATATAAGAACCTTGACGTGTGTAGATGTGGACTGAATTATGCTTTAAACTTGGCCAGCAATCTTAAAAAAGTTCCAGCAGTCCTAGGATGGTGTTTGACATGTGTGTGTGTGTAGCTCGTAATGGTTGTTTGCTTGTATGAGGGAAGTAGATTGGTTGAATGCATACCTTGCTTCTCTCATGGTCGAATTCAGTTTAGGCGGGAAAGACTTCTCTGTCAATTCCTTGCTTCTCTTTACTGAGACTCCTATCAGCAAAAAGTTTGACGCCATCTTTTTTTTTCTCTCTAAAGCTTTTGCAATCTTTATGTTTGCTCTGTTTTTAAAGCAGCAAATAGGATCACCCTGTGAGCAAATTTCAAAGAGAAGTTCGAAAGAATCTCTGTTTTTATACGTGAAGGCAACAGCCAGATGTCCACAAATGGAGGATTGTCGAGCAAATAGATAAGTAATAAAAAAAAAACTGTAAATAGGATAGCATTGACTACATCAGTATAAAAATCAATCCAGCTGAAGTTAAATCACATCCATCTCAATAAGTATCAGATGAAATGAAGGAGAGATCGTTTACTTATGATTAAAGGTGAACGTACTCCGGAAGCACACACACACACACACACACACACACACACACACACACGCACACACACACACACACACACACACACACGCACACACACACACACACACATACATAATATATACACATGCGAGATACATGTTCATACTTACCATATCTAAAACATATAAACGAAATAAATATAATAAAAGTCTATTTTGTGTTATCGCCAAAGTCATACGAACGAATTGATTGCGGGCATGCAGTTGTTATTCTTTGTATTCTAGTATTGTACATTCAAGTTATTGAAAAAAAAAACAAGCATACATATTTTCATTACATGAAAGAGATACGTGGAACCCTATGGAACGGATTAGCAGTGATAAATTTCCCTCGCATATGAAGGTCAACATTTTTAAACAATTACTTTTATGAAATCTATAAAAGAAGGTGTGCAAGTTTGGGGTATTTAGTTTTCATTCTTTTTAAATCTAACTTGTATACTTTCTTAACTTTCTTAACTCACAATTTGAGTTCAGATAAGTATGCACTATTCATTGAAGAATTTAAGGCCAAAAGCACCTTCACGTATATGAGCATTTTGATTATCATTACAAGTCGTTACTCTACACCAGTGAACAGGAGTGATGAGCCCCCTACGGACTATATATAAGACCAATCAATACGCAGCCCATAAGAAAAGAAGGGTATTACATCGTTTAATTCAGTCTGAGTGGTTTAAATTCGAACAGACCTGTCTCTCTATGATCCCATTGTGGCAAACTCATAGAAACCGTTGCCAGGAGACGCCGAAAGGAGAAAGGGATATCCAATTCTTTGCTACTCTTTTTCCCCCTTCAAGCGGGGTAATCGAGACGAAATTTAAGAATCTAGACTTGCCACATCCCAAGCGGCACTTAAAAGAAGTCATTTCATTTATTCCACATGTAGTAAACAGTGCATTTTCTGGTTTGAGAACATTTATTTACATACACATTTAATACATTTTTATTTTACATTGTTTATTTCATAGTTCCTACCACGTTTTGCGTCCTTCTGCTGTACATGTAATACCATAAGCATAAATTAACGCTTTAAACCACAAATGTCAATTCTGCAGGTCTGAAGCGTCCGTTACGAAAAAAAAAAAGAAAAGAAAGAGAAGATGACTCCTCTTCAGTTCTTATCAAACTTTGCAATGTTCAGATATTGCTGGTGATATCAGTATAAAAGATTTGACCAACCTATGAATAGGTCTAAATCTAATTATTTAATTGTATGTCATTGGACACACAGATGTACTATGCTTTTGGTGTCTCGCAGTACTTTAGGTAGGGCGATGTTTTCATTATTCTGAAGATTCATCATTCCGAAGGTTTGTTATTCTGAAACACACAAATTCTGTATACCTACTAGATTTCGTTTTTCCGAAAATGGAAAAGTGTCAGTTAATTTCAGACATTTTTTTCTAGCGTTATTCCTTCCCTTCGTTATTCCAAGTGTTCGTTAATCTGAAAATGAAGTGAGGTTTGTTATTCCGAAGGTATGTTAATTCTAATTTTCGGAATAACGAATCTTCCAGTGTTCGTTAATCTGAAAATGAAGTGAGGTTTGTTATTCCGAAGGTATGTTAATTCTAATTTTCGGAATAACGAATCTTCGGGTTAACGAGGAACTATATCCCCTTTGGTCTTCCAGCTGTACGCTCTTCACATTCTGTTCTAAATAGGTTTATAATTTTGGGAATTTTTTTTCGCCTGTCGGAATGCACGAAAGCATCATGAATGTTTCGGTTGCCGTGCTCCACCGATAATCAGCAAACAGTTGTTTTTGTTGTCAAGGTTTACACCCATCTTTTTACTATAAAGACGTTTTGGCACACAATGACTCTCTTGTAATTGAAGATCGCTCAATCTATCCCTCTCTTTAATACTTGTTTTCAAACTCAACTCTATTTCCATTTTTTTTCTACTAGGAACGGCAAAAGCTGAAACGAACAAGAATGATCTGAGCAGATTGGTCGCTGGACAGTGCCGCCATGCTCGAATAGAAATGGTTTAAAAGAGAAGTACAAAGCTCCAACTCCCGCTGGACGTCACTTGATACATCTCGTTATCAGAAGTCCTCGGGAAGAGACGGCATTCGAGCCGTCAAAACTCACCGCTTCTAATGGCCCCGTGACCGAAGAGCGCAAGGATTCCTTGCTGCTGATGGCTCCTCCCGTCCTACTCGGTGAATTTGGAAACCTTCAGCCAGCCGTTTGATAGTAGACGGAGCATACATATTGTGCATGTCGCCAGACCACCAGTAATGGGACACGGATATTTTACGCATTGTTTGTCTTCGCTGCAGAGTATTGCATTTTGATTAAGCACTGTTTGTGGTTGTTTCTTGCCCAACAGACATACAAGAAGACATACAAACACAAACCTACACACAAGCACGTACAGAAACACATACCCTGACAACACAGACAAACTATGCCTTACAAACACGTGTACATAATAATTGATCCAATTGCCCCGTAAACTTTGTTCTTTCATCACAGGATGAACTTTTGCCTAAAATTAGAATTGCAAAATGTATCGAGATTCATCGTATAGGTGAAAAAGCTACCCATGTTTTTCAATTTGTATTATAGGATTTATTTTACCTGTCTTTTATATCAGATGTATTTGTACCCGATAAATATGTTTCAAAATGTATTAATAAATTAGTGAATATAGACAAAATAGATAGGGTAGAGAACTTCTTGTCTTTAAGTCATGGTAAAACTGTTGTCTGACGAAATCTATATTAAACGTTTTCAAAATGATAGCACGTTTTCTGTACTGAGAAATAATCCTTACAATATATGGGACATTTCGTTCGTTATGTAATGTATTCTGCAGTTGCCAAGAACAATACACAAAATGCAGAATGATACACAAAATACTCAATGACTAAAGGAATTCCTTCCATCGATATGCGAAAAGTGGTTTACAACTAGTTCTTGACAGTTCTACACGAATAGCTCCAATCTCTCTACTCAAAATCTCTCAAATTTCTCAAAATATTTACTAATGTTATGTCCTCTACTGAAGCATTTTGTTCTTTGATGCATTTATCACCTTGCAAATACCTTGAATGTTATCATTTTTATACATCTGAAAAACTATGTCTCCTGGGAATTATTACAAACGTGGATTAGACTAATAATCCAATTCATAAATAGTTTTTCGATGAAATCAATGGTGTACTTATAATGACCATTTCTGATGCTGATGATGTAGAAGTATAGAATTTTCTTGCAAATATTCAACGATAATTACTTAGAATTTTTTCCTTTAAAGTCTTCTTCTTGTAAGACAAAATATCAGAATCTATGGATAACAACTGATTTACTCAAGGTATGCCGCACACAAGACTATCTACAAAATCCCATCGATTGTCGCAAAAAAAAAAAAAAAATACCATATATCGCAATCTTGTAAAAATCAGTGTTGCGGTATAAATAGTCTATTCAATGAGTTGAAAGATAACATGAAATCAGCAAGATAATTTATAAAGAACATTTTCGATAACAAAGTATTGAAAGAATGATGACGAGAAAATTCACTCGACATGCTCGAAGTTGAATATAAACCGGTGGAAGGTGGATTAACCTAAGGGTCCATGCTTGGACCCCTGTTACTTTTGAGATAATCAATGTTTTATCACATTCATTTGCAGATGATGCATGTGTTTTTGTAAAGATAACAATACCCAAATCTCATTTAATTGTTTTGATATGCAACAAAAACCAAATAACTAGATGAAAGTAGATGATTTTTTTTTCTGCATTCTTCGTATTTTGTATGTTTTAAGCATGATTTCAACTGACGATGTTACTTTACATACATCGAACCTTTGTTATACCTATATACAAGGGATCGCTAGTAACAAGTCTCTATCATGTACTTTTCTAACTCCGCCACTAAGATGAGGCTGTTTGTGATCCGTCTGTGTGATCAATATCGTTGTTTTAAAGCATTTATATGGAAATAAATGACAATAAATATATTCGATATAGAGGTCTTGTATGATCTCTATATAATATGTATGTATGATCTCTATATATGTATGTATGAACTCTATATATCTTGGTGACAATGATGATGGTAATGATGATTGTGGCATGCTCAAGCCATTTACATTAGTTTCCATTCAGCCTATTACTGATTTGAAACAATTTAACCATATTCATTCAAGTAAAATATTGGTAAGTTGAATGATCAACCAAACAACACTGAACTGGAGAGCATTTCTTGCTTAAATGTGTCATGTCAGTGCACGTCATTCTCAAATGGGTTTTATTCATGCATTCGTGACAAACAGAGGCAGTTTAATTTGATGACGTCATATGATGCTGTCAAAATGACTGCTTTTCAACCCGGACTCGAGGCATAAAGTACAAGTCATATCCAATACAATTTAGGCCCACATGAGGGCCTACATGCTATTTACATGTCCACTTTAACGTAAGATATGCTGGCTACCTAATAGAATTCTAACCCAATTCATATATGCGTCGAAATCACGGCGGTGGAAGCTAGCTCTTTTTAGCTCCTGTTTCATAGATAGTAAAGAACTACTGAAACACCGCCCGTAGTTCATACAAACAAAGTTGCTATGTCACGAAATCACCGTCGGCAGTATGAATGAAATATAAAGCTGCAGACAAATTTCCGCGTAGGTAGATTTGCATCATAAACTAAGAAACAAAATAAAACACAACGAAACAAAACTTGTGTGATATCGAGATTTCAGACACAAGATATAAGAATGAATACGTCACTACTGGAAATAAAATCGTACAACTAAAGGCATTCGACATGGTTTTTGACATTGTTTGTGTCTATTTTGATATTATCCCTGCTAACCATTCTAAACTCGAGGGATTCGAAGAGTTTTTCTTTTAGGTAGCGATCTAGTTGTTTTAGGTATCATCCCGCCAGGCACGACTATCCGATAGTGCGCTGTGGAAACATCGCCACTTTAAGAGATTTACCAGACAAATGTAGCTTCCTGTACAGACGTAATAAAAAGGTAACAAGCCCTCTGACTTGTATAATATCTGCAAGGTATCTTTTTACATATGATACGAATTTACAAAAACAACAACAAATGCATGACGATGAGTTACGTGAGATGCATTTGGCACCCTACATTTCTAGATGTATAGTACCTCTAAAATTTCAACGGAATGCACACCTTGTTCTGATTAGACAACACATATAACCGTAATGAATATCACACTATTTCTTCAAGGAGTCTTGCTAGTCCTATTACAGTAATATCATTCCTGACTAATAGTTGAGATGTATCCATCCACTTTCGAGACTTTGAGACCACAACAATTTGTTGGTTTAATTTCAGGAGGAAAATGCTGATCATGGTTGTTGTTGCTGGTTGATTCCATTGCAACGAGGTACATCAGTTCACGGTGTGATAAATGTCATAGTTGCAACTGATTGACAAATTGCCCTACATCGACGTAAATAAGCACTGAATTGATCAGTGTCTTAGTAGTAGCCATGATAAAAAATCATGGGCTTACATACTCGAGCAGGATTCGAACCTACGACCTCCTGATCACCGGACAGGCATCATCTCCACTAGACCACCGAGCTTTCGCCCGACAGCAAGTGTTTGTTCTAATCCTTATAGCATGCAGCGGGTACTGCTTTTGTTATTCAAATTCATGAAATTCTTCCGTCGAGATGTTTTCATTGCAACTGATTGACAAATTGCCCTACGTCGACGTCGATGTAGGGCAATTTGTCAATCAGTTGCAATGAAAACATCTCGACGGAAGAATTTCATGAATTTGAATAAGTGTCATAGTGTTTAACGTTAACTTCACATAGCCATACATACACATGCAAAAAACAAACAAACAAACAAACAAACAAACAAACAAATTCACTTTGTCTGTATTGTCCCTGTATGCACTCTAGGAAAAATAGGTTCAACTTTGCACCTTTACGTGTGTCACAATTGTAGCACATTTAGGGGTGCAACTTTGCACCTTTCAGACCAGTGAGCACATTTCTGGTCTGAAAAGTGCAAAATTGCACCCGTGTAAGTGGTCCCAGTGTGTCACACGTCAATGTGCAAAGTTAAACTTTTTTTAGAGAGTGTTTACGCGTATTTTTCTGATTTCGAGACTTCAAGTATTGTTCAAATCCACAAGCTTTCCAATAATTATTAAATTGTTCCACTTCATGTCCACAGAACTATCACAGAAAGGGACAAGATACAGATATATCAGAGAACAAAGTTCAATACACTGCTCGGCAAGGAGTTGAGACAATTAAAGGCATACAGGAGGTACATATTTTGATTCACTACATTATTGTCTAAGGATGTAAACAAAAACAAACACAAACAGACCATTTTGATTCATCAGCAGAAAATGTTATGAGTACCCGCAACAGTTTACTTCTGCTACATATTGCAAATAATGCTCTAGACTATTTTGATAATATTGTACAATCAAGATTACACAAGCTAAAAACCAACCTTATATGCTCCTGACCTTTTTGTGTCCGTTTGGCTCATTATTCAGGAACGAAACTATACGCCGCAATACTATACAGAAATATAGTATACTCTTACGTCCATATTTATACTTAATATCTAAATTACTTTGGCGATTTGAAAACGATGGGATTCCACTTTACCCAAGTGCCTACAAATCGTAATGATGACAAAGACTTGAGTTTATATTTCGTGGTAATGTAGACTGCCAGTTTGCTCTCTGCAACTTTTGTAGCAACCACTTTTGAATTTTATAAGACCAAAATCATCTGCCGTGAGTTTACCATCTAGGTTTGAATGTTCGATACAATGGGTTCCTTCACCCGTTAACCTGCCTTTTGTTTGGCATGCAATTTACCTGAATTTGTCACAACTTGTGCCCTACACTGCTTTTTATTGATCAGAGAAATCAATAGTATGAAATATAACACAATTCATGCACCACTAATCATAGAGAGCAATTCCCGTCGTACTTTTGACATGATGTATTCAATAACTGTGTCCAAGTCTTGCTGCGACAGGCAAAGTGGTAAGACAAAGAGTGCAGCTCCAATTAACCTTGACATCTTTATTTTACATCCATCTCGTTGATTTACAAGTCGATGTAGTCTAACAACTGTGTACTCTGCTCTCCGCTCTCGCGCAACAATTATGTCAGCAGCTCCCCGAGGAGATGTACTTATCGTGCACGAATATCGCTACGAGCCAAGCATGCATTTTGTTTAGCTGTACTATTGCACATGAATAGATTTTGTATGATATTTAGTTTTGCGTTTTGAGTGATCCACGTTTCACAAGCTCTCCTTTTCAGTGGGCCACTCTTTTCCATACCCTCTTTTCTTTTCAACCTTGTAAAGTATGGATTGTTGTTCTACTTAATTGTAGGGGCGGATCCAGGAATTCCGTAAGGGGGGGGGGGGGGGGGCTTTACAAAATTAAAGGGGGAGCATGTACCCCCCCCCCCATTTTCTTTTTATTTCTAAGGTAAAGGGGCGGGAGCGCGCCCGGTGATCCCCGCCTGGATCTGCCACTGTAATTGTACATATATCTTTACGATCCATACTCTATTATGTATTTCTTACAAATCCATAAAACAATAGGATTTGTGCAATATAATATGCTTTGTGTTTTCTTTCATTCATTGGTTGGATGGAAATAAATAATAAATGAAAACTTAATTTAATGTTTTGATGGAGAATATGTTTGTAGGGCGGATAAAATGTTGCATCTGTAAGAATATCACGGTATCATACTAATACTTACGTTTTGAATATAATTCAAACCAGTTTAAACTCTAACTTTGGTTTGATATAGGGAAGATTATGCTTTTATCTCTTGACTGTCGAATTTTGAGAGAGTGGTGTATCAAACAGCTGACAATATCGGTTTGTTATGAAGTGATAGTTCTGTCCCCGAATTGGTATTTTATACTTCTGCCGGACTGTGTACAGTGCGGTCATACTTAAGGCATGTTTGAACAGACCATGCAAATCGGCAGCAACTTACATGCTTATAATATTAACACGGCATGTTTCTTACAACCCTTTTCTTCAGGAGTATATACTCGCTTTGTTGGAGTGAGAAGTGCATTTCTTAATTATCCTTCCTTTATTCTTCAAAAGCATCTTGCAATGATTAGATGTATTTTTCAAATTCATGAAATTCTTTATATTTTTTTAATTTTCATTGCAACTGATTGACAAATTGCCCTACGTCGACGTCAGTTGCAATAAAAAGCACCTCGACGGAAGAATTTCATGAATTTGAATGATTACGCAGTGCCCGCTGCATGCCATAAGGATTAGAACCAGCACTTGCTGTGGGGCGGAAGCTCGGTGGTCTAGTGGAGATGATGCCTGTCCGGAGATCAGGAGGTCATGGGTTCGAATCCAGTGCTCGAGTACGTGCGCCCATGATTTTTATCATGGCTACTACTAAAACACTTATCAATTTAGTGCTTATTTACGTCGATGTAGGGCAATTTGTAAACCAATTACAATAGATGTATCTTATTGGTTATTTCTTCCATACACAAATATAATTATGAGTCAAGAAATTGTCATATGATCAAAGGAAATATAATATTTATGTACAGTAATGACAACGAAGTGTTATGACAAAGGTATTGTTTACCTGTTTATCTACAAAATGTTCGAGTTATCACATTCATTTAATGCATAATTATGTGTAGGACAGTTGTATCACAAAGCATCGTACCATATAAAGAATTCGCAACAAGGCCTAAAATATAAGGAGATATTACTTTTTTTTTTCTCAGTGAACCATAACTTAAGACGGTTTATGCTAGAAACAATTATATTATAACTATTGTCCACATTTTTTATATTTATCGATACTTAACATTGATTATAACGAGACTGTTTCCAGTGATGGAGTCATGTGTTTTGTGTATATTTGTTTGTTTAATCTTATGTAAAAGTCCACACATGTATAGATTTTGCGCAGAGTAATTTGTGGGGGTGGGGGTGGATGGGAGGGGGAATAGGGAATGTGGTTTGTAGCCTGTAAGCTCAGGTGTTTTCTTCTTCTTCTTCTTCTTCTTCTTCTTCTTCTTCTTCTTCTTCTTCTTCTTCTTCCTCTTCTTCCTCTTCTTCAGTATGATTTTGTGTATTATGATGTTTTGTATTACGTGATGTTTTTTATTAAGATGCACGGACTTGTTGAAGAGCGGCCTGTGGCTGAAACAAGTGACCGTGTGGAAATAAAATGAATGAATGAATGAATGAATGAATGAATGAATGAATGAATGAATGAATGAATGAATGAATGAATGAATTATACTTATCAACATTTTACATTGGCTGTTTCTATCTCCACCTCACATTCTATAATTTTTTGAAGCACTAAAGCTGGGTTTGTTTCATCTGCGATTAGTAAATAATGTATTTAAAATTCTTCAGGGGTTAATGGGCTGATACATCGTTGAAGCGACTCACGAGGTAAATGCTTTTTATTTAAAAAAAAAAAGATATTGTGATGCTCTTAACTTAAGCTTTGTTAATACAGATAGTAATGACGCTACTGATAATGATAACACTATGATACGAACGGGGATGTCTTGATGCATAAAATTGGTCGATTGATACTGAAAGCATTGCTAGGGACATTTTTACGGATACGGGCTGATAGCGTTTTATATTACACACATACAGATAGTATACAAACAGATATACATACACATATACACACTCATGTATACACACACACACATAATTACATACTTATATTCATAAACATATACATATACAAGTACTATGTACATATCATATCATGTAAACAGTGTCATACACGTTGTGGAACGAGGGCTTCGATCTACAGTATTGTCAGATGTGTGTTCTTGCCTTGCACTAACAAGTATTGACTGATTTGCCTTTAGATTTGTTTTCTGCTCAATGAAGCATCCCAAAGCAATTTTCCTTAATGCAATTGAACCCAGGATTTATGAAATTGACCTATTTCTTCTGACTGATTATTGATTCCATGTAGTGACCTTAGTAATGTACACGGATGAACTTTTTTTTTTCTAAGCAGAGGCTGCATTGATTGCTTGCTTGTTTGTTTTCATTTTCAAGCCTCAAACCCTTAAAAATATCATAGTATTAAATGTATTATTTACCATTTGTAGATAAAACAAAAACCCAGCATTAGTGCTTCAAAAGAGTTCTAAAATGTGAGTCACAGATAGAAACAACCAATGTAAAATGATAATCAGTGTAAAATATTGTTCAATATAAAAAAACGTGAACAATAGAGACAATAATCCTGTTTCTAGCAGAAACCGTTTACAGTTATAGTTTATTGAGAAAATAGTGATATCTCCTTATATTATAGGTTTATTGAGACATTTTTACATGGTAAGTTTTCTTTTTTTCTACAACTTACCTACACATATGCGTCAAATGTGCTAACTCGAACATTTTTTTTTAAATCACCGCTCTCAATGGTAAACAACACCTGCTGGTTATTTTGATAACAATAAAAGCGATATTACTGAATATCTTCTTCGCTATGTCTTCTTTATACCATCCTATGTCCACTGCCAGAGCTAGGAATAGCGTCTTTTTTAGTGTTGTCCATTCAAAATTCAATCCAGTCCTTCGTTACAATCTGCTCATGACATTTTATTTGTTTTATTTATGGGGAGCCAAACAGGTTAGACAAGACACACCTACGCGCGCGCGCACACACACACATTCAAGCTACCGCACTTCATTTGCCCATTTTTGAAATTTGGTGGCCCGACTTTCATTTTTGGTGGCCCCGGGCCACCGTTAGTGTCGAGCCCTGATATACTTGTGTGTTTGTGTGTGTGTTAAATGTATTTAATAGGGTTGTCATGGTATCTTGCTTTTTATGTACTTTAAACAGCAATACAAGAAAAAAACCAGATATGGCACATATCATGACTACACAGTACAGTAATTTTGTACAGAATGACCTTTCGTTGTCATGCTTTTAGTTTCCCATATAAAGGTTTGATTGACGACCTACATCCTAGGTGACAATTTGAGAAAAAAAAAGTGTAGTCAGTTGTTATTGTTTGTCTGTCTATTTTCTTAATATGATATTGCTTTTGTCTCATCAAAGCGACAAGGAGAAGTTATGGTGGTCGCTAGCTGGTAGTTAAGCAAAGGACTGTGTATAGTGTTATAGTGTTATAACCTCAAGGTAACACTCAGCAACACATACGTCATTTATTTGAGACACAACTCATTTATAAAGCCATTTCAACACCAAACGATTTAAGAGGAAGCCAAAAAATGGCAAAACATGCGCCATGTCGAGAAGGTTCTCACCACATGGGTTATTCTTGATTACACGAATCTGCTTATATGTATATTCCTCAGAATAAGTATGCTGTCATCTGCGAGTAGCCTTGCAGACGATAACAATCATGTTCTCCCCCTTCTGGTAATGCGAATATCTGTTAAAGGAGATTTCCGGATGATTTTCATACTAATACTTTTCATTTGAACAAGCGTTAATTAGTTATACTGAGTACATGAGTTTCAGAATTTATTCTGATCGTGATGGAGAATCAGAATGTTTTCAAAATTTGCAATGAATCGGGCAGTGATCCGATGAGGCAGGCTCGTCCGATGAAGATCACGCGCCACACATCTGACACTCACTTGACAGTCGATCAATCAGGTTGGATTCATCAGACTGCGATCCGATACACTTCGGTGGATGACGGGAAGCAACAAACTGCTTCCGATGAGTGATCGATGAAAAAAGAAAATCTTTATGGAAGGAGGATAAAAATTGTTCATACATTCGGTGCAAAATAATGAAATGGGTGCTTTCCGAAGGTGTATACTGATGGACCATTTTGGTCACCTACACAAGTGCATCCTTTGTTGAAACATGATTAATAAATTCTGTACATTGTTTCGACTGGCAAGCTATGCATTATGTCGCTTTGAAAATGTGAAAAGTGCCTAAGCATCTGAGAAACAATGGTTATTTGTGCTCATATGTACACAAGCTAACTCCGAACATACTGATTTGCCTGACGATTGGCAATCGGCAATGAAGGCACTCGGTAAAAACAAAACAAAACAAAACAAAACAAACGAACAAAAACTAAAGTTAAGCAAGATTTCAATAGGCATATATGTTCGTCACCTTAGAGCCTTCAACAGCCAGATCGTTTCTCATTTTATATAACAAGCGTCTCCGTCAAACATCACATAACGTGGACACCTCTGTCCTGTTTACCATGTTTAATGGTTGAAAAAAAAACAAATGAAAACGTATTTTTAATCTGATTGGATACGACGTTTTCAGTGGCTTTGAGAAGTTTGTTTCGTTTTTTTTTTTCAAATCAATTGTCAATTCCGATCCTGACTTCGATGAGGGTTTGCAAATATCCCAAAGATTTTGCCTTTTATGGCTGTACATTATCATGCTATGATTACTAGTACCTTCAAAGTGTGTTTTCTCTCGTTGTCCATACATCAACAAAAGATGGCGCACCTGTGACATCGGCTTTCGATAGGATTTTTTTTTTCTGTCCTGAGAGTTGAGGCGTGTAATTGTTGATATTTGTAAAACGCTGTGCGACATTTTAGCTAAATTATGGCGGCGCCGCCTGAATTTATGGCATTCCTGTCATTTTTCCACATCGAACGCACTCTTGCCTGAAATAAAGAGACATTCTGAGCATCACGTTTATATTTCTCAGCATGAATATTTACACATCAGGGTTAAACTGGCAAAAAAAAGAAAATAGATCTTATCAATAATTCATGTGGACGACTGCAGTTGTTCATCATCAGTACTGATAATATAAAAGGACGCTTCCTCTCAAAGCGTCGTTTAAAAAAAAGGAAAGAAAGAAAAAGAAGACAGCATAATGTTATACAAGACAAGCACTTAGTCCAGATTAGTGTAAGCGTGTTTGTGGATAGTTTCTGGACTAATGGCGTATTACTGATGATGCCGGAGCAAGCTTAAAGCAGCAGTGTTACGGGTGGCATGCAGATTTGGGCCTTTTTGTTTCAGCCGGCCAGACGGACATCTAATGTGCATGTATAACATTTGCGATGATTGAATATGGAAGAGAATACCAATTACTTTTTGGCATATACGTGAGGTCCCTCCCCCCCCCCCCCTCTTTCCCTCTCTCTTTCCTTGCAGGCAAGGTACGTACAAGAGTCACGCCAACCTAAAAAGGTCGAACGATATCCTCATTTTTTGTGTGTTTATTTGTTTGTTTTATTTTCTTACCCACAAAAAAATAAGTAACGGAAAATACAAAATGATATAGATAAAACAAATGTCATGATTTTGTCTTCATTGTCCTAGCAGAAAATGGTAAGTACGCAATTTATTGATGAGCTAACAGATTACTATGATTAAATCAATTATAAAAATAGTAAATACCTATAACCATGAATACGGAAAATCAAATGATGTGTGTCATCAAAACTTTGTTCTTATAAGCATTGTGGCAGAAGAGGTACATTGCGGTATGATCATGGCGGTACAACTATGTAGCTCCATGGTATGATCTACAAATACGAATTCCTTTTTGCAAAAGTAGTGAGTGAAAAGACAAAGTCTTCAAAGAATCATGGTTAAAACAAGAAAAATAGATAAACATCATTTTGGATGCATGATAAAGCTGCTCCCTTGTTTGACAAAGTTTGGACAGAGAGGAGTACGGTTTCAAAATACCAGTTTATCATAGCGTGATGGCAAATTTCCTACAAGGTAAGCAATAGTGTTAATTGTAAGCCTGAGGTTCATTGGTGTTTCGCGATTGATTGATTAAAAGATTGGTGGATTTATCATTAGATTGATATATAAACATAAACATAAATATAAACATATGTTTTGTCGAAAAATGAAATAAACTTTGAATTGAATTGAATTGAACTGATTGTTAATGAGGTATAATAACCGTATGCCTGAGATTCGTTTGTGATTCGCGATTGATTGATCGATGGATGGATAGATGCATTGATTGATTGCTTCATTGATTGATTGATTGATTAATTGATTGATTGATTGATTGATTGATTGATTGATTGATTCATTCATTCATTCATTCATTCATTCATTCATTCATTCATTCATTCGTTCATTCATTCATTCATTCATTCATTCATTCATTCATTCATTCATTCATTCATTCATTCATTCATTCATTCGTTATGCTGAGGCGCAATAACATGTCTTGAAACAAAACTGACCCGGTTTTATTATAAAAGGATCAGCAACTTTTGCAATACTTACGCGGGATACAAAATCAGATTGTTAAGAGCGTTTTTTTTTTTTCCAGTTAAAACATGTTTAGATAATTGAACAACAACAACAACAACAACAACAAAAGACTGCTTGACCCTGACTTCTCTGGTTAGATTCATTATCCTCAGGAATGCATGACTAGAACTACAGGTCGAGGAAGCCAGTGGAATCTTTTTCTTTTCATGTTGTTTTCAGGATCACTGTTGAAAGAAGTTGTTTCAAATGTTTGTTTCAAACTATTCAGGAGGAAAAAAACCAATATGTGATACACATAGACAAGATAAACCAATGAGTTTACTTGTGCCGAAAATCATATCAGGATACAGCACCCAGCTCTCTGTAGGATGGAACCGTTGGTTTTCTCTTCTCTTTCTTTCTCTCTGTCTTTGCATTGCAAATAGGGCTGAATATTCATCGAGGTTGGCTTCGTAATCGAGTGAGGGTCTGGCCGGAATGACATCGGCCATTGGCCCAGAAAAAACCACGCCATGTTAAAGGGTGTGTACAGTTCTGGTCGAGGTGAGGATTTAGCTTTTAACGTTTTGCGAGATATTCAGAAACCACTCTGTGAGATGTCAAAGAGCATGCAGTTCTAAGGGGTATCAAAAGTTTATTCGATGAAAATCGGTTTTGAAATGGCCGAGATATCCAAAACAAAGAGATCCTAATAAAGTTGTGGCATGTCGCCTTTTATTATTAGCACTTTTTGGGATATCTCAGCCATTTGAAAACCAATTTTCATCAAATAAACGTTGAATCCTTCTTAAAATTACATGGTCTTTCACATTTCATAAGTGTCTTTTCATTATCTTACTTAGGAATGCTCAAAACATGAATCCCCACCTCAACCAGTACTGTACAGTCCCTTTAAAGGCCAGAGACCATGATGTCTGTGCACGCACCAGCCTTAAAGGGACTGTACAGTACTGGTTGAGGTAGGGATTCATGTTTTGAACATTCCTTAGTGAGATAATGAAAAGCCTCCTATGAAATATGAAAGAGCATGTAATTTTAAGAAGGATTCAACGTTTATTTGGTGAAAATTGGTTTTCAAATGGCTGAGATATCCAAAAAAGTGCTAATAATAAAAGGCGACATGCCCCAACTTTATTAGTAACTCTTTGTTTCACTCTGTTTTTGGATATCTCAGCAATTTCAAAACCGATTTTCATCGAATAAACTTTTGATACCCCTTAGAATCGCATGCTCTTTGACATCTCATAGAGTGGTTTCTGAATATCTCACAAAACGTTAAAAGCTAAATCTTCACCTCGACCAGAACTGTACACACCCTTTAAAGAGTGAAAAAACGGGGGGGGGGGGGGAAGGGGGTGATGAGATATCTAGGCAAATCTCAGCTGGACAATCAATTAAAAAGACTCGCCTAGAGTCGCTTGGTGTATACATGGTGGTAAGGATATACACCATGATTAGCAAGAGGCTGGTCTGTAACTAAACTCCCTCCAGAAAGTCATCTCGACTGAATCTTGTGTCATAACGAATGTGGTAGGACGGAAGTGATGCCCTCTTTCCCCTGTCAGGTTAGCCCTAGCTTGGTCACATGATGCGCCTTACGTCACTATCGATCACAACGTTCACTTGATTGAATTATTTAGTTCAATGTGTTTGCAGCATCTCAAGGTAAGGACCTCCTCCCAAATTTGTCCCTACAATAATATCTCGCTTGAGATACCCTCTCATCATTTGAGCTACACCCCATCCTACCCCTCTCTCCTCCTTTTTTTTTTTAACGCAAACCCGTTCAAGAAGATAAGAAAAATGCCAAATGAAGTCATCCAACGTCCTAAACGAGAGTTCGTGAATTAAGTTTGACTGGTAATCTCACGGAGAAGACATTAGAGGTCGGACGCAAAATGGGAAAGCGCCACCGAGCAGGAGAACTCGGTAACACCGGGGTGACGATTGAATAATCAGAATTAGTGCGCTCGGAGGTTCCGTGTAAACATGTGTGATGACACGGGTAAAAGATAAATGTCAAGGGGTAATTGAATCATGCACCTTGCTCGGAGAAGCACGGCAGAAGACATTGCAATTGTGGGAGGGGTAGGTGCCAAATAGGAGGGGGACGGGAGTGGGGGGGGGGGACGGGAGTGGGAGGGGAGGGCGTGCATTGCAACCGCAAAGGCAATGTATCACGTACTCAAATTAATCAGTGCGTGTAGGATAAGTGAATGGTCATTCTACTAGCAGGCTGAAACCTAAGGAGATTAATGTTGTTTGGAATTAGGAAATTATCAACCTTGCATCATTGTCGTAACATAAGGCATAAATGTACCGATTGTCAGTTCATTAGCCAGAGATTATTTGCTTGATTCCGAGAACCTTGTAAGTACTAAATCGAGTCTGTTGAAGAGCATTCCATGTCAGTGGGAAACGTGAATGATAAGTTTTTAATTGTCGTCCACGTGGCGCAAAAGGAATGTGTCTCATGTTTGACTAGATTGAAAGAAAGAACATAATTGAGTAATGTCACAGATCTATGATAATTAATTAATTAGGACCGTGTTACTCCTTGTCTCCGAACAGATACAGAACTTCCTGCTGTTGTTTTTTGTTGCCTCTTATCTATTTTGCATTCATCTTTCCCAGAACAATGAGAGTGGCTCTTTCAGCCATGACTTGAAATGAAGGAACTATCACCAAAATGAATTAGTTGCAAATTTAGTAACTATTGGATTTGAAAACTTAACATTTGTTCGACTGAAAAATGTCACAGCATTCAGCCAGTCTTCCTCAAATTTTCAACCATCCTTTTCTGAGTAACAGTACATAAGCTTAGGTACCATCATCGAGTTGCTTCTACCAGCACATGATTTCGTGAGAGATATTGGGGAAAAAAAGAGGAATATATCTGAATACGAAAAGTATTAATGATTAATGGCATTCAGACTTTACTCTACTGGAAACAATACAGTGTCCCACAGTGTGGTCACAGTGTGGTTACATAGTCGACTGTGTAAAAACATATGTGAAAAAAAAATGAACAGTGTGGAGATGATTTTACACTGTGGTTTGGTTTTTCACAGAGTGTTCACATGGTAATGATCTGTGTCACACTGTGAAATGATGATTCGCAATGTGTTCACACTGTTAAAACGCTCGGATTTAACATTGAGAAGAGATTTCACACTGTGTTCACAATTTGTTCACATTGTGTGTGTTTCTCACACTGTGAGACAATGTTTTTTCCAGCAGGGTAAGTCGTCGCATCATGCAGATGGAAATGAGTGATGACATGATTTCATACTGTATCTTCTCCACGCCCTCGTGATTGATTTGACGTGTTGTCATCTTTGAATTATTCACCTTCATATGGCCTGAAACGTCTTTTTCTAGTTTCATTGTATTACAGGCAAGGACGTAGGTTTCACTTTTCGGGGGAGCGTTCAAAAGCAATTACGACGCTTTAGATATATTCCTTGCACGTTTCATGAAATTTTGAATTACATGTACAGCATACACACACACATACATACCTCACACAAACAAACAATAGCAGCATTGTATCGTGCATGTATGCCTATATATAAATGATAACAAAAATACATGTTGTAAAACAAAATTGTTATGTTTTATATGTATATATATATATATATATATACAATACATGTAACACTTTTGTAATTACGCAAGGTGTTTTTCATCATTACAAGAGATTACATCATTTTCTAATCTCTAATCCATTGAATGTTTAATGCTGATATCTAATGGACACGATGGCCTTCCATGTTGTCAATAGACACACGATGAAATTTAGAACACCTTGAGCTGATAGGAGGCCCTGCCGAACAGTCTACTGCGAAGGTGACACCTTGAGTCTCTCGTTAGCTCGCTCCGTTCTCATCCTCATCCTGTCTCCATGGTAACGCTAGCCGCAACATCAGCAGAAGGCATGAGGACTGTGGAGAGATTGTGGGGGACTGGGGATTACTATTGCACGGCGATCGGCAACATAGATAGGCCTCACGGTTCTCCAAAATTAACAAAGAATTCAGTGGCTGAATGAAACAAGAAGATATGAAGATAATGATGACTATGGTGATGATGATGATGATGAACAAACAGTATTTATATATCGCCATTTATTTGTGCAACATTCAAAGGTGCCCGTCTCCAACAAGTTATTGGAAGGGTTCTTTTCAATCTTTTATACGTTGTTAGACGTTTCACAAAGCCTTAAAAATCAATGTCTATAAATGGACACTTTAAAGACCCCGCATATAAAAAGATATCTCATCAGACAATATACTACAAGAAGAGACTCACTGTAGACAGGACGGATTTCATTATCTTGATGTAATCAAAGGACGCTATTTGATGAGTAGTCGTTTTTCAATAATATATCTAATTATCACCGATGTGTTCTCGATGAAGGTCTCTTTTCACATAGAAGCGTTTTATATTTGGAGTACTATCGTCTTTTATAATAATTCCACGGTGTTATCGTAACTGCAAAGCAGTTAAGATGAAAAAAAAAATATCTGTATGAAAAAAGACCTTTCAAGAAGGTTAGTGCCAAAGAACTACAAGAAAAAAAGTAAATTGAATTTAAACGAGACTTCGACTTTCATATCTTTTCATGAACTATTTCTATTGTTGGGAAGGTCATCAGTAAAACAGAGAAAACAATATGTCGTGGATGAAATTGTAACATACTCTATAGAAAAACGAAATTTTAATATCTTGAATCAAATTCAATAAACCGGAATATTCTCATAAGACAAAATACCTATACTGTGTCTCCTCATTATTCCATAAATAGTTCAGGTACATTTGGAGGAGAACATCAAAGTGTGATATCAGGATCTGCGCCTTGCGCAAGCTGTCCACGACCTCCTTTGATGGAAATGACGCCACCACTTAAAGGTTGTGCATGCTTCTTCGTGGCCGAAACTCGTTAAAAATGGGCGTGGTCAACATTTTGGTGCTCCAGTACAACGCTATAGAAGGGCTTGATAGCCACCTTGATAATACAATCCCGTACAATTCGGACGCATACATAGAATGCATTGTCATTAGCTTTTCCTACCACTAAGGCATAAACAATTTCATTTCGTCGCCTTCATTTTGTTTGAATGTGCGTGCCTGCGTGTGCTAGTGTATATGTGTTGTGTGTGCTTTTTTTTTTTCGAGAAACAATTAAGGGAATATACCCAGTTGCTCTGAGCAAAATATCATGTCCCCGTTTGGCGGGCATTTTGCGAGAATATATGTGTCTTAGAAAAAAGAAAACGAATTTCGTTTCTTTGGTTAAAAAAAAGTCACAAAGGTAAGTTTGGCATTATTTTGCACAGTGTTTATGTATAATGCAGTTTGTCTTTGTATAATGTTTTGTTTTTGTTTCTGTGAACGTGAATTTTGTGATATGAAATTGAACGAAATTCGAATAAAGAATTATAAAAACTGTGCGTGTGTGTATGTGTTGTGCGTGTTTGTGTTGTGCGTGTTGTGTGTGTGTGTGTGTGTGTGTGTGTGTGTGTGTGTGTGTGTGCAAAGTTACACATAGGCAGATAGGAATGAGAACTTTCTAAAGCGAATTAAGCACAAAGGGAGTAAAATTATAAATCACATTCATATCCTTTTAGATTGGCAAATGGTATCGAGATGAGCAACTCCAGCTGGCCTGTTATACCTTTCCTTTTCTTCTGCATTTCTCCCTCACATCTCACCTGCATGTAAAACCCCTTTTTCTTCCCTTCCCACTTTCCCACCTGTATGTACAGGCAGCAACCTCCATCAGTCTTCCTGTCTATAATCGCCTCTTTACTTGCAGAAACAAAGCACTCATCCTCCCTATTGCCATATGCTGAGTCTTGGACACTACGTTAAGATGACCAACGTCAATTAGACAACTTCGAAATGAGATACCTTCGAGTAATCCTTGGTGTAAGGATCATTGACAAGATAAGAAATGAGGAAATTAGGCAGATACCTCATCTTAACAACACCATCTGCGGTGAAGTAACCAAAAGGAGATTGCAATGGTTTGGGCATGTAATTCGTATGCCCTCACATAGGATGACATTCCAAATCTTCAAGAATGCCTTTTTCATAAAAAGACCACCAGGACGCCCTCCTGCCCGCTGGAGAGACCAAATCGAAAGAGACTTGGGCATTCCCCTGAAAGAGGCTGAACATCAAGCCCAGGGAAGGCCAAACTGGAGAAAGATCACTCTTAGGAGAGCAAAGGGACACACTATCCTATGCAATTAAGTCAAAGTAAGTCCTAATCCCTTCCCACCTCGAACAGATAGGGGCGGTGATGTGACTCAGTTGGTAGAGCGTTTTCTTCGCAATCAAATGATTTTGATTCAAATCCCGTTGAGCTTCGAGCTGAGTATTGTTATGTGTGACCATGCCTTCGCTCTAGTAAGAGGTAAAAACACTTTGTCATAACCATTTATGGTTAAGAAATTAAATGGATATCCCGTATGCACGTGAAACATTCCACTTTTAATTCATTCGTCGCAAAGAGCAATGTGCATAACCCGATGAAGTGTTACTGCCACATACCCACACAGGTAACTGTCCAATGATGCCGAATCCTCGTGGCTCTCCCCCAGGTGACGTATTGTCAGCAAACAATATAAACCAAGGCATATGGTGTCATACGAATACAAATACCTCGAAGAACAAATACATTTGGAATTATGATTTCTTACGTTGTACTTTACAGTACCTGGTCGACATCTTTATCGCAGTATAGAGGGTAGTCTTTTATATATTTCACATTGGATTAACAAGTAAGCTTTCATCATTGGTGTTTTTACGTCATCATTGGTGTTTTTACGTCAATTCTGCCTTTACATTGAACATATTGTTTTTTCTTCTAGTTCTAATCACTCAATTTTTCTGTTTTCCTTTAGCATTTTCTCCTTAAGCATTCACATTCTCTACTTCAGATTGTCTTTCCTCGAGGCATAACCTTTAGAGTAAAATGGGCACATGATTTCATTAGGGGAAAACGATGTAAAGATTGAACAAAGTGAACGTTAGCCATCATCCGCCGACTTCTATCCGAAAGATGCACAAAGGAAAGCTACCGACGATCATCCGTTGGTTCTCGTCTCTGTTTCATTCTACCTAATGGTACGTAATCCATTGCATCGCCCCCATGCCGTCCCCACCCCCGGAACATATCCAGGACCGGCCCATCTTGCGGCTACCTCACAAAGCGTCTGGTCCCAGGAGCCGAACATTGCGCATTGATGGATAGCATTGAAGAATGATATTTGGTTACCACTAACTGTTAACAAAAAAGACCCCCTCCCTGATATACATATATATATATATATATATATATATATATATATATATATATATATATATATATATATATATATATATATGTGTGTGTGTGTGTGTGTGTGTGTGTGTGTGTTTGTATATATATATACATATATATTATTCTTGCACACATTAGTGATGAGACTGGATAAGGTTACTGCTTGTTCATTAATGCTGGAGTGAAAAGAGTCCTTTTCTTCCAGTTTTGCTGTGAGATTCTCACTGGAGACGCTCTCTCACCTTACGCACTTTCACACACAAATATCATTCGTTTAATCACACACAAACACACACATACACGTACACTCAAGCTCCTGCTCTCCCCGTCGTTTTCTCTTTCACTTTCTCTCTCTCTCCCTCTTTCTCCCTCCTTCCCACTCTTCTTCAAATGCAGGGAAAAGAGAATAAAAATAAGAATAATCTGCGAACCTCGGCTCTAAATCAATTTCATCGTATTTCGACGTTTAATCATGCGAGGAAGTGTGGATCACAACACCGGCTGAGATATGTCCCAAGTGGACTCTACACGCCTCGGCGTTTACTCGTCCCGTGAAAAACGATGCCGCTGGGCACTGAGGCTGCAGCACATGACCAGTTAAACTGGCCAAGACTTGAAACACAACGAATGGTTAGAGACACGAACGTACGCGGGAAAGGTGTGAACAAGCAGGCTAACAAAATAGAGTGCACTGACATCTAAACAGCAAGACTTCGCGAAATATGTCCATACGTCGTATATCGAAACATATATGCCTCTGAGAAAGTGAGTAATAAAGTTGATATACAGATACAAATTTGTCATTCAATGAGCAAATTGGTTGTAAAAATGTTACCTTGGGTGGGGCTTTAAGCACTCGAGAAGCTAGGAAAGAATAGTATCAACAGCGAAGAATGAAATTAGTTAAAATATCAGCTCCACTGCACTCCCACAATAGACATTTCTCATTGACAGAAAACATAAGGTATTCTGGGGGGGGGGGGGGGGTATGACAATCAGAGCTTAAGCTAAGCTTTACTCGAACGGTGACATATGAAACTGTGTCAATCTATTCAAAGCCAAATGAATTACTGGTATATCAAATGGATAATTTTAGTCAGAAGTGGCAAAAAGAACGATTTCGAATATATTGAATTACAAATATATATATATATATATATATATATATATATATATATAGAGAGAGAGAGAGAGAGAGAGAGAGAGAGAGAGAGAGAGAGAGATGTATATATATATACATATATATATATATATATATGAATTCGGGTTATGTATGCAGATTTAATGGAACACTTATGAAAATTTGGGGAAAATTTGACAACATCCTCTCCAATTAAATTCAAAAGAAAAAAATATGAGAGGAATTGAACAAAATGTCATTATTTCTGTACAAAAGTTCTGTACGAAGATCGATTGACTTTAACGTCATGTAGAAGGCGAATAATAATTATTTTACTTGATTTATCTTAGTACTGGGTCAAAGGAAAGTGTGCATTTTATGAAAAAAAGATGAAGATTGGGTAGAGTTGTTTCATATTTGATTCTACCATTGTGACATCAGGAAATGTTGTAGAGATTTCATCTAGAGAGGGCAGCATACGGAAATAAAATCTTTTCAAATCTAAAGCGTTTAAACGGATCGTTGGATTTTCCTCAAACGTTCACTGGGTTTTCACTTATCTAAATGCATTAGCTGAATTCTCTATGATGCGATACCAAATTACATTGAGTTATCACTTAACGTCAATTAAACTGTTCATTCAACAATCAATTCTGTAATTTTAGATATTCAAAGAACAAGAGCAAAAGGCAGTACTCTCAAAATCGTCGGCTGAACGGTAATCATAAATCAATTCAGGTGACTTAAAGGGTGCTAAATTCAATTAAACATAAGTATTGGAGAATTTACTTTTTACGCGTTATCAAAAATGTTCTTTTTTTAAGACATAAAGGTAAAATATCCACAATCGAATAAGTGGGCAGAATCCGCTCCGTGATCAAAGCAAGTAATGGAACGATGTCGTAAACCAATTACTATAATAATGACCAGAGCTAGTAACGTAAACAATCATAAACAACGTTGTATCTTTTATGTTTGTCTCTGAAGAGAATGTAAATCTGAAAGTTTTGGAAGAGTCGAAGATACTGACTTTGCATAGAATGAATACACTGTATTTCATTCGTAGAGTTTGTTCCAGCCTAACCCGCTGTGTTCTGCCCACTCCTCAGTCAAGTCGCCTGTTTGGACAGTGACGCCTTTTAAAAGCATTTTCTGGTAAGAATGTCGCAGCTGTGTTTACATTTATCAGGAGTGAACTCGTTTTTCCTCGGATCTTTGCGGACGAGTAAAATGTCAATTTTGGGAATCTGCCTTGTCCAACATGTAGGAAGAAGATAAGATGTAAAGCGACGTCAACTCGTCCCCTCTCTCCATTTGATCAAGTTAAGCTTATCTCAGCAGCGTCCGCAAAAGGAATGATAATAAGGTTCGTGCGTTAAAGTGTACCTATACATTGCTCCTTCACTCAGGGCAAAGTCTTTCAGACGCAACTAAATTCTTTGCTTCTATTAGTACTTAGTGGTACATAATATTCTGCCTTAAATCAGATATACTTTCATTTTTAGGGGAAAAAGAAAAACACACGGTATAGAGTAATTGCAAATAAATGTAAATGATACAAAACACCTTGTTTCGTACTAGGACGAAGAAGCGGGAGGAGGATAAAGGATCTGGGTAAGTTCTTACAGTCTAAATCTGTCACATACTGTTTAATATAATGCTGAATGCAATTTTTCCGTGAAAGTGCTTGGTGATTAGGTCACTTGAAAAAAAAAAAAAGAGAGCCACAAATTTTCCAGAAGATAGTATTCAAAGCTGTCATGTCGATTGGAAAAAGCTTGCGTGTTATATTATTTTAGGTCAGTCGACTTTCTGTATAAATGATTCCAATGGATGTTTGTAGACAAGGGAGAGTTTTGCAAATTAATTTAGAGGCGAAGCGCTCTCAACTTCCTTCCTATTAAAAACGTAACAACCGTAGCGTGACTGTTACCAAACATTCGGGGGTTATTTAAAGACACGACTTAGGGTTTCCTTCCTAAAACCCTCAGTGATTTCCAAACATTTTAAGACGTATGTTGCACGTCATTGTCGGGGCAGTTTGTTTTGTTTTGAATCCAAATTGTTGTTTGTATCGTTTGCGTGCTAACGATGCCTGGAAGCTATCGAGTCTTGCACTGCAAGTTATAGTTCCACGATGCAATTAACCTTCCACATTGTTTGACAATCGTGATGGACGCAACAGCATTGGAGTCATCTGATTAAGATATTGCAATATTCCTTCAAAATAATAATGTCTGGTGAAGCCAAACATTCAGAGAGAAAGTGATGGAGAGAGGGAGAGGGAGAGAAAAGGAGAGAGGTCTAGAGAGAAAGAGAAAGAAAGAAATGAACAAAGGGAGTATGGGGTTTCATGATACTCAGGCACTATTCTTACGGTAATTGATAGATACCGAGGCAGATGAACAACAGCATTTTGAATTCTCAAAAATATGTAAACAGACTAGAATAACTTTCATAGACGCAAACTAAGGAATAATAAAATAAACACAGCTGCAGCATGTGTGCAGCGTGTGGTTTATCAGTTTTCCTATGGTCGTATTTGAGAAGTATCTTCTACACCCCTGAGTTTTGATGTCATTTTATTGGGTTTTTTTTTTTTTTTCTTCGTTTGGTCTTAAAGGGAACGCAAACCCTAAGAGCAATGTGGATTGAGTGAAAGCAGCAACATTAGTAGAACACATCAGTGAAAGTTTGAAGAAAATCGGACAATCGATGCAAAAGTTATGAATTTTTAAAGTTTTGGTGTTGGAACCGCTGGATGAAGAGACTACTAGAGCTTATGACGTATGAGTGGACAACAATATCAAGAAAATCTAAAGAAAATTCCACAAAAATTCATTTTTCATGAAAATTACAAATTCCATCAACTTGATACTGACATATGTTAAGGGTAGCAATTATTCCCCCTGCTTTCTGAAAGCGGCTAGTCAAGTGCTCTTTCATAATGCTAGAAAAGTGAATTTTTGTTGAATTTTCTTTATAGTTTCTTTGTATTGTTGTCCACTCATACGTCATAACCTCTAGTAGTCTCCTCATCCAGCGGTTCCAACACCAAAACTTTAAAAATTCATAACTTTTGCATCGATTGTCCGATTTTCTTCTAACCTTCACTGATGTGTTCTACTAATGTTGCTGCTTTCACTCAATCCACATTACTCTTTGGGTTTGCGTTCCCTTTAAGTTGTACCCGTGCTCCTTATCTTGTTCTTCACACTAGGCTTCTATTGGGGCCTACGCTTCAAAAGCTCGCTTTTAAGAAGGCTCCATCGTATTTCTCTTTAGCATTTTTTCTTTAATCGAAACACTGGCAAAGCGACCACAATGTTTCATTTTCGCTTTTTTGTCTGTCAAGACTGGATATTACGTATTACCATAATTTGTTATATTTCGTGCATTTCTTACTGAGAAATAGGAAAATCAACTTGAAATTGAAATTGAAAAAAAAAAAAAACCCGTAACTTCAAACTATCTTTTCGAAGCTCGGAATGTCCACGGAAGTTTTCTAAGAAAAGCGAGTGGAGGAGAGAGTTGTCAGTCTGAGATGAAACAGGTTAATATTATATGGGTAGGTGATCTCATCGTGGAAGCATCCCAGATGATAAGAATCAAACTTTTCTTTTCTATCTCAAAGTGGAAATAAATGTACTGCTAATTTCTTTGATTTAACAGTTGATTGTTTGAAATGATTTCAGAGATAATCGTGATTATTTTACCGTAAATATATATTGTAAATTTTGTTCAAAATACATGTAGGCCAACTGTAAATCATACAATGATCTTCATGGAAAATGCAGAATTAAACTGAACTGAAAACGTACTACATGAACCTGGACTGACTGATTACAACTATTGCAGCTGTAGTAGTGAAAGCTAGGATACACAATACACAATGGTTGCTGTCACGGTGTTGCTATGGTGATTGCACCTGTTGTAGGTCGAAAGCATTGTAAATGCTCTGTAGATTGAAAGTGGCCGCGGTTATTCTGATTATTGGGTGCTTTTCCAGGTTGCCGAAGGATATACGCTCCGGCTTGGTTTAAATACTAACAACCCAACTCCTTGGGGCAGGGCTAAGACCATTTTACTTGTATTGACGGAAGAGTATTAAGGCTATAAAAACCATTTTTTTTTCCTTTGAGGTGGGGGGGGGGAGACGGTGTAGAACCATTCTTGTGTTTAGATTGCTGGAACGCTGGGGGAGCAAGAAAGAGCGGACAACGAGAGAGAGGCTGAACCAAGGAATGTTTAAAAGCTTTAGGAGTGCATGGGGTATAAATAGGAAGGAGAAAAAGAAGACATGGGGGAAAAATCAATAATAGAGGGGCGAAAAGAAGAAGATGAACACAAAGAAGAAGCGGAAGTGAAGGTCATTAAACAGAAGACAATGACCAAAAAGAAGTTATGGAAGAAGACAAAGATGAGAAGATGGTCGCGAGAAGATGGCTATCATGGACAGCAGGAAGAAGAAAAAGATAAAATAACAGAAAATGACGAAGAAGAAGCAAAGTGCGAGGGACCGCGGCTGCTGCTCCTGTCCCGATCCCAATGAAATGTGTTCCTTATGTACAACCTGTGTGATCAGACTGTATGTGATTACGTAAATAGCCAAACAGTCTCTTTTCTGTTCACTTCAGAAGTGGGATCGATGTCAATTTGACTGAGACAAATGCAGCGTGGTATTGGATTTCTAACGAGCATTACTATTTTCGTCCCGTAAACAGTTGTACATAATAAATATGCACAAGCAGCTTGCCGTGCCAGAGAAAATTGTAGCGCATCACGCTACAAGGCGAACGCAAAGCGACGTGAAGTCATAAACCGTTAAATTATTACTAGCCTTCTCTTGTCTCTCAAGCCCCAGTCACATAATGCTCTGCGTCCGGCGTTACGTCCAAAAAAGTCATTTTTTCCGCGGACCCCCGCGGATCCTTTGCCGTCACCAGAAATTTGTACAAAACATGCGGGCAAAAAATGCGGGCGATACGGACAGATACGACCAGATGCGAATACTTGCGTCCACTTGCGGATATTCTTACGAATTGGCACATAATAGTTCTGAACACTTGCGGAGAGTTGCGGATATTTTCGGATAATTACGCATAGTTACAGATTGTTATTAATGATTATGGACAATTTGGTTTTCTCTTACGATTCCGGCTAAGTCAGTGTATTATGACAGCAAGGTAATCACATTTTATTTTATTTATTTATTTATTTATTTTATTTATTCATTCTCCACTCATGGGATGGATTGCCCTGGTCAGCTGAAAGCTGGTTTTCACAGGGGTCCAACCAAAATAGAAAACATGCCATCAGTACAAACAACAAATCAATCAATCATACACAACTAAAATTACATAAAAAGCCAGAATGGCATGAGCTATATAATTTAACTAAGGTGAAAAAAATCCCTACATACTAAGAAATTAGAAACAATATGATATAATCAACATCAAAAATCGGGGAATGGGGGTGGGGGATGGGTGAGAAAAATCATTCTCGTACAATCTCAAATAATCTACTAATTGCGTTGACTCATTATCCTGCAAAAATGGGTATGTCGGGGCTGTGATTTACGTAACGTTTGAATGCTTCAATTGATACAATTGTTGAAGAGGGATAATTAAGCTCATTCCAAAGTTTGGCCCCTCGATAAGATAGGGACCGTTTACCATAGTTGGTCTTCGGTTGAATGAGTTTCAATATGGATGGGCCAGACCTTGTGCTATAAGCAGTCTGTCGAAAATAAAACATTTGATTTAAATAGGGAGGATATAATTCATGTAATGAACGGTACATTGTACATGCTAGTTGTTTAGCCCATCTTACATGTAGCCGATCTAATTTCAATGTATCATATAAATTATCAGAAGGATGCATATAATCAACATTCATAACAATACGAAGTGAGCTATTTTGTAGTATTTGTAATTGCGAAAGGTAAGATTTGGAGGCATTTGCCCAAACCGGACTACAATAATCATTTTTGACTGTCTTACATTGTATACTGGGGAAAACTGAAATTGTATTACGTACAAGTTGTGAAAAAAATCGTAATTTGCTTTACAATAATAAAAGATATATGAAATTTTGAACTTGAAGTTTGATTTTTTTGTGCAACTCAAATATGAATAAACGTCATAAATGTAAAGAATATATTGTGACCGTGCATCACAAAACGAACAAAAAGTCGCACACACTGATTTTGTTTGAGGATTGAAAATAGGTGAAATGGGTCAACCGAGCCCATCTTGACTTGGCTACCCTGGGTAAATAAGGCTTTATCATTATCATTATCATTATTATTATTATTATTATTATTATTATTATTATTATTATTATTATTATTATTATTAATTTCAGTTTAATCTGATAATCCCCTCATTGTTGTTACTCCGGTGGTTTCCATCCTGTTTTTTGTCCCATTCATCGCACAACCAGCACGGCTTGATAAAGATTAAGCTCTTGAATAGACACTGTACTTCAGAGCCTCTCTTCTCAGTTTACACTTTTTCTGAGTGTGTGCATTCTTTCCACTATTTAGATAGGTTAGGAGAGTCCATTTGATTTGAGTAATACATCATTTTAAAGCTTAAAGTCTGCTCTTTCAGAATATGCTCTCAACTAAAATTTCATGTGTGGCGACTTTTTGTGTGTTTTGTGGTGCAGGGTCACATAATTATAACATCACTATACCACAAATAAAATACAATATAGATCGAAAAGTTAAACATTAGAGTAAGAAAATATTACTTGCAGTCATGGAATAGACAAACTGTGGTTACGCTGTCATTGTTCAGCGAAATTCACGACTTACTGGGTTATGTTAAGGAGATATTTATGATAAAGCAATGCTTATTAAATTTACAGAAAAAAAAGACATCAAAACTTTCAAACACCCCTCCCACACCCAAATACAATATCAAGTCATCTCTTGAAGTAATGTATTTTCTGTTTGAATTTCTTGTATGCATGTCATTTTGTAATGCGCAGTAAAGTATATTATTATAGTAGCTGCGCAATATAAATGTCCTTTATTATTATTATTATTATTATTATTATTATTATTATTATTATTATTATCATCATCATCATCATTATTACTATTATTATTATTATTATCACACACAAAAAAAATGTAATACACATTCGATGGAGCGTAAAGTGCATGGGTAAGACTATAGAGAAATACTAAATTCGTTCTCATTTTATATAGTTGCCCCTGTCCCACACCTTCCCCGGCCAGAAAAGTGAATAAAATGCTATCACCCCATCCCCTACCCAAAGTATTGCTTTTTTCGAAAAATATGCATTCGAAGAGTACAAGAAAAAAAGTTCAGCACCAAGAGTCAACCGATGTCATGAGTATACATGGTATATGGGTGCCACTTAAAATGACCAGTATAGTGGGAGAAATTTCATAATTTGACCATGCAGTTCTGCCTCTCCACCGCTCCGACTGTGTTGTAGTATTCCTTCAGGTAAAGGCGTTGCAGCTTGGCAACAGTAGTAGTGTGCCTTCCCACGAGTCTCTGTGTTCCCATGCGAGTGGAAAACGGAAAACGTCGAAGAACGTAATTGTCCGCAACATCCGTAGTTGTCCGTTAATATCCGTAAGCGGAGGAAACTGTTGTGATACGTTAACTTGCGGTTAATTTCGGATACTTACGGTGGACGTAAGCGAACGCAAACGGACGGAAGGTAAATTTTTTCGCGGATGGTCTGCGTCCAAGCCACGGGTAGTTACGTTCAGTTACGGATAGTTACGTTTGGTTACGGTTACTTGCGTAAGTTTGCGTCCGTTGCGTCCCTCTGCGAAATTTTGAACATTTCAAAATTTCGCAGGTTCGGCGACGTCATTTTGCGTTTCTTTACGGATGAGTTACGGGCAGTTACGTCTACATACGTCCCTGCGGATGCCTGCGTTCTCTCTGCGTCCCCCTGCGTCCACTCATTCGTATCTATCCGCGGCGGACGTAATCCATCGTAAAGCACTGTGTGACTGGGGCATCACAGCTTTCCACAATATCTACCAACTTTGTCCGCAGAAAACACGTGGCACTCACTGTATATGATATGCACATTAACATATACAGGGGATGCAGATAGTTCATTCAGTTCCATTCTTTTGCTATTTCAGGTGCACCAGGTATTTAGTATGTTCAGTTGCTTTAGTTTTTTTAATGTTTGTTTGAATGAGATTAAAGTGCTCATTGGTCGGTATAATCCTTCTATACAACATTGCACTGTCGGAGTTGTGATTTTTCCCATTCCATTTGGAATTCCCACTCTTTTCTATTGTTTGTTAGAGTGTTTGTGTGTAAGTGTGTGTGGTTTTCTTTTCTTATTTCGCTTCGTTTGTATACACACTACATTCATGCAGTGATGGTAACCATTATGTAATTAGGTTTACAGTATCCGGAAAAGAAATAGATTACTTGAATCAAATTATCATACTTACTCAAAAGTTATGTTACTCACGTGATTACTTTCCAGTTCAGGTCGTAGTGCAATACAGATTTATTTATCTATTTATTAGTCTCGTTTTCACAGGGTATATCAAATACATGTATATGTGTATATATATATATATATATATATATATATATATATATATATATATATATATTATATATATATATACATATATATACATATATATATATATATATATATGCGTATACATACATATGTATATATATATATATATATATATATTACCTTATCAATTGTAAATCCATAAATTTCACTTATATTTTGCAATGTCGATGCACTTGCATCTCATGTAAAAAAAGAAAGAAATGTATTTACAAGTTCTGTCGGGATGTGAAAAATAAATGAATGCATGAATATACTGTATATCTTCTTGGATTGAATGCATATTCTATTTCAGTGTCATTAAAGCCTGAATTCTTACATTAACCCGTTCATGACTATCATCTCAAAATTGCATTGTTACAGCATTCCGCCAGGTTCCTGTAGAAAATGACAGACTTACGTAGTATATACTTTTTATCTCGTTCTTGAGAAACATGGAAATAGTAACAAGTGACTGCCAGTTGCAACGCTTAACAAAAACAAAAAACAAAACCTGTTTCTTATTTGTCCATGCATATTTCAACAATTTCTTCTTCTTTTTGTCAATAACAATGAGAAACATGATGGAAATATGTACGGTAAGAAAACGAGTTATGTATTATATAGAAAAAAATCTTTAAAGTTATCGAAGTCTTTTTAACGCCTTTTAATCTGTAATTCACTTTAATACTTGGATATTAATGGTGCAGAAGGGTATAGGTATATAATCTTGGGAATCCTTGTAGACTTTTAGATTGTTAGTGCTTTTGCTCAACAAGAGAACTTTCAGAAGTTATCAAATGAAATAAAACATTTTTCTTGTGAATTTGAGTAATGCCTTTTTACAGCTAAAATCTACAGTTTTCCACACTTTGCTGCTTGCAAACTGTATCATTAGCATGTTGAAAGACGCACGGTATGCATTATTGCAGTAGTGTCATTGCACGTACAAAATTTGTTTGATTTTATCTTTGAGAGGTAAAGATCTGGCAAAAGAAAATAATTTTGTGGCTATTGTTTGAACAAAAGTTAGTGCAATTGTGGACAGATGGAGCCCAGATGCCCTGGCACACTCATCAGAATTATTATTTCTGCAAGCAGTATTGTATTTGCGGGCACGGAGTTGCGGACAAAACTACGTCTGAACAGATCACATTTTACATATGCGTGCCCTCCAGGCTGCTTGCAACCACATACATTACACAGCAACTCTTGACAACTGAATAGCAAGTTTCAATCTCATTTTCCTTGTAAACGTATATAAGGTATACAGACATGTCTGCAGCATTGGTTTATTAGTGTGTTAATTAACTATTGTTCAGTGTGTAATCTTTTGAATAAAATGTTTTATTACAACAAACATAATTGTTGTCACAACTACGAACGCACTGTTACCTAAATAAAGGATTTAAGTGCATTGGGCCTTAATCTAATGTTTAAAATATTAACCTTTCACAACTCAGCGCATTTTTGTCTATACTTGCTACCATCTCTAGAGGTTTCGAAAACGCAAGATAATCTAATGCTTTGGAAAAAAAAAAACTATTTTAAGGGCACTTGTTGTTTTTACTAAATGAAGAGAATAAGAAATCCCTATCGGCTGCATTCATCATAGCACAAACTATTCCTTTCTTTTAATGATAACCAGCCCACTCCAACAACAGTTAATACTTGATATAGGGATTAAAAAAAAAAGTAAAATGGATTTAAATAGACATTCATTTCAGTCAACATGAAGAAGCAGTGTTCAGGAGTAACAATGAGAACTGATACATTTGCCTAATTAGGATGGTTGCCATATCCTTCACACAGACTTAAAGGTTATTTGAATTTCTGCTTTTTTTGGGGGGGGTTGTGTGTTTTTTGTTTTTTTTTTTTTTTTAGCAGTAAAAGCATCCACCCATATAAGTAAAGAGAGAAAAATAATTTCGGAGTAAACGTATTCCGTGGTTTACTATCAGTGAAAATATCCTCTCTTCTCACTTCACTCTTACTATGCATTTTTTCCCCTCTCACTTTGCTTCATTGACTCTTCTCCGGTGTGTTCCTTCCTACTCATCTATACTTCATGATTGCAGTGAATCGTGGAGTGAATTTTCCATGGAAAATATCGGCCTACCGAAATTGCCCCCATTATTCGACGTTCAGTTTGAGTGGCCACGATGATAGCTTCCATTGTGTACGACCTGCATAATCGAAAATATGTGCGGAACCTATTTCCACTAAATTAAAATTGAAGTAACCACGTATAAGGCACCTTGTTTATTTATATGCATATAACGTATATATTTATGTATAATTCTACCATGTCCATTTGACACCTTTTCAATGGTGTTGCTATATACAAACCTCTCTCTCTCTGCCTTGTGACTGCATAATGGAGCGATACCACTGTAAATCTGAACGGTTATTCTTTATATCAGCAGCTATATGGTATGGAGAAAGTTCACATAAACGTGACAAGGACATCACGTGTACTTCTGGCTGCAGCTTCTTCTCTTAAAACCGTTAAACCGAGTAATTTGTAGTCATGAAAGAGTTATATATCCAAAAGAAGGAATAAAAAATAAAGAGAGATATATAGAGACCATAAAAATAGTGAGACTAAAATTATGTGGTAAGGTGGCTTGAAAGGTCACCTAGCGACCTGGAAAGGAGCACAAAATCTCTTATTCCTGGCAACAAATGTTATTTGCATACCTCCATTATACGTCAAGTGGTGGGCTTGTGGTTGGTTTAATGTGACAACCCATGCAGGTTTCAGCGGATATTCACACGGCACGTATATGGTTCCAAAGAATCGTACTAATCTCAGGTCGAGCAATGCCAATTACATGCGATTGCGGCTACATCACTGGCCTTGAATCCTCACTCCGACTCCCCCCCCCCCCAAAAAAAAGGAACAAGAAGAAGTCAAACTGCTCCTTGCCCCCTGCCGACACCAAGCCGACACCAACATCAATTATCTAGGGATCCACGTCCTACAAGCTTAGCTTTTTTGTGGATCGCTATTTTCCAAAATTGAAGTTATTTTCTGAAAGCTCGCGAAGTATACATGTATACGCATCGTTCCTTCTGATTATTGTACATATGTTGATGTATATAATTTATTTCGTATATTACATGAACCTTTTGTAAAAGTGTAGACAATATCATTTTATGATATGTATACTTTGTATTACGTTTTGATTTTCGTTGATTGGAAATAAACTATGATTGAACTTGAACCTTTCAGATGAATTTCAAAAACGTTGACTGCTCTAGGGTTATGAGTTGGCCTCCAACTACACTTCTCCCTGTCAAACACTTGATATTTATGATCTCGGACTGAAAGTTTCTTTAATATGTTTAAACAGAGAGGTTGGGAAGACTTATTGATAACACCCATTGTAAATAATAAGCTGCAAAATATCTAACCATTCACTAAAAAGATATCATGTTACTATTTCATTTAACCAGGTGGTGGTTTATGACTAATACTGTTTTTATCGACTATTGGACTATTTTGGACTGGACGATGCATATGCATCTATGTCATATTATATAATGGCTTTAGTCATTGGATGAACGGGGCGTTTCACCAGTTAGTTAGATTAAACGTCCTGCAAAAAAAAAACAACAACAAAGAAACAGATAAACAAACAAACAAAACAAGCAAAGCTACCACAACCAATCACTATAGACACACACTAGAATTCTTTTTAAGCTAAGTAATAGTTATAGTTAATAGTTAATAGAGATTTTCTCTCATCGGTCACCCATTGGAAGCAAAGTGGATCACTTCCGGCCACCCACCGAAGTATATCGGATCGCAGTCTGATGAATCCGACTTGTGTTAGTCGACTATCAGGTGAGTGTCAGACATGTCGGGCGGTGATCCGATGAGGCAAGATCGTCCGATGAGGATCACGCACGACATGTCTGACACTCACCTGATAGTCGACCAATACAAGTCAGTTTCATCAGACTGCGATCCGATACACTTCGGTGGGTGGCCGGAAGCGATCCACTTTGCTTCCGATGAGTGACCGAGGGGAGAAAATCTCTTTATGGAATGGGAGTAGCCTATTACTTATTTATATGTGCGTTAGTGTGTATATTGTGTGTGTTTGTGCATATTATGCAAGATGATCGCTGTGATATAACAACTGGTTCACATGGAAGTTGTGATACCTGAACGTGGCATATCATTCAACAGTTCATACACACGCACACACACACACACACACACGCGCGCGCGCGCGCGCACATCCACACACACACACACACACGCACACACACATATTCATAATGATATATCACAAACAAAGCATAATGAAATATCCAGTCCTTTCGTGTTCTGATATCGTCAGTATCAATGTAATGCTATTAAAATATCTTGGTTTCTTTTATTTCATCATCGTGTAAGGGCAATATCCAGGGTATTTTGTAAAAATAGCTCGGACACTTTCTCCTTCGTGATATTTCCGTGGAAATAGAAAAGAGGATCCAGGCCATAGTTATCATCACTCCTTCTTACTTATTTAGTCATCATAAAGGCAGAACACCTGATGTGTAAAACACTGTCACAGACCCTTTTGCATTATATTCAGGTACCACCAGATGCCAGCTCCTATAGTCATTTGATAATGAGAGAAGAAAATAATTGTTCACAAAGTTTAAAGTTCTCAATCAGTTAAAACTAAGGGCGCTATTGTTGTTTTTCTTCCCTTTAATCCTTTTTAAATTGTTATACATCTGAAGGTTGGTATATACGGCAATCTTTTTAATATAAGTTTGTTACGCCAACTACCTGACTTCTTGTATATTCTTTCGATGACTTTTCATGCGATATGAGTGATGTTTTTAACGAGAGATCACCGTGGTGATCATGTGATTTGATACTAAAACTTCATGAACAGAGTGAAAGTATTCTTTGATGTATTGTGCACTTGTACGTAGGACAATATGTACTTGTATATCTATATGACAAATATATATATATATATATATATATATATATATGACAAAAACCCACAGCTTTATCTAATAAAGCGTTTTTAGTCTAATGCCATTTATCACATAATGAAGAGCTTTCGAGCAAAAGGCGCGAAATCCATTGATAAATGATGGATTTAGCGCCTTTTTGAAGCAAGCTCTTCATATTATACAAATAGTGAACGGTCACGAGTGCAATGGTACGAGATTTCGCACGAGGTGAAAGATAGAGGCGCTCTATTCAACGAGGCGAAGCCGAGTTGAATAGTGCGCCTCATCTTTCACCGAGTGCAAAATCTCGTTCCATTGCACGAGTAAAGACTATACACTATTTGTTTTATACAACGTCCAAGTAGATCTTTGTTATTTGGTTGGAAGATTGTTGGGTAGGTCTAAGTAGGCCTAGAAGTCTATATATGTATGAAAAATATAGCAAAACTTACATGTGGATCCACTGCGATTCTCTTTCTGGCTTGTGCAATCAGTGTAGATACAGGTCACAGCTAGCGCTCGTACACTACCACTACGTAGGCCTACATACGCGCATCCGCATGCATGTACCGCACACCTACACTGCGTTAGCTGCATGCGATCCTCAATATGCAACACACAGTACATGCAGTACCGTACAATTATTTCTCGAACCGTGGAATAGATGAAATCGGGTTCGTTTAAATTCTATCCGAACCAAGTTGCACGCAAAAATAGAACCAAAATTGCACGGCGCGTTGAATGGAGTACTAATTGAATATCACGTGACCAACAGTCCTCCAATCAAATTAAAAGGATCTACTTGGACGTTGTATATATATATATATATATATTTATAGGTGAGATTAAGAGGCAACATCTTTTTACGTACACATATTAGGCGTTGTTAGTAACACAATGAACTAAAATATAAAGGCATACAATGCATATGCCTTTCTTACGAAAAATCCGTTGGCCGTTATGATATGACAGTGTTCCACAGTATTGTTTCGTGGGTTTCTGTCATAAGTGATCTGCCCATTCTAATCATACTCGGTGTTGAGAGAATAAAAAATAGAACACCCTCATTTACTCAAAATTTTTATGACACAAGAAGTGTTGAACTGGTTACAATGCGTTATTCTGAAGGTTCGTTATACCTAAGGTTCTTACGTCTGAAAACGAGATAATGTTCGCTAATCCGAAGCTTCTTTATTGCTCCCCTTTTTTCTTATTTTCGGATTAACGATCCTTTAGAAAAATGAATTCGGATAGAATTTAAACGAACCCGATTTCATCTTCGAACTAACGAACATCTAAACATAGGGAATTTGTGTGTGTCGGAATAACGAGGCTTTGTAATAGCAAACTTTATTTCATTTTGGAATTATCGCGAATGCTGAAAATCGCAAAATGGCTGTCCAACAAACTAGAGGAATATTGCTGTACTAAAGGAACGTTGCTGTACTTTTTACAGTTAAAGTTTTAAGATTTTCATTGGACTGTTATGTCACAGCAGACATCATCAACTAGCGCAGGAACTCTCAAACATTCTGCAAAACGGACAAAGATCATTTTTCTCGGGTTTGTTGGAGACCCATTCATTTTCTTTGTCTTGGAGGATAGCTAATGATATTGTATTCCTGTGCAATCATTAGTTTGAGCAGATCTATATAAAGTTCAAGAAAAGGAGAGGCCCGTTTTATACCATATTCCTTTCATGCGAGGGGTTATGACAATCCCAGCTTCTTCAGTACCGATCACCAGCTGTTCACTGATCTCTCAGGCTTAATTTACTATGTCAACGAATGAATCCCCTGTCTGGTTGTTATGAATACATTGTTATTAATATTGTGGGATGAGACGGTTACTGTCAGTTAATAATTCCGATAGGTTTGTCAATCCGAAAGTGAAAAAAAAAAAGGTTCATTATTTCGAAAATGAGATAGGTACGTTCATCTAAAATAAAATAAGGTTCGTAATTCCAAATGCTTGCTTTATAGTACACAACGTTTTATTTTGTGATTAACGAAGCTTCGGAATAACGAACCTTTTTCATTTTTGTGTGAACGAACATTCAAAATAACGAGCTTCATTTCATTTCCGGATTAACGAACCTTCGAAATAAAATGTTCGGTTCAACGAACCCTTTTCATTTTCGGATTAACGAGCATGGGTACGGAATTTGGATGCTTCGGAATAAGTAACCTTTGGAATAACAAATATAAGCTATTACTAGTCCACATTTTAGTAGTTTCTTTAGGTATATAAGCCTATTGCTGTCCTGATCTGCACGAAAAATAAGTCGAAACAATCTTCCAAGCTTTTTACTTCATTTCATGAAATTTATTAACCAACATGATCACAACTTTCACTTCAAGAAAAATAAATGCATGCGATATTGGAAAATTACAGACGCAGACATCCTCATTTCTATGTTGAGAATACGCACGTAAAACATATTCACATTTAATAAATTGTTTCAGGAATGTTGGTGAGTAATGTGAACGACTGTATTTCCAGTTCATGTGGTCCGTCACACAAGTTGGTTTTGGCGGTAACAGAATATCATGGACTTTATTTCAACCAACGGAGCTAGCCACCCGATGAATAACCAGTTTCTTGCTGATTTTAACTCCCTTATCTGTTGTTCAAATTCAGTGTTACACATGTTTTCTTCTAAGAAAGCTTGATTAGAACTTTAACGAGACGAAAGAAATACAAAATTTCACTTTCCCTTCCCCATGAAAAAAGAAAATTTACAAAATAAAACCGCTGTCCACGTTATCACTGTCTGGCGCTAAAATTATGGTCAGAAAGAGAAAAGAAGCATTCAACTTTACTATCAGTCCCATAATTTCATCACTATAGGAAGCTATACTCAGCGCGTGCCCTTTGTTAAGAAGAAGACTGGATTTAGCGTTTGTAATTAACTGAACGTAATTATTCCTCCACAAAAGACTTTGCAAGTAAGTAGAGTATTCTATTCCGACATCATTAGTTTGATTTGTAGAATGTGGTCTGAATTCTGAACGGGTTTGCGATGAGGAAGGTTAGTCTAGAAATCATCATTTCAAAATGTGAACATCTCTTATGATACAAATCTTTACTGTTCCATGTCCTGAAAGCAATTGCAAATTGAAAGTGCACTTTTAATTCCGAAACATTTTACTACAGGTGTCTAACGTATTAACATCATGATAAAATGAACACATAGGACAAACGAAGTCAAAGTGCAGGTATGGACATGGTATGTTACATACAAACAATAAAAATGAAGGTTACAGATCACAAAGTCCGTGTAAGATATTTACTGTTCATTCAATAAATTAAAACGGATAGATTTACACTGTAACGTTCTGAAAAGGGGAAAGGAACCAGCATTTCCCTCGCTCCTCATTCCACTTTGCTAAATGATCGAGATGCCAAGATAAAATAATTACAATTTAACCTCCTCCTCATATTATGCAGTTTTACTGAGCGACCAACACCTAATAGTGGTTTAACACGAATTGCTACATCGATTCATCTTCCCTCAGCACATGATAAATGTTTTATCACAGATATTTACATCGATCCATGTTTTGCTTTGAAGCTTCTGTGCGCAACTCTATGCACATATTGCTGTAGGTTTCTGAACAAGCACTAACACAAGAAATCACCGAAGGAAAAAAACAAAAATCCTTACCTATTTTCCATGTTACATTAATCACGAGTTTTATATAGTTCACTGGCCAAGACAATGTTAAATTTGTAATTGCCCAGGCACTGTTTCAAGGAACACAATACACAGTCATGCGGTTTGCGAGTATCACAGGCTTTATTTATTGCGGATTTTTGCTGACGAGTAGTTAGTCTACATCTTCTCAGACCCAATTACAAACTGAGGAATGATTCCAGATAGAGAATAGGACGTGAGCACAATGTCTTAGTGGATGAAACTCTTGCTTTTACATCAAAGATTTGAGATGTTTTGTTCCCAACCTCTACCTTTCTTAATCAAGGGGTGTAATTGGTAACTGGCAGCGTTGGGATAATTTCAATGGCCTTCTAGCAGAACATTAGAGCAGTGCGGCACTTGGGAGGCTACCCTCGATGAATACCATAATTATTGATTTTATCAATCTCATTAGCATAAAGATATGATCAATAAACACGATTCACTAATGTTAAGGAAATCAATTACCTTTCGTTCCCAATAAGAATGTATGCTTGTCTGTTGGTATGTTGATTATTGTGAATGTAGGCAACTGACAAAGTTAGAATGTTCAATCTATCAGAGTTATTATTGCACTGTTAAACAACTGCTGTCGTCATGACAACGACATAGTGTTTACAGCTGATTGGCTATTACCATATTTCCGCCATTGCAACTGCAGCGGCTGGTTGGTGGCTATAAGCGAAGACCTTCATGAGAGTTGGCTTCTGTGCATATCCTTCTGCACATCGTTTGCATTCGTACATTACGAAAACCGCAATGGTAACAAATAATGTAACGTAATGGAATCGACCTCTCGTTTGCCTGAGTGGCCGGTTCGGTACAACAGTACTCTTAGAAATGTCATACGGTACTTTGGACATGTTTTCTGTTGCCTTAAAATCACCATGCTTGCCCAATTCCTAACGACCAGAGCAAGAGGCCTACTTTAGATACAGCTGTGGTGAAGGAGACAAGGCAGATGGTTTAGACCAACGTGCAGTTTAATTACTTCTATGGCATTTCTGTCTAATTAGTTCGATGGCTTTTTGTGCGTGTAGCGAAATATCAAACGTTCAGGCATCCGTACAACAGTTCAACTTTGCATGACATTTCGCATTTTTTTCGAAAGGTTTGATAAAGAATAATCAACATAACAAATAACGATCTTTCCAGAGTCAGCATTAAGGTACGAATAAGAATATTGGTGCTATTATTTCGCATGCAAGATTAGCATTCATATCAACCAATGGCTAAAGAGCCACCAAGAGAGCCAGAAGTAGGTCGAACGTCACGCGATGAACAGGATGATCGTCACATCTGTGTTGTTGTTGTTGCTGCTGTTTAAATCTGATTAAAAGTCCAAGTATACCAACTTTGTGATCCGTAAGGCAAGATCTTTTTACATGTTTGGTGGCTGTAATAATCTTATTGGGCTTCGATGCCTAGTTTCCCCTGTGGATGCGACGCTCCTGCGTTTCCTTATACTCCTCTTCCAGCCGATTTCGCATGTCCCGGCGATCTGACACGTGGGTCCCTGAACATCAGTGTTGAATGGGAATCGGCGAATTTGATCCGTGTTGCGTGAGCGTGACTTTGTGTGTAGACCAATAGCGCCCCTGCGTTCGTGACTCGTCGGGTTTCGCGCGCGTTTTGACACCATCAACCGGTGTATCAGTGCGCGTAACACATCATCTTCCTGCTGCGTTTCTTCCTCAAGTGCCCGTATATTTTCGTCTAGTAGTCCGGAAATGGCGCTGGTTTGATCGCTCACACTGCCGTATTCTCTGTCCTTCATGCCGGGGCCTGCGTAGAGCAATGCCAACACGAGGAGCTTGGCGGCACCGATGGCGTCCATATCTGGCGAGCCTCCCAACTCTGGAGAGAACGTGGCCGGCTGTCAGGTGCTCTGTCGTTTAGAGTCTGCCCGAGAGAAAAGAGCAAAAAGAGAATGGTAAAGAAAGTGTTTCACTAACGGTGTGAAGATTACGGCGAGTGCAGAGCACCGGATACGATTCATTGCGTCTCAACACCATTTATGATCAGCCTCGTCGGGCAAATTTGTCACCGACAGTTTGTGTCAAGGAACAAACGAGTCATTATTTTCTCCCTGAATGTATGGGGGGGGGGGGGGCATAGGGCACGTACCATGTATAATTTTTCGTACACTTGTTTGTCAAAAGATTCCCGAGATCTCTCAGGAAATATGGTGTGACATGTTGGTGTCGTATACTTTAGGTAATATATTTGATGTAAGAAAAGACATTCACGCACGTGGAATTGCGCTGGGATCTGAACTTTCTCTTTGGCGTTTCATTTTGTTTGCAAATGAATGGGAAGAGTAGCGTTGTATAATAATTGATGATTCCTGGTAGGTGATACCAAGTGAAAATTGCGTTTACATCTCATGGTCTGGTACAGGGAACTCCTTCGAAGAATAAAGACACTCTCCGATACAGTTACGGTGGACTCTGCTGTCAGATTTCAGGTTAGGTTACACACGATCTATAGACAAAGGGAGGCCAACATCGCTACGGTGTGTTTACAAGATCATACCTCTCACCCCCTTTACCTCAAACTGTTATAAATATTGCTCACAAACCTCTTACTTATGGCAGTGACAGACTTATATTGGATCTCTGTAGGCCGTCATGTTATTGTATTATGATTGTATGCATCAGTTTACTCCATAGATGCACATTCGTTGTGATAGGAGAGATATAAATTGGTGAAGTCCCCTTGAAAGGAAATACGTCACAATGCAGCAGTGCTTCATGAGGTAGCCAATGACAGTTCTTCGAAAGAATCAATATTGTACCGCCTCTCTCAAATCTCACGAGGCATGTAGCTTGTGTCTATTATGTGTTACAAAAAGTCAACACCGTGAATATCAAGATAGTCCTCTCAATGGTCGATTTATTTTCAATTCCGTGCTCATTAATTTCCCAAGATGTTTTCCTCTCGGTCTGCCCTGGGTGTACTCTTTACGATCTTTGTAATGGCATTTGCAATGCCCATGAACTATCGCTGGCTTTTCGAATTGCTGGGTCTTCAAAGAGTTGAAGGTTGTAAAAATTGCAGCTTTATTCATCTTAAGATCAAGGAATGAATTAGATAGAGCGTGACATAAGTTTCTCAAAGGGTCACTTACATATAGGCCAATACTCTGAATGAGAGGGTCGTTTCACTGGGCAAATAGTAAAAATAATTAACAGAGGCAGGAATTAATGGTTTGTGAATTGAGCTTGTAAATTGAGACGACAATAATTTACTCTCTTGAACTGAAAAACAAAATTAATGCCCCTCAACTGTTTTTATAGTAAAATGTAATGGAAAGGTCTATTTCAAGTATGCAACTGTAACAGTTACATATTGTGTTTACAAAGCTTGTGGAGGCGCTGATGACATAAAGCATTGCTTTATATCATCGGCGCCCCCACAAGCTTTGTAAACACAATATGCATATATACATTTTAACGCTTTTACGTTTTCGCAATTAGTCCACACGAGTCCAATGTATGTATTCAGGTGTCTCTATTTAATGCTGTTCTTTCACAATATGTTTTCCTGACACAACCTGTCTTGTGGAGTGCCCCTCAAAAAGCCACTCCCGAAGACTTGATGACAATCGCTGTCTTCTCACTAGCACATTTTGCTGATGATAAAGAATATAATAGGACTTATCTGTCCCAGTTTAATCAACCATGCTGCTCGAGTAGTAAACGGTTAGCATGATTAGCCTATTAAATAGAGAAACCTCAACCAAGAAAACGCACCATTAGGTTTGTGCCTTTTCGACTCGACAACATGATTTTCAGGTATGCTAATATGGTACAGAAAATGTGTGCAAACATGCGTTATTAAAGTCATTAGGTTCGACGACTCCGAATTTTATTTAAAAAAAAAATAAGTTCTTAACCCTACCTACGAGAGTTCCAGGTCGTTCCACTTACTTCTTCCGTAAACACAACGGCATGATCGCATTGGCCATTTAAGCTTGCATGGATTTTATGACATGAGTACTTGAGCAAACGAGCAAGCAAGCGTGATTGAAGAGAGTGGTTCGAATTTCGGCTGTTACCATTGAAATTGACTTACGACCAATGACGACATTGCAGCAAGAACATGGTATTACAAAGCAAACCTTGAAATAATGTTTGGCTACTTTTAACTGGGTCTTCGTGGAAAACTTCAGGGAGAATTTGTCTCTACAGCGGACAAAAGTTTTGTTAACAATTAAGGTACCGAGAAATTCACAACAAAGAAAAAAACTGACTGGGAACTATCTGCTTATGGTGTTCAATGGTGTTGTTTATAAGTAAATACTTGTAAAGAAACATTTCCGGGTTTTTCCCGCGTAGCTTGAGAAATGGCGCCAAAAAATCACCGTCTGGACGAGCCACTCAGATCCTGCTGTCATGAGATAATTTGTAAAGGTGCTCGTTAGGATTCTGTCATGAAGATGATACAATTTCTCGTTGTATCATCAGTTCGGTATCGTATCCGTAACCTAGTTGGGAAGCTGATATCCGATTTCAGACTAGGAATGGCAGGACGACACTCGTTATCATTTTCTGCAATAATTACTCGGCGTCGTAACAGTCGCCTTCGCTTAGCTTCAAGTAGCCAATTAGCTACCGGCTGTCTGAACTCACAAGAGGCGAAGAAATAGGGACTGTTTATAAAATATGGGAGTGTATCTGATCAGCGCTCACAAGCATCACAAGCTGCTATTGCCACTACTGTACTGTGGTATGATAAGCATAGATTTTACGTCTAACCAGAAACTAAGATGCGGCATTGTATATATAGCAGCAAACAGGTGTCAGCCATACCAGGTGATATGAATTGATTGGTGAAATTTTGTACATCCCGTAAGTTCTGAATAATGGGATATACAGTGTCAGTGCGTCATCTACTAGAGTATGACCGTATCAAATACAATAAACCGGAGGGATCCCTTCCCCCTGCAATATTATGTCTAATAGAATTTTGCCATGAAGCTCATGAATGCTGTACTTCTCGCTGTGAGAGTATAAGGTTACTATTATAACAAGTGATAAATGTTTCCCAACATTATACTAGTAACTCAATATGTCAACGTCTTTTACATCAGAAGCAAAAGTAAAGTGCTTGACTCGGATTGGTGGGTGTCAAAAAATATCATACATATAATACTTAGATCTGCATGAATCTGTCATTTCGATACCAAGTAAATTTCTCTTTGGTTATGTAAGACCATGGAGCCACAAGCTAAGACATCATCACAGCAAACATGTATGATGTCAATATGGCCAAAATTAACGCAAACAATATTTCAGAAGGATCAATACAAAGCGTGCATGTTTGCAGTACTCTGCCTGGGAAATAATGGGGACAGACTTCCCTTGGATCTATTGCAAGCCGAGACTCTCAAAGTCTACACATTAAAGCGCGGAATGGGGAGGGGGCGGTGTCGGTTTACGTCTGTATCCTATTCTAATTGCAATGATTGTTGTGTTGTATGGTGCTGTCTATTTCTCGGTTTGTTTGTTTGTTTGTTTGTTTTGTTTGTTTGTTTGTTTTGACTCTCTGAATCTCGTCTTTCTCTCGCGTTTTACTTCACCAAGCCTCATTTGTCAAAAATGTAAACAACAGCGCCTCGTTATTTCTTCAAGTGAAATTGAAAGTCATGCGTCTAGATTCATTTAATGATAATACATCTCACTAGATTATACCGGCATCTTTTTTGTTTCATAATTTGCTGCCTGACCTACGTCAAAGAAAAGTCGGGCTAGATTTATTTCATATTGTAGACAGATTTTGGTATAATTGCAAAGAGAAGAAGCGCCATCAAAGATCTATTCCGACCAATTCAAAGTTCACGTCGTATCTATCTATATTTAGTCCCTCCAGTATAACTTCGCGTGCACGAGTTCCTGAAAAATCTTAAGTGCAATTCTGGGCGCCTTTCTTTGTTTAACATATTGCAACAGTTCTATAGATACAGTACTGTAAGTGCGATGAACCCCAGCTTCAAGGCAAAATCCTGCATATCATGCATTATATATAATTTGCTTCCCGCAAATTACAACGTAATATAAGTAAATAAATGGATTTCGCCTCAATTGTATTCCGTTCATGCCTCAGGGAATCTGCTAAACTACAATCACCCTCAATATGGAGTCTTTGTATTCTATTTGTCGCTTAATAAACCTCGTGTTTACGGATGATGGTTCATACGGCTTTGTACTGAAGCATATTCTACTTATAAAATCAATTTCTGCTGTTTCGAAAGTTTGCTCCTGTATAAATGAATCAATTTCATTTAGAGAAAGACAAAAATACACAAATTTCTAAAGGACTTTTAGTTGATTGCCTTTTCGAAATATTGTTCTTGTTGTTGTTGTTGTTGTTGTTGTTTTTGTTGTTTCTAACTTAAGTCAAAATGAGATGAGGGTTTTGATAATTTTGTAGCGTTTTCTTCTGTGGTAGCATCATACCAGGAAGACAAAGCTATCATCTTTGTGAGTGTGACCGTGAATACCATATGAATTGATCATTTGTGAGGTTTTGAACGTCCTTGCATTGCTCGGCCATCATCTTTCAATTACAGTTATTAAGTTTTGAAGAAAATAAAGCATAAATAGTTCAAAACAAATAACACCACTGGATCGTGTGACCTGGGTTTTCATTATTATTTTCGTATTACAATGGAAGTCACAGTAGTCATTGTACTCGGCGTAGATGTAAACTTCAAAATTAATACTCGTGTCTCTACCTGCCTTATGTCCTCGTGCTAATTTGATTTGATTTGATTTGATTGATTTGATTTGATAATTGAGTTATTTCACTAAATTTGAGCAAGTCAAGATGGAGATGAAATCATATCGCCCACTGCAACTGCAACTGCAAATGATGCTGTGAGAACTGCCGAAGCAGTGCACCTGTGGAATTTTGGCGCTAGACAGGACGGGATACGACGCAAAATGTCTGCTAGTAAAACTTTGTCTGAATTGTCCATAATGATGAGTTAGAACATTCTCAAATAGCACAATCACCTTGTATCGGTAAATCAGTGATACCAGCGGATAATTGAACGTTTCTGACCAATGCTGTGTTTTAATTTTGTTGAAGGGGACATTAGTAAAGAGTAGTATTGTTCAAGAAGTCAAAAACGACAGCTTTTTTTTTTTAACAGAGTTCAAGTTCATTTAGCTTCGTTTAGATCAAAAGGCAGAAATAGGAGCAAGCATTATTCAATTCTCTTTATTTCACTATTATCATCATTACCAACTAATCATTACTGTGGACTGGTTAGACCTCATGGAGTTCGGCTATTCTACACTTTCGACTGTGGACAATATGGTTTTAAAATGACAATAGTGACCAACTTCTTTGTATCTAAAGCATCTAAGTAGGAAGAGACAGAAGTATGGCATGTCCTGTGCTGCCTCGCTGGTCCACATTGTTATGCCGATCCTATTGTTATGTATGCAAGTCGTGACTGTCTATCACAACCTATCACACCTACGCTCGATAGGGGGGCGTGTCATGAAAGAGAATCTTTCAACAAATACCCCTTTATCGATTGAGATCACGCGCTGACCAAGTTAAAAACTTATCAGGTCTTATGTTTTATTGTTGCTATTTTGATGTGGGTGGACATGCACTATATATCAAGAATAAATGTCTGTCATAAAAGTAGGGCAAAAGGAAAATTAACATCAATAATGAAATAATTCTTTCGAGCGGAAGCACTAGAGTTGATGCTATGAATTACTGAAAGAAACACGAAGAAAGCGAGACTACCTCCGAAAAAAAAGAGTTAAGACGAATATGCAAATATGTCTTTCCGAGAGATTATTTTGTTGCATTGGGAAAACTCGTGACTTTTTCTTTTTCGTCTTTTCGCAATTAATGGTACAATTTTTTCATTGTCATTGTTTTGTTTTTTCTTGAAATAACCATCAAGCGTGAAAACGAAACTGGTCATAGACCTTTGCTTACACGCCAATTTCTTCCAGTAGAGAACCTCCAAGCCAATCGGTAGAAAAAATAATGAAATTATATTAAATTTTATTCCATGATCTTTTTCTTATCAATGAGCAGAATTTACATAAACATTTATATTGCCGTTAAGCAGAATAGGGAAAGTCTTTTATCCGTACGTATAACTTACACATGTTAACGAAAAGAGTTAGTAAGTTTGTCATGAAGGGGAAAAAATATGAAAAAGGAACACAACTATCAGGATTTGGATTTGAACGCTGAGCATCATGGCTGTTATTAAGGTCTTTGCAATAAATAACATCCGATGATAGATAATTTAGGTTCATTGAATGTAGTAATATCAATGTTTATCCTGTTTATAAAACCAATATTTGTAATAATCATTTTTCGGTGCCTCATTGCAGATCCGGATATTTAACGTCAGTTTAACAGAAATGAATAACAATCGTTTAGGTTTTCTTTTTCTTTTACTGACTTTTATTTGACTAAGAAGCAAAAGTTATACGGACATAACTTTCCTTCTTCCGTGAGGTTTGAATTTCTGAACTGCGGAAGTCATGAATAGAATGCTCCATCCCCCTAAGACATGCGAAAGGCAAAGACACGCTGGCTTCCAGTCAAGCCTAATAGGCTGCAATCCAACCACAATATCTCAATAATCTCATCATCACCATTACGATTGGCATTGCTATAAGGACGGTAGTGTGAGTGGTTGAGCTTCTAGGTTGACATGCGGTGAAATGATTCTACTCCTGGAAGAAAAGTTTCAACAATGTTCATTAATTGTCTGAGCAAAGGAGATGGTTGTCATATCACTTTCATTCTATCGTCTTATCCATTCCCTTGGAGAGTCTTAAATTTCCTTTTAAATTGTTTACAGCGCCCAACAGGTAACCATAGGCGTGAACTAAGAGTAGCATCAATTTCAACAAAATTGACTTCAATTGGCACTGCGATGACGACAAGCATTCTGTAAACATGGTAAGGACCTAAGGACAGCAGATGACACAGTTCCAATGGTATCACAACATACGTTTTCAGTATAAAATACTAGGAAAAGGAAAAAGAGTCTGATATACCCAACAAGAAATCATTAATGGTGAGAGGATAACAAAAAAAAAAAAAAGATACGGATAGTTTGGAAGGTAAAGAAAATGAGAGAAGAGCGGCCGTAGTCAGGAACAACAGCCATTATGTCATAATGTCGCGACTGTAGAATTGATCTTAACAGCGTTTCATCAACGAAGACTAGACACTGCAAACAAATTAGGTGAGTGTTGATGGAAAATCTTGTTCCTTACAGGAGTCAGAAAGACTTAAGAGGTGTATATCATTATCCCTATATATGCCTTAAGGAAAGTATTTTCAGATTAGCATCCCCCGCTGACACAATTACCAAAATAGAGAAGGGCGAGGGGGGCGACGAGTTTAATAGGGCCAGCGAAACAGCAACTAGGGCAATCATTATAAATCGTCTTCATGATATTTTAGTATTGAGACATGCGCAGTGCAGATCACGATAGCGCCATCACAGATGACCTAATTCGAAGATGATTTTCATGTAAAGTGCATTGTACCAAAATAAATGTCACTCAAAAATAATCCTGCAAAACATGCTCACCGATTGGCCGGAAGTGGACGTCAGAGTTCATTAAAAGAAAATAAAAAAACAAACAAACAATGCGCTGAAATCGTGAAGTTAATAATAATGTCTTATAGCTAATAGGAAGTAAGTATATATGCTCGGGGGAGGAGACAAAGTTGTGTTTTTTTTTTTTCTCTCTCTCTTTCGAGGAAAAATGTTAATACAGTACAAATAGCATGTGAATAGGGATTAGCTCCTTGCTATTCTTTCCCCTTGGAGCAACCACATCTTCCACGAAAATGAGATACAGTAATTTTCAATTTCATGCAGGAACCTTGCCTCAATGAAGAAATAATCATATAGATTATTTTCGTTGTCAAAGACATTTAAAATGAATGTGAATCCAAAAAAGATTTGAACAATATTAACTAACTTTTTTAAACAAGCTAGTAAATTAACTTAAAGATACATCACAAAAGCGGTCTCTATGACGTAACTCTGACGTCACTTGACGTAGTACTCTCACACCTCAAATACAGTAGTGTTACATGTGATATAAACTTGCGTGACGTAATTTACGTCATATATTCTCGATTGTTTACAGTATTTCTTCGAGAAGTCAACAAGACAATGCCGACTCCAACAAACCATGAAGAGGTGCATCTTACTTTATTACACAATCTTTGTCACTAATCAGTCAAAATTTGCTTTGCTCGACAGGGAATCGCCATAGCCAGCATTAAACAAGCGCCGCCACCCCTTGGGCAATGGATGGCAACTTTAAACAGCTGGGTATTGAGTAGTTTGTTCTCCAACACAATGACGATGCAGGTACAACTTACAGTGCTATTTGTATGGGCATGCAGCACTATAAGATAGCGCTTGAAATGTTAGTACGAGTAATCAAGAAATCTATTTTCGGATATTCCTCTTAATCACAACAAGTTTTGCATCTAGCTGATTATTATGCATAACAAATTAATGTTTTCTTCTGTCCCATATGCTAAGAATACATAAATTCGCCTACACATATAACACATCACATTTACAGGGAAGCCGATGAATGAGAAAGATAATACAAATATTGTATACAATAATGTACCTCGTTCAAATGGACCAGCGTGTGTGAATTGACTTTATTTCAGCTGAAATTTCTAGAAAACCTTATGTTATTGCGACAGGCGGACGAGATAACAATGTTTGAATAAGTATAAAAATCAATGCTACTGAAGGAGATGTTCCATTTTGTTTTGTTTTGTTTTTGTGTTTTCCAATATAAGATATATATCTTGTCATGTAAAGTATCATAATATATCTTTAAATGTTATAATACAGCTTTGACGTTTTCAGTCCAAGTCATAACGTGATTACAAACATTATGGCTTCAATTTTTACGAGATGCCAATTTTTCGCCCCTGCATCAATAATGAAAGCTCACATGCAGTTTTCATTTCACATCACGTGATCTATTGGAAGTAATTTATTGAAACCCGCCGTGAAATTGGTGATAGCACGCAACAAATAAGCACTTCGCGCCTCCGAGTCTTTTAATGGAAATGGGAGGAACAATAGCATCGTGTGAAAAGCGTCGGGAGTGCCAAGCGTTTAATTATTTAATGAATCGTCTTCCATACGTGCTCCGAGGTGGCGCTCGGTGCTGTCGTAAACGCGGAATCCATTTCCAAACGATGAACACTTGCTACTTTTACGAACATGTCACTTTTTACTCTGCGTCATTCTATTAGAAGACCTTGATTCTCATGATGGCAAATAGAACGCAAGGTTGCGGTACTTGCGGGACCTAATGAACAAGCAGATATCTGTCTCTTTTTAAACTATACGTGCTACCACTTTAGAGTCATGTATGTAATTACGATAATCGACAATCAGGCTACAGCATTAACCTGACGGAACATGGGGTTACTCTACTTGTGACTAAATTTCCAACAGAAAGAAACCTTGGTCTGTCTTTGTGCTTAAAGGTACTATTTACCATTGGGAGCAGTGATTTAAGAAATGTTCCTGTTATCACATTTGATGCATGTGTGTAGGTCAGTTGTATCACAAAACATCCTACTTTATAAAAATTTGGCAATAAAGCCTAATCATAAGGAGATATCACTATTTTTCTCGCTAAACCATAACTGTAGACGGTTTAGTCCAGAAACAATATTTTATAATAACTATTGTTAACATTTTGTATATTTAACAATACTTAACATTGATTTCACTGAGTAACTTGTTTACACTGGTTGTTTCTATTCCTATAGCTCACATTTCAAAACTATTTTGAAGCACTAAAGCTGGGTTTTTGTTTCATCTGCAAATGGTAAACAATGCCTTTAACGACTTTTCTGAATCCCGTTTTAATCCAACCATTATACGCAGATTTTTTTTTTTTTTTTGCTACTATCCCTCGAAAGATCAGTTTTCAGATGTGATTGACCTGCAACAACTAGCCCTTTACTGTTTGTGGTCGTAATGCTATGGGAGGAGGGGTGTAATGACGCTAAAATGATTTCAAACCACGTGCGATGATGTACCTCTGAGCATTCGACACCATGAATACATTCAATTGCGAGACGAGACGTTCGCCTTGGGAGACATGCCTTCGTTCAATCAAGACTTTGCCGTACTCTCCAAGGAATATAAAGACAGATGTATCGATTCAAAGGAAGAAGAGGTTCTCAATGTCTATCTCTACAAACTGTTTGCTAAGCTTGAATATCAGCTCTTCTTGCAGCTGCGAGCACTCTTATATCTTTGTTTGGCATGTAACGTGCAAGTCGGGGAACCTATTGTGTTAATATGTTTGTCGCTTTGGCCAAGATGCGTGCGGAGTATACTTTAATTTCCAATCATGTCTTCTACCATTCAGTCATTATGAAGAGGTGCTACAAAATTTTACTCAACGTCTGAGGATACATGTTTTAAAGTTTTAACTTTATAGGGACCTACTCTTCTTGATTGCCGGGTAATTCTTAATCACCAAACGCTTTCCGATAACCACACTCCTAACATCGGTTGAGTTACACTTGTGATAGATACGTTTTCCAGGCGAAAAACAACAGCAACAACAACAACAACAAAACAAAAACAAAACGAAACAAAACAAAACAAAACTTATGCGCATGTGAGTTCAGAGTAGGGTCAGTAGGAATACGTAATAAAAGAACACGTCTTTTCATCTTGTCGTGTCGTGTCCCATTTCTTGAAAAGACCCCTGGCCTGGAGATACCCATTAAAGTTTACATCATCATCCTTTTATATTTCTGCATCAGAAGAAACATTGTGGCTTCCATTAACCCGAGAAATTTCGTGTAGTGCTCGTCACTCCAAAACCTGTCACCCATTAATAATGAGCTATGGCGAGAAAATTCAATTAAGAATGAAATCTGAATTCCGACTAACTCCAAGGAAGGAAGTACGTGGAGGGACCACTCAACATCGTCAAGTAAATGATAAATGACCGGATGTAATCTCCTTATTACCCTTCCCAACTCCTCCTTCTTGCATTAAGGCAGGCACACTCATTACTTGGACTCTTCCATCAACAATCACACGTTATGTTTGCTCTTACTCTGGTCGGATTCGTCCGAAATGAAAATGAGAACACGCCTGCCTCCATTTATGTGTAAAAATCCTGAAATTTGCAACCAACCAGTTGATGCTTGTCGCCAGGGGCATTTCTCTCTCCAACAAAATTGGGAGGGTTTTTAAAATGCTCGATAACATTTAATGATTCATGTTGCCCATGGTTCATGCTTGTAGTCCTAAAAAATTACAACCTTTAATTACATTTAGAGCGTTTACAATTCCTCATAATACACAAGAACTACTGCGTTTCCCTGACAGCACTGGGGTGTTTGACTTGCATTTACCAATAGAAGCACAGTTTGCAGACAAGGAATAGACAAGACCCCCCCCCCCCGCCCTCCCCCCTCAAAAAAAAAATGAAATAAGATAAATCTAAACTAAAGATATCAGTTTGCGCAACTGCGGAATGAAAAAAAAAATAAAGGAAATTTCTCTTGAACATGATCCTGAGTTGTCTCAATTTTGATTTTTGGATAATCAAACTACGTAGTACTACAGTATATGATGTGCATTCTGTGTTGTAAAGTATTATGGCGATAACTTTTACTTGGGACTATGCGCTGCTTCTTTAGTTTTGAAATATATTCACCGTGCCCCTAATTTCAAATTAAAACTCTTTGATGGCTATGAACGTACATTCCGCGTACATGTATAATTTATAGGAAATCAAATGAATTTGGAAAATTGTCGTGCACATGGTTGATAAATATAGAATCACGAATTGATAATCTAAGACTATGGTAGACATGGAAGTGGAAATAACAATAGTTTCATCTCATACACATGACACGATTACATTGTAATTAGAATTAGTATTTCAATAAGTCTATCTCGTGCCTCATATTAATACTACTACTACTAATAAAATATTGTTATGAGTACATAGTAAGAGAGAAGGGGGATGGAAAGAGAGAGAGAGAGAGACGGAGATGAAGAGGTTGTCAAGGTTTCTCCGAATCTTTGTGTTTTCTTTAAACGCGATCTTGATAGCACGGTGGGGCAACAGCATTTCGAATAACCAAAGGCAATGTTAGGCCTAGTATTTTTATAACGTTTTCATAATGAAACATTCGTCTAATAGTAATTTACAATATTACTGTTTGTTCATCAACCATATCACTTGACACAACATTAATAAACCGCTAGGATAGGTGTTTTTTTTTTCACACACTCACACGCACTTACGCCATTATAATTATTAATTTGTGTCCGTAAGATGCGAATTTTGTGTTCCTTGCTATCTTAGGTAGATGGTAACTTAGTGCATACTCACCCTCTTACGCTGTGGCTCTTCTCGTACGTCTGACCTCTCAAAAGCTGGAGTAAAACATGAAGTCTACAATGTTCTCCAAGATGGAGAAATCCCCCAGACTGAAGTCACACTTTTTCCTCTCCTCTCTCTCAAACACTTCCCTTGATCCGGGAAGGCAGGAGTTGAGCCAGATCGTGTAGACGCTTCTTCTATTGCAGCGATTTATTTCGTTTTCTTTACGCTCTTATAGATAATATTAAAAGAAATTATATCTAGGAGCAGAACGTTCGTAGACGAATCCGTCCAATCACATCAGTTCATAGATGTTAAAGTAAGATTTTCAGACTTTTTGACAACAAAAAAGACATGTGTCAACCGTTCTACGCCGGGAACTTCATTTACACTGCTTGTGACGGAGAGACATGAGCGGGAAAAAGTCTTGAGATGAAGTTTTCACAGCAGAGTTTCGTAACCGATGTTCCTGGCAAATCGTACGTCAATGGAGCTACAAGGATACTGGTAGTTAGCGGCCAGATATCCTATCATGCGTGCACACGGTCGTTATGGTGATTTGGCAGAATCGCTTTCTACGAGAGCCACGCCTACCGACACTCACCACGTCCAGCCGCCGGCGTTCGTACTATATTGATACTCACAGCTGGTTGTGACGGGAAGAGTGAGCGGTGATGAGGGCGGATGCTTACAAGAGTACTCGTGTGATGTTTGTGTGGGAGCTTTTCTCTACATCTGGATTGATATGAATATGTTTGCTTCCAGACCATGAGTTTGTTTATTGTACGTGTTTCACGCAATACAGAATACATTGACGGAAACAGAATATAATCATGTTCCCTTTAGCTGGTGTTACTTTAATAGCACAGTAAAGAATAGTACAGTCGGAAGATGTTCATAAAGATCTCATGTGTATCCGGCCAAAATGGTAGCCTAAAAGTCATGCTAAGAGTATTTTACAATATTCTACTGACTTGTTTACATTGTACAAGGAATTTCAGGGTATGCTGTACTTTAGTCTTTCTGGTACCATTCATTCTTCACCTCATTGACGGATTTATCTGAGAAATTCATCAATCGGACTCACTGAAGTTAACTCTAATCGCAGAATATATCTGAGATGGCTTTGTTGTTGTTGTTTTTATTTATCTATTCATTTTTTCCGCATTAGGTGCGCCGGTCTTTATTCTTTGATGTGCTGAATTGGCCACGACGAAAATATATTCTTATTATCCCTATTAAATTTAATCTATTTTGCTCTATAAAGATAGCATCTTATTCAGAGGGCGGTGAGTTAGCTCAGTCGGTAGCGCGCCTGTTTCACGATCCAAAGGACCCCGGTTCGATTCCCGAATCACACTGAGCTATGCTGGGTGTAATCATACCATCCCCTCTAGTAAGAGGCAAAACACTCTGTTCTAGCTCGGATAGGACATAAAATGGAGATCCTGTGTGTGAGAGAGTCACAACTCATGCACGTAAAAGATCCCGCTTTATTCATTCATCGCATGCAAAGAGCAGGGTGTTTAACCCGGTGAAATGGTCCCACCTTATATTCAACAGGACCCAATAGAAGACCAGCTATTAAAGCGGAAAATGGGCAATCCAGCCTTCTTCTCAGATTGAAATGAAACAAACAAACAAACAGACAAACAGAATGTTAATCCTAAGAGAAAGAGAGTGAAAAATATAAAAAGTAAAAATAACATTTAATTTCATTTATTTTATTTCCAACTATGCAAAACATCATATCATCTGATCATACAGATATTATAAACCTTATCTTATTTATCCCATTTCAGCAGGAAGATAGATATCATAAATGACAGGATCTCAAAGTAGAACATACCAAATTGAGTAATTCTCTTTTTCTAATAAATAATGCATAAGTATATCTCATGACTGTAAATTGGGTGAACAAAATCATGGGAAACTCGCGTAATAATGTGCACCATACACTGAGTGGAAGGGGATCAATTTTTCCTTACTTGATCCCAAACGTACCTGCAGTGAGAGGTACCTGTTTAAGAGCAACATTTCGTATCCCCTTGAATACACACACACACACACACACACGCACGCACACACACGCACACACACACACGCACACACACAAACGCCCACGCACACATACATACATATTCACACACGCACACACGCACACACACACACACATAGATGCAATGTATATCACAACCACCACTACTGCTACCATCGCCACCCCCACCATCACGTTCCCAATCACCAAGTGGTAGATAGAGGTAGTATTTAAAAAGTGGTTAGCAGGGACAACTTTAAACTAATTTAATTTCCTTATCAGCACTGCTCACCCTATACTACATCAATCATGTCAATGACTATTCAGATCGAGGTTCACACGCCTGCATGTCATTTTTTTTTTTTTTTTGTACTAAAGCAAGATTGAGTGGTTGTGTTACTTCTTACTTTAGGTGGGCAAAGTAAATGGTAATTAGGAAGATAATTTCTGAAGCAAAGTAACCATGTCGTGCTGCCTGAGCAGACTGGCCACAATATAGGTTAGTTCTTTTCTAATGGAGACCTGAGCCACCGCACCGTGACCGAACAGAACGAAAGCAATTCTGTTCTCTGCCTATTGATTGGAGAGGCGGGTCCAATCTTCCCCTAATGCCACCTTGATCTCTTCGACAACATTCAAAAATAACAAATGCAAAGCAAAATAAGCAATTTTCAACGCCTAACAGCTTCAGTAGAAGGACGAGAAAAAAATACTCCCTCTCTTCATCTGTCTTTGTGGGGGTATTTTATTCAGCTTCAATCAAGCGATGTGTAGGCTGCAGTGGGACGAAAACCAACAACTGTTAGAAGAGAGAAAGCGACAGCTCTGCTCTGAGATACATCTGATTGCTATCCATGTACACCCTCCGATTGTTTCGGCTTGCATCCGTGTCTTTCAGATATCTGGAATCGAATAGCCAAAGCGTTGTAATTTGAAGAGTCACAGATTCTACCTATCACTAACACTGCACTTTAGTTAGGCGGAGACTGACGGGTAAGATAATGCTGAACCGAGACACTTGGAACAATTCAAATTAATTAAGTGCATTGCCACTAATGTCACGTGATTCCTCAACGTAAGTAAGGTAAACAATATCAAACTTTAAATGTCAGGGTCAGTGAAAGGAATAGATTCTAATAAGATGAGGCTGACATACTGAGCTTATTGTTTTATGTCTGTCATTAATCTATACTCTTTTGAAGTCACGTTAACGTTATCAATCTACAAGCATGGACAGTGGCTACCTATGATGGATATTAGATAGAGTACAGCGAGTGCCTCATAATGTTAATCAAGCTCTTATAAGGTCTCCGGGCATATTAAGCATCATGACAAAGTAGTAAGGGAAATAAGGGTAGATAGTAGACGTCATTGTGGTAATGGGGGCTTGCAGTTAGTAAGTTTTGAACAAATGTTTGGATGAACTGGAAAAAAAAAAGAATGTCAAATGATTGCGTGCACACCACAATGAACAAGTAATACAAGCAGAAAACCGATTCAGCAAGGCTCATTTCAGACATCATAGTTTGGCCTCAACACGTAAAATTTCTAATTCTAATTTAAACACGAAAGAAAATTTTTCAGCATATTCCTCTTGTAATATGTTTTCTTCAGTAAATTTGGTAAAACAACAATATGTAAACGAGAGGCATTGCAAGAATAACAAATTTCCTCTTGTTACTGTGTTTCCTGGTGATAAGATCATTTAAAACCTAAAATTAATTATTTAGATCTCAAATCAAATGGCATTGTCTGTCTTATAAAAGAAATTATTTTTTACTGGTGAGATCTGCGCGAGAAATAAAAACCTTCTTTTTGGCATTTCGAAGCCCACGCGAAACAGAAATTAATTTGATAATAATACGTCTAGAAAATAGTATAATTCGCTTTGATATCTAAGGGAATACGTCTATAGAATGAGACCTTGGACTACATATTACGTGTCACTACTGTGCTCTTTACAGGTTTTTCAGCTCTATATTTGTGTATTGGAAACAAGTTACAAATCTGCAATAATTATCACAAGAATCAGAAAAAAAAAATCTGCAGTCATTGTGGGATTTGAGTCAATAAACCGGGACAGTCTCAAAATTAAATCACAATGAATTCTTAATCAGGTAGGCATGCTGCTTGCTCTCGATATTTTAATTTCTGTTGGATTATTGCTTTTGGAAAGTAGAGTGAACGCAAATTTTACATCTTTAACGAGAAAAGCGGGCTGTTGGCATATTTCAACATATCCTGTTTGTAGAGTGGAGTTTAATGACGTCGATCTGGGTTCTGGCGTTTAAAAGCTGAATCTCTTCACTTTTCAAAGAAAAATCAGGGTATATTTCAAAGCATGAGAAAAGATTATAATGAAACATTTCTTATATTTGCACTATTTATGGCATCTATCTTCTCATTTCTGCTGTTTTCTTTACCAATTACAGAAAACATGATCAAGAAGTGCCTCCTGTATCAAATCATATACCTGTATCGGAACTTGGCGAATTACTGTGCAATTGTGTAATTATCTTTATATGGCATACGTGTATGTTTCTTTCAAGTCATATACACCGTATACCTATACACACAAACACACACACACACATACACATACACACATTTTTTATGTAGTAAAGATTAATAATATATATTTTATATAAATATATGATATATATGAATATATATATATATAATCATATATAAATATACTTACATATATGAATATATATATATATATATGTATATATATATATAATCATATATAAATATACTTACATATATGAATATATATATATATATATATATATAACTCTAAACAAGTACATCGACGAAGTTGGTGTTAGTGAATCAAGGGATAAATCGAAGCTTGTTCTTTACACCTATTCCAGATGCTGACATTATGCAGGAATTGAAATTCGCGATATATCAAACTTGCATAAACCAGAGAGGGGGAAAATATGTGGAATTATGACAACACTATTTTCCTTGTCACTGTAGCTTCGTTACAACCTCAGACATTGCGGTCCTCAAGGGAATGCATAATGAAACAAAAGTGATACCTTTGCGGCTGTTTTGTGCCAGGGATAATTTGATTTCGACCCAAGAGAAATATTTGATGAGAGACGTGGGACACGCAGTGCCACGAGCAAACCACACGAAAACGTGTCTCCGTCTTCTTGTAGATATCAGCTGTAGTAATATACTCACAAGGGAGAGAGAAAGAGAAGAAACGAGGAGTAATTAGACAAAGTTGACATACGTAAACAGGAATGAAGAAAGAGAGAAAAGAAGGAAGAAGAGTTCGCTCAATGGACAGATGCATAGAGGAAGATAGATTGATGGAAACAGGGGGGGGGGAGGAAGTAAGGCAGGTAAGGGGAAAGAGAAAGAAAAATAACAACCTTTTGGGGGGCATTGTATTAGACAATGGGTCATGAAATGATTGGAATGAATCTGCTATAATCAGTTAAGATAGGCGTATATGGGCCTTATTGATGAGTAACGTGAGGATTTATCATGAGCTGACACCTAATGACGGTACATTGATACATAAATGTGTATTAGTATATCTAACATACATATATACATACACACACATAATTACATATATATACATATATATATATATATATATATATATATATATATATATATATATATATATATATATATATATATATATATATTTACAATACACATACATATAAAAGGAGGGGAATGACGGGGGTGGACAGTTAAAAAGAATGTGAAATAAACCAACCGTCGCTTGCGGTAAAAATGCAGTAAGGATGGGAGTTTGCGTTTATCATTGTTGTGTTTTTTTTTTTCTAAAGGCACCACACGATGTGGTCGTTAAATCATTCCATGATTAGTGGCCCCGTTGCTAAGTGATATGATGGGGAAGAAACCTAGTCATATTTCATATTTTAGAGGAGACGTCACAGAATCATATTTTGTACGCGCCTACATTATTATCTACATTACTTTCATCGTCTACAACTCATGCTTAATCATGCATCACTATTCAGAAATCAGTGAAAAATATTACCAGTGTGGTTACAAATTCAATATGCAGCAATGAGACAAAACGTAACATGTTGCACGTGTGATTGCGAGTGACTTGACTCCTAACCATAATAATTGCACGACCAATCGCATGGTCGTACGTGAGACCATGCGATCGCTCTAGCAATTGAACGAGACCGGTGCGAGTGGTCGCGAGAGTGGTTGTGCGAGCGGCATGGGAAATACAACCCCCTCAACACTTGACCAGGGCCCCATTTCATAAAAAGTTGACATGATAGCAACTCTTGCTGGAATGGCAATTGTCATGGCAACGATAAGAATCCTGCTTCCTGATTGGTTGTTGCCATGGGAAGTTGCTATTCCAGCAAGAGTTGTCATCCTAACATCTTTTATGAAATGGGGCCCTGTAGTCACTTTCAAGTTGTACTTTGTAATAACAAAAAAAAAAAGGAAAAAAAAAGTTACAAAAAAGAAGTCGTAAGAGGATGGCCCAGCCGCAGAGCATAAACGATTAGTGATCAGTGAAAATCAAGCTGAGTAGCAGGCGGAGCAGCCAGGGAAGCAGTCTGAGCCTTTAACCCTATTAAGCCCAAGCTATTTTGACCCCTCGCAGGCCCAAGGGGGGGCACATTGTGCCCCCCCCCCCTATATAACTTTTTTATTATTTGATGTATCATCGTCATATTTGGCACGTGGGTAGAGTAACTCATACTCTACATGACCATACATTTGAATTTTCACAAGGTCACCCATGGAGGGCGCTATTTACAAAAATATAAAGAAATACATAGGAAATATGCTAAAAACATGAGTTTTCGGTACAATTTCTTTATCCCCATTATATATGTCTTATTATAGACCAATCATTTTCATATTTACCACAAGTGATAAGCAAGTGGAATTTTATTATTTGTTATGTTTAAAATTTCTCAAGGTCACCACATGGGGGCGCTATTCATATCAACATAGTGATACATTATGAGACCTGAGATGAAATGTTTGGGATGGGTACATGTATAGTTATGACATTTCATATTTGCATAATAGTGGAATTTTGAGATTGCAAATTGATAATATAATAAACTAATGATATTAGAGGCATAACTTGGGTGAAGGAATCAAAATAACTCAAAATATAAGGGCAATCTGTAGAAAATATTATTGTTTTCAATTATCTCTATTATATCTATTGTTTTATGCCTTTGTCACATAAAAACAAATGAAATAATAAGAAAAACTTTCCAGAACCATAATTACTTCAAATTTTGCTTCTTCAACAAATTTTAGCCAAGAAACACCCATTTCATACACTGTAATGCTGTTAAATGAAATGGAAACAGAAAAAAGATGCAAAATCTGACTGACATGGTTGTCAGTTTATGGTTGCCATGGCAACCAGCAACATCAAATATAGCTAAATTATATATCAAAATGTTTGCAATAAGATTTTAGGAAAAGTCACCAAATTTGGTTGAAATCGGATTAAGGACGAAGGAGTGGCAAACGAAAATCTGGTAGGGGGGGCACAATGTGCCCCCCCCCCCTTGGGCTTTATAGGGTTAATAGACCAGAGAGAGGGAAAGGAAAGTGAGGAGGAGGAGGAGGAGGAGGAGGAGGAGGAGAGGAAAGAAGAAGAGTATCCATCCTTGTTCATCAAAGGCTGAGAACACTTTGAGGCTCATCTCCAAAGTCCCGTTGTATTCCCCAAGGAATAGTTGCGTACAGTCTTATACAGTCGTGTAACGGTCATGACGGTAGTCATGGTAGTAAAACGTGGTATAGGATGTGCTGCGATCGGTCCTGTTACAGTCTCATGGTCTTAGCATAATCGCACCCACTCACAAAATCCGTCCGCTAGCACACTTGCGAGTGTTTCACGACCACCAGCCGACAGAACGCGACTATAGAGTCGTGCGAAGTCTCAAATTAAGTCTTGCAGGGTCTTGCAACACTCATACGACAATCACACAACTGGTCCTCCGAGATGATGCGAGTGAATGGATCGCATCTGTTCGCACCTTGAGTTTGTTCAAAGTTAAGATGCGACGATTCACGACCGCCTGCAACACTTTCGATGCTGACAAGACACCAAATAATCGGTTGTGAAAAGCCCTGAAAGAAAAACAAAACAAAACAAAAACTGCTGTAGGCATTCGCAAACTGGTCACCGACCAGTTGTGAAAGAGGCTTGAAGTATCTTTTGATGTGTCAAATGCCAGTGAATTTGTTTGGTGTTCAATAATCGTCATACTAAAATAGACAATAACGCTTTTAAAGAATCTAGATCTTCTCTTGCGATATCCTTTACCTCTGATGTGCGAAGTGTGGTCTCAGTCACGAAGACGTGCTGTGCTATTTCAGGTTATACAAATTATCTTACTCAAATCACGGCTTTAGGCACTGACCTTTGTCACGTAAGCTTCCTAAATCAAGACAGGTCAGTCAATCTCACGCAAATACTATTTCACTTCTCTGTAATCAATTTTTTTTTTATCTTGTTCCTGCTATATGGTCATTGTCATCCTTGTGTCAACACATAGGATAATAACTGGAATAAAAACTAGAATAAATGATTATGAGTGTAATACTTTTGTTGATCTATTTATATTTTTTTTTCTTTCCAAGATTACTTGCATACATAGGAACACAATAAGCGGGAATTACATCACAGCATGAATACAAATGATGATTATGTCAATCTCAACCGGCGTATAATTTGTGCATTTATCAAGTAGAGAGCAGAATCAACAGATCATGTTTGTTACACTGAACAAGTAATGTTTGAATTCCATCGCTCCGAAAACGGAGGACAAACAAAAAATTACAAAATGTTTTTACCACGTTTACCGCTTTACGAAAGAAAACGACCATGATTGATCCGTAGCAACCAGTTATGTTCTTATAACCGAGTTGTGCTTCACAGAGAACAAAGAAGTCCATTCTTTTTATCATCTTATCTATCTCTCACATAATATCATACTTATTATAAATAAATGCACTCTCATATTCAGCACTATCAACCATGATACAACAAAGACATGTACAAACACAGGACGCATGCGCACCTTTGGAGACATTACTTCGACATTATCATCTGGTAAGTAAATGTACGTTCAATTAACTGGTCATCAGTAATACTCGTTGTAATATTTTTCAGATATGCAATGCAAAGCAGAAAGTCCAGCTTCATACCTTGGCAACTAGCTAATATATATCTGTATGCCTGCAGTCACGTGATTCGCAAACTACATAGTCCTCTGAGCTGTCTCTATTCGAGCAATTAAACATTGATTATCAGATATAACGTGCATGTTGATCCTTCAGAACCCTTGCTGTATGTATGATATGATATGATATGACATGCCTTGTTAAGAAGAACGAACGATTTTCGAAGTAGCTATCACATCTTCACTCCTTGTAACCCATTGACAGTGGCTATTATAGCCTGTCTTACCCAAGCAATATCATGACCATGTTCAGTGCTTTTTCAACTTTTAAACTTTATGGTGTCCTGGGTTATACACCACTTACGAGTCTCTCGTTATTTCCATGACATGACTGGCAGTGCACATTCTCCCTTTTGTGAAACATGCCATGTTTTCCTGTTTTCATCTTTGAATAAAGAAACACAGCATCATTCTGGCAGATAAAAATCGATTCCACCATGATCGAGGGTGGTTTGACCTTTCCTCTGATTTCAGCCAGAAGTAGCTTTAAACTTTCTTCGTGAAAGACGATAGATGGTTGGTTAAAGACACAAAGTCAAGTAACTCCGAACCAAGCACCGATATTGACTTTCTTCTCTGCTGCGGAGAACAATGGCCTGCCCTCCGGTGTATAGTTCCTACACTCTCAAGCTACAATGCGCAACAGGTTAACATCCTAGAATCTATTGGCGGGAAACCTTGACAAGGTCGTCTGAAGCTAACAATCTGATATGCAGCATGCGTCGCAGGTAGTCCAACCGTTGTATCTCAATTTGATTAAACGAATACGTAAAGTTGCCAGTTCTATCTCTCTTTGAGTCAGCGATTTTGCCACAAATTAAGCACTAAAATCGCCGTGAATACTCAAACACTAACCATCCAATGCTTTATTTGACATAAAAACAACAAGAACAACAAAAGAATTTACTTTTTATCGCAGAAGCACACGTGTGTTCAGGGTTTTTGTCAGTCTGACAGAAGACTGACGGTACGGAATCCAGCCTTCTGAAAACACAAGCTCCATGCTTGCAGTCTGCATTGTTATTCACCCGTCATTCCTATGTTTTCAAATGCGTTCCTCGGCATCCATGCCTTGAATTACTCGACAATGACGTTTCAATAACATGCTAAAAACAAGTAAGCATTGAAAAGCTCCTCTCTTGGTTCTTCTGAACGCGTAACATGACAAAATGTTCATATTTTCCTACACAAATTTATTTAATGTTCTTCTAATAAAAGGATTGTGTAATTTAGAATATCGTTCATGTGTTTATACATTGATTGCTTCAAGCTTTGCTTTTCAGCTGTTCCCTCTATCTCCAACAGTTTTGATTTTAGTTCTGTAAAGTCAGAAAGGCCACAGTATTTTCTTTTGTTTCAGCATTGCAGTGAGCTTGTGTTACTTTGTATATGTAAATGTTTTGAGTTATTGGAAACTAAATGATAATAAAATGAAAACGAAATCATTAAAACCACGACTTTAAACAAAGTATATCAGTTACATGTCGCGCGAATGTCTTTTGATGATTACTTTGACCTCGCTCGTCTATATCTACTGTTAGAAAAGTGCATGAAGCTTGAAATGTAAACAAAAAATGTATTTATGTTTTAACCGCGAATCACTCTAGATTAACGAAGGTATCATTAATCCATCTCAATCACTGCGAGTGATTTTAAGATGTCTTTTCTCACACTTTAACATAACAGAAAACCATAATTATTGTGTCTTTACACAGGGCAGCCAGGGAATGAGTATTTGTATGAAAGAAAAGGTTTTGCCTTGATTTACCATGAGGCCACGGAAGATCAGAATGTCGAATTTTTCAGATGATCTTTCTTTGTGGAAGGATCAAGAATTCGAATGGAGACGCTGATCAATTTCTACTCATGATTTAAAGTGAATACCGATATGAATATTTTCTCCCTGCTGGCAGATTGTTTTGCTTCTAAAAATTGCTCTTTCATGCAACTCTGTTGAAACTACTAAGTGAAATTCGTTACAACCTCAGAGATTACATGGTAGTCCTTGATCTGATATAGATCGATAAGACGATGCTGGTACGTAACCAGGTGGGTTTAAAAATAGGGGGAGGAATCAACGAGTAGTAGATTCTTTCTTCGTTTGTCTTTGCCAATCTGAAGTAATTAGGATTGAAACAGTACCTAAAGCAATCGATAGTTGTTGTTTTTTTCGTGATATATCCAAATTGAAATATAGTGATAATGACGAGAATCAAGAGGAGGTCATATAGGACCTATAACATTTTGCATTAGATATGATATAAGGATCAATAACTCAATTGAATATTCTATTCTTTTGTCATAGATTGAATGAGGAAGCGATTTAATTAAGACGTCATAATATAGTCTGTTTGCACAATCTTTTTTTTGTTGCCATTATTTAGTATTCCATATTTATTTATCTATCAAGGCATTGTATACATGATGATATATCTTCTCTGGAATAAGCATCAATCCCATGATTCATCACTTCATGAGATGTAAGGTTTGTGGTTTGTAAACGTACTGTAATAGTCAAACACACACTTTTCAAATTCCTATCCGCTATCGTCTGTGTTTAACGCATTCTGACAATGAGGAGACCTGTAATCTATATTCTCCAAGATTCTTTCGAATGATTCTTTGGAATGAAAGCCTGAGTCACGTGTATTGTTGTGAGTGTACGTGTGTTTGTGAATGTATGTGTGTGTCTCTTATTTTTTCTCTCTGTCTCTCTGTCGGTGCGTCTATGATGATGCCATTGAGAAGTCGAAAAACCCCATGAGAGCTGAAAATAATCCAAGAACAGTCTTATTAAGCCCATTAGGGAGTGCTAAGACGACGTAGCCTTATTTAATAGGTAAAAACAGCGGAAATTGCTGACTTATATCGGTACTAGCATTATGACCGAAACGGATGCCGGCTGCGGTGCTGCTGGTAGCGAATGGCTGAGTAGAATGTCTGGATTTGTGGTTATTGACCGGTATTAATACTCCATTGGAGCGTTGGTAGCATCGGCTTATTTCATTCCTCAGCGAGACTTTCTGCTTTGAATGAATTGCCAATCCCTCCTTGGAGTTTTAGTTTACATTTACCTACCATATTACTGTAATCAATGACCAAACACCCTCTAGAAGCAATATGACAAGTTTGTTTAGGTTTTTTATTCTCCATGATTGATGACTAACTACAGTCACAGTCCGAATCCATTTTCGCATATTATTTGTTGTGAATGGCATGCAGACATAGAATACTTCTTTGCGGTGCATCATATCGATTGTGATAAATAATTCATTGTCAATCGTTCATTGCTCCGAACTGAACACGTTAGGCACAATGATCAGGTCAGATTGCCAATATATTACAGAAGTGTGTCTCTCGACTCCATGTTAGAAAAGGTGGATGAACCAGCAAATGTTTATAGATATACAGGCAAATGTTAATGAGTATAATCACGTTACATAACTCATTAAAACTAAGCTCGATTTTTTTAAAAACGTTTAAAGACCGGCGGGTTATGTTGAAAGTTTGCGAATAGCCTTCATTTCAAATTAATGTTGTGAGGTCAATTTGTAAAGTCACTCTTTTATTTTTTTTTCTCTTTCGTGTATGTGTGTGTGTATGTGTGTGTGTGTGTGTGTGTGTGTGTGTGTGTGTGTGTGTGTGTGTGTGTTTATGTGTGTGAAGGGGTGGGTTAAGATGACTTACATTTTCTGTATCTATCATAGGCCGACACAACGGCCTTAAAGGCATTAGACCACATTTGTAAACCTGCAGCAATTGGTCTCATAGTTAGCATGGAGTTTGGGTATGATTGCAGTAACACCTGTGCAAAATTTCGTTCCAATTAGTCCATTACTTTCATACAAAATAAATGAAAATGCACCGTATGCATGCGTATAAAAACGCTCGCTAGCTCCGGTCCACGCGCGTATACTACATGCATGCGATACATGTGTAAGTTAATGTACGTAGCTAGCCCGCGCTCGCAATTCGATTTTGGGTCGGGTTGACCCGGTTTGAAAATTGATTTTAAAACGATGATTTTCTCTATTTTATCGAATGGTATAGACAAAGAGCAACAGGTGAGGTATGTTGCTGTTATAACTTGTACTTGAAGTCATATTGGACCTGTTTTATGCAGTTTTGATTTTCGTGGGTTTGCAAATGTGGGCTAGTACCTTTAAGGCTCGCACGCTCAAATAAGGAAATAATAATAAATATGGTCACAGCATATGAATTAAGAGCTTTCAAAACTGTCGAAATGTGTCACAAACCAAACATTGGAATTTTGAAGTCAAAATTACACGGTAGAGGGCACTTCTGCCTGGCAGACACCAACATATTATTTGCTTTTATCATTGTGACGTGTAACAAAGAGTTTGATTATGCAGAGACAGCCATATTCTCCAGTTTTAGTCTGTTGTATTCACATAGATAATTACGATCGATCCATGTTAATATGTATTGTATATTCATATTGTTTTATGACTAAAATAAACTGAAGTTAACTGATGAAAATAAATAAAGACGAAACTCACATGAGCTTATTCATCCGGTTATGACGCAGGTGGAATATTAGCTCCACCGAAGTAACCTGCTAAGTAATTAGATGACTCTTGGTTCAATTTCTTTTTCATTACGTGAGTCTTTTTATTCTTATACAGAATCACATTCGTAACTTAGCATACCTCCAAATAACTCTTTGATTTTCCATCGATTTATGAATTAAATGTCGGGGACTATTAAAGGTCAGTGAGGTGTTTTATGAATGGAATTCTATTTTCATTCTCCACTCATTTATCTTGTCAGCCGACGCCTGTTTTCAAAGGCGTCTACAATCAGGTTGATAATGAACAACATAATACGCGCAGAACTCGAACGTAAAAGACGAAAATGACGTATACAGGGCAATTACCTCCGAGAACAATAACCCCAGCCTAAATACTGGTTAGTGACAAGGTTAGAGTAGAGATTAGGATTATGGTTAGGTTTAGGGTTAGAGTTGGGGTTAGGTTAGGATTAGGTTCAGGATTGGGATTACCATTTATCGTCAAGGGAAGGGTCTGGGGAAATTGCCCAGGGGGTAATTGCCCTAGACCCGAAAATGAATATCTAATTATTTTTTTTTATCAAAAAAAAAAAATTGTAAACACGGTTATGTCAGATACAGAGGGTCCTTGGTCTCAATCAACCTAAATCACTATCACTTTAAGATACAAGTATAACTTTATTTGAATGAGATTATAATGGCTCGGGTGTATATTGGAAGGATCGCAAGCAAGAAAATAACTCAACCCTGACCGATGAACAGGCCCTGCCCTGCACCATCGTTCTGTAAAAATGAAAGTAAAATTAAAGGAAATGTGAAAGATAACAAAGGAAAAATGGGCATGTCAGATTGAAATCCAATAATATATTGTGGCAAGGAATTAGCGTAATGGTCAATAAAGATATAATAATAATGTGTCATGCATTAAAAAGTATTTCATTAAATCCTGTAGATACATACAAATGTCAAACGAGCTTTTAAATGGAATATGTCAAACTAAGTTATCCCACTTTGAGAAGCACTTTGATTGTTATACAAAAACGTCTCTTGTATAGGCGTCACATACATGAGTTTCTCGAAAAACGTGATTGGCGTACTGAAAAAAAGTTCACAAAGTTCGGATGGGCAGTATCTCTCTGATTTTATACTTGTCTTTTGTGTGCCATATGTCCCTATTCTTATTATCATGATTATGTAAGTCGAAGGTGATGTCCCTGTCAATGCCATTGTCTGTCTGTCTGTGTGTCCCTATTCTTTGATTCTGTCTTCGTCTGTCTACGTCCAATTATGATGTCTCTATACGTCTTTGTTCTTACCTCGGTTTTGTATCTCCATTTACTGATATCGCACATCACGGAATACCATATTCACTTATGTTAAGAGCACATTCGTAGACAAGTTCTTTACTGCAAGAGATGTGCCCCCTGTAGCATGCTGAAATAATATCTTCATTGTTGTCTGTACTTAAAATGAATACATTTACAGGAAGTAAATGTCGTTGCAATGAACTGAACAACGAACACGTTGATACATGTGTTGAGCTAAATGCATATAGAATTGTAGTGGGCAAGAGGCCTTGTTATTGAATCTTGGAGTTTGTCACTTCTTTCCCCTTTCGGAGGTGACGTGGTAATGTCTACATCGACGGAAAGTAATTCGTGAAAGAAGTCCAAAGACCTCATCTATCACGATTGCATATTCACACCCCTTGCATTTCTGTTGCAGCGCACTTTATCCGCCCGTGGGCGATACCTCTACAACTGACGTCACAACGGGCGCCACGCTGATTAGCGAAAGGCCATAAGAGTCAGTCCTAGGCCTTCTGATTATTGACCCACCAAGCAATAACAGCTATCTGTTAGAATTAATAGGTATTGTTGTTATCCTAAAAGACACGTTGCTCAAACGAATACACGTTATGCATTACCTTAATTTGGCCAGGGTATAATAGATGACTAGTTAAACACTTTAATTAAACGTTATGGTCTAGATTGAAATCCTTACAGTTTTCAGGCGGGGGGGGGGGGGGATCATGATACTGTTGTCTATCACACAGTCTAACATTTATGTTACCAAGGCAATTATACGGACCAGACGTGGAGCCGTAATAGGGGTTGATCGTAAGCTTTACGGTACATATTCTGTTCATGTCAACTCAAACGCACAATTTTAAAAGTTTTTCGCTCGTTGTAAATATCTGTATAGGCCCCAATTATTCTCAAGATGTACGTCCATAGTACTCTTTAGGCAAAAGAAACGAAAAAAATAGGAACATGAACAGCTGAAATAAATAAATAAATGAAACGGGTTTCGGGGAAACTGTTCGAGTGGTGTTTTTTGTTTGTTTGTTTGTTTGTTTGTTTGTTTTTGTTTTTGTTTTTAGACTAGCAGGGCGGCAAAAAGGAGAACGAAGAAAGAACACTGCCCTCACCCCAAGCCACAAAAACACACACAAACACACAAGTACACACGCACTCACACAATTAGAAATTTTGCCTTTAACCATATTTATACTGTCAACAGAAAAGAACATCGACACCAATACAGCACATATAAAATTCCTGATTGTTCGCTATATGCAGTAACTTTGAAAAGGAAAAAGCAACGGGTACCTCAGGGGAGGGGATCAGAACGCCGGTTCCGTTTTTGATGTAGGAAACTGCCGCTGTAAACCTTTCGAAAATATCTTGCTTCGGGGCCGGCAGGTGGTCTTCAAAATTCAACTTAAATTGGAAAGATGACGGCTGACACTTGTCAATTTACTCATAGATATCAGAACAATCTTTTCCGCTCGTTCCCATCCCGACTGCAGGTGATCGGACTGAATTTCCGAGAAATATTAACGGGTTTGCTTGGTTTCGATGGTCTTGGTGCACAATAACAGAAATTATGTAAGTCTATAAAGAGCTATAGGAGCTACACCCAGGCTCTTGGTGTGGCTGCCTCTGATTGCGTTTATTGCAGAAGCAGGCAAAATTCTACTGACATACATACATACACACAAACACACACACACACACACACACACACACACATACACACACACGCAAATATTTTCAATAACTTCTGGAAGAGTTGTTAGATTGAATCCCACTATAGTCCATGGGCCAGGCCAGGTATTGGTACACTGTCGGCTAGCGCCAGCCGTGTTGCCATCCGTTCATTGGTCCGTTAAGGACGTGCGCAGCACGTGTGCGCGGTAGACTGAACGGAGATCATCAGTGTAGAGCCGTAGCCATCACTTCGTCTATCTAACGCAACGTCAATGGGCTCAACTTGATATGAAAACGATTATAAAATTCTAAATATCACAGTATCATACCAAGGAATCGATTTTCATTAATCTCTTCTTTCAACCACGGTCGCAATCACATGCTAACAGAATGTTAAAAGATAATTCTCAGCATGAAACCATCAGTCAGTCTCCGTACTTCGCCACACACACACCACTGCACCCGCGCGCACACACGTACATAACACACACGAAGCTTAGATCTGTGAACCAGTCGTTTTCTTTAAATACTTACAGTGCATTTTTCTTTTTTCATGTCGGGCATACCGGGGTGGCAACGCGGCGGTCTCGTTATGTTCTATCTGTCGGCGAGATGGCAACTCGCGTGCACTCGGCTGTCTAGTAGAGTGCATTTCTGTCTGTCATTGTAGTACGTTTTGATATGTCATTTTAGTACATTTTCATGGCTGTCTCTTATGAAGTACATTTCTATCTGACATTGCAACACGGCTGTCTCTTGAAGTAAAGTAAATTTCTATCTGTTATTGTAGATGGCAACACGGCTGTCTCTTATGAAGTAAAAGTGCATTTCTATCTGACATTGTAGATGGCAACACGGCTGTCTCTTACGAAGTAAAAGTGCATTTCTATCTGACATTACACGGCTGTCTCTTATGAAGTAAAGTAAATTTCTATATACTATATGTGTCATTGAGATGGCAACACGGCTGTCTCTTACGAAGTAAAGTGCATTTCTATATGTGTCACTGAGATGGCAACACGGCTGTCTCTTATGGAATAAAGTACATTTCTATGTGTCATTGAGATGGCAACACGGCTGTCTCTTATGGAATAAAGTACATTTCTATGTGTCATTGAGACGGCAACAGTAAGTAAAGTATACATTTCTATCTGTCACTGTAGATGGCAACACGGCTGTCTCTTATGAAGCGAAGTCATTTCTATCTGTCATTGAGATGGCAACACGGCTGTCTCTTATGAAGTGAAGTAATTTCTATCTGTCATTGAGATGGCAACAATTATTTATCATTTTCCGGTGAAAACGCTGGGTTGAAAAAGCTAATACTACGCCAATGTCGCTTTATTTTCATCCAACAATGAAAGATTATGCAAAAACAATGTACCGGTACACTACAATACATTATAATTAATAATGTTGTAAATGAACAGAGTGATTTTTGTTTAAAACTGATGTATTTGTTGAGAGGGTGGTATAAAAACAGTATAGATAATCCCTTTTATTAGGAACTTTAGATATGATAACGGTACATTGTTCTAGATAAAGACTAAGCGCACCGCTTGACAGCAGCTGTGGACATCATAACCCTTTGGATATTCCTTTCGCTGCCTTGAATGAAGACTAAGCGCACCGCGTTTACAACAGAACACATGTGGACATACAGAAGGCAGTGCTCGTATTTTGTATAGTGGTTAGTTTCGATTCAGAAGTATAAGGATATAAAAACGAGACCAAATTGGTTAAAAATTCATTTATTATGACTAAGCTACTCATTTGGAAATGCTATCATAGCTTGATAAGCGTATCTATATCCGACAAACAAAATGACACCAAAAAGGTTTTGCCACCTCGGGTGGTACCAACAACCCATATTTCGGCTCTTGGCTCATGGACTACTAAGCGTATAGGGCCTACATACTCGGACAAGACGGTTATACACATGTATCAACAATATCAAATTGTCTTACTGTGGGATCCCGCCATGACAAGGATAATGATAACGGAACGCATAGAGTTAACACGTAAGAGGCCCCATTCCGCAAGGTATCGCCAAACAGTAATTCGTGTATTATCCTTATTGCTTTTTACTTACTGCTATGCATACAATCATTATCATTTTCATCATTAGCATTATCATTCCTACGATGGTTATTAATAACATTATGTATTTAATTCAATTTACTTCATGTTTCTAAAACAGCGCACCATCAATGAAATAACACTTTACGGCTGTGAAAACAAACATATTGAAAAAAATCGAACATAATAAGCAGGAAACCACATAATGCGTTGAGAGTTACATCAAAATAATATGATTGTAAAAATTGTATTTTATATCATTATCCTGATTATCAATGAGTAGCTCAACGTTGATTGTTGTCCGGTATGGTATACATGAAGCCATTATCAATAGGAAAGCTACCTACTTTTGAAGACTTGGGGTGTGATATACACAGATTGTAAGTGTTTGCACTGCGCTATGTAGCCCCGTGCTGTATGACTTGAAATTCTGTCAGCCGAAATACTAACTGATTTACGCATTAAGTGATACAGCTTGTGAGACCTAAAACCCCCGAGAGTTTCGGCGGCGGAGACCTATCGTTGCACTGCGACCACTGAGGAATTAAGCATGCAGTGGTCAGACTCAGTGCTTGTAAACGTGATTTCTTTCTAAATAATGTAATGAAGAATAGGAGGTCAAGACTGATATGACTAGATTTAAAGTGCTATAGTCCGACACCAGCACCAAGGGAATCTGATACGGAGAGTAGAATCAGATCAGAATATTATTCTTCTCCATATACTACTTCAACTAAATACACTAACTCACTGTACAGGTATTGATCCCACTATACCACGACCACTAACTCTATAGCCTATACAAAAACACGTATCCCAAGTTAATATCTCTATATTCTCGTCCAACTTTGCAGACAAATTGGAGCAAAACTCAATGGTAAAAAAGCAGTCAGTTTTATATTCACCTAGAGTCTATTCTGCAGAGCAAACTGTGAGGATAAATCACTACACATTCTCGGCCAGCTGTGATGGTAAACTAGGCCTTATACAGTACTAAAATGTCAAAACTACTTAAAAGCTAACAAACAGAAATGTTATCACGACTGTTGTTGTTGTTGTTGTTGTTGTTGTTGTTGTTGTTGTTGTTGTTGTTGTTGTTGTTGTTGTTGTTGTTGTTGTTCATTTCCCACCTGAGAAGATGGCTTGATAGCCCATATTCAGCTACGCTAAGCTGGTCTTCCATGGGGTCCAGTTGGATGTGAGGTGGGACCACTTCACCGGGTTAAACACCCTGCTCTTTGCGATTAATGAATGAAGCGGGATCTTTTACGTGCATGAGTTGTGACTTTCTCATACACGGGACCTCCATTTTATGTCCTATCCGATGGACAGAGCGTTTTGCCTCTTGCTAAATGGGACGGTATGATTACACACAACATTGCTCAGTCCAGACTCGGGTTCGAACCCGGGTCCTTAGGATCGTGAGGCAGACGCGCTACCGACTGAGCCAACTCACCGCCCGATTGTGCCGGTAACGGGCATTTCCATAGCCTACCTTTAAAAAAAAAATGCTTGAATGAGCGAAAATGAATTCTGTCTGTATTCCTCAAATATTTATAATCTTAATATTTAGTGAAAATGATGTGTCAAAGACTGACCAGTGTGAGAATGACCGGTGTCAGGAAAAGGAAACATATTTGATTATGTCTTTAAGAGGATATTCACGCATGAACAGTATACATTCTAATTAACTTGTGTGGGCTCATCTTAATATGTACATTTTTTGTGCGAGGTATTGTGTAGGCTGAATCTTACACTATAAGTATTGAAATTAAGAGAGAGGCAGTTTGAGTCTTGCATTGTATGTGTTTAGTGTATGGATGCGCATATAGGGCGTGACTCTTGTATATATTCTTACATTTTGCGCCTATGCCTGCCTTGCCTCGAATGCGCAGTGAATAGGTACGGGCAGAAAGCCTCGACCCTAAACCTGGGTATTCTTACGTAATCCGAGTAGAAAACCCCTTGTCCACTAAAGTCTTTTGAACTTTAATCCTCCGCCATTCTGGAAGAATATCTTGATGTCAAAGTTCCTTTTCTGCGACTGGTGGCCACTTCTAACAGGTGTATTTAGAGTTGCAATCCCTATTCACAATCTGCTGTATACAGAATCACTATAGAACTCTGAGATTGTGGTTTCGAGGGGGTTAATTCCTTGTTCTGTACCAGTATACATTGTGGGCACTTGATCCGGGCAATAAGGGGTTTAGTCTTCACACGCAAGTCATTTTCACATCACCCAACATAGGCCTAATGTGGGTGTGCTGTTGTGGACACTGTCCTCTCTTGATTTTAAAGAAAGCGACTGGCAAGAAAGACTAGGCTACTCAGAAATCACTGTAATCACTATTCACAACTTGTTGTGTACAGAATCACTTGACGTCTGGGGTTGTGGTTTCGAGGAGGTTAATTCCTTATTCTGTACCTACATTGTTGGCACTTGATCCGGGCAATAAGGGGTTAAGTCTTTACACGTAAGCCATTAGGGAGCTTTAGATTTTAGACGCGCGGACGTTCAAAGAGAAAAAAAAACATGATCTGAGCGTGCGCAGTAACTTGATCCGCGCTACTGCGCACGCTCAGATCATGTTTTTTTCTCTTTGAACGTCCGCGCGACTAAAATCTAAAGCTCCCTATTTTCACATCACCCAACGCAGGCCTACTATTGTGCCGTCTTGGACACCGTCCTCTCCAAACTTTAGAGAAAGCGACTGGCAAGAAAGACTAGGCCACTCAAAAATCATTCATGCAGAACAACCAGAGTCAATAAAAGAGATGCAACCCCCGGATGGTCGGGCGGAATTCTCCCCGGTAGTCGCAATGAGTGGACGTGCAGCAACGCCCCTCCCGCAACACCGCCGACACACCCATCGCAGAAAGAGACACACCCATCACCCTATCACCATCCACACCCACACCTGGCAACCACGCATCACCCCCATCACCAACCAACAACGAAATTGCGTGACGCACAGTTAGGCTATCTGTACATGAGTAGCCCAAGCAAGCACAGCAGACACCCAATATTTCACCCCACATACGCTTTGAGATACTCATGATGACCAAGATGACAAACATGAATGCACACATGTCACGACCCGTCTCGGGAGTCACCTTGGTCGCCATCTTCATGGATATTTTGTAAGTGTCATTTTGCTACAGTCATCTCACCAATAATCAGTAAACAGTTCTCAAATGGCTGATATGAACATAATGCCAATGGTTGAGCTGTTGGTGTCGTCACCTCACAATTTTCAACCGCTGTGCAAACACACACGCACGCACACACGCACACACAAAAAAAAATCACGAAAATTCTGTTTCTATTATTTATGTGTAAAACAGAAAAAAAAAACTTTTGGATTAATGATCAGTTAGTTGAGCTGATGGTGTCGTCACCTCACAATTTTCCACCGCTGTGCAAACACACACGCACAAACACACACACATACACACAAAATCACGAAAATTCTACGTTTCTATTATTTATGTGTAAAACCTAAAAAACAACAACTTTGGAATAATGATCAGTTAGAAATATCAAGATTTTAGACTGGGGAGTAATTAAATGGCAAGTTGTGAGGGGATGACATCATCACTTCACTATAATTATGTATTTGCATATTCATATTGACTCTTCAAGAACTGTTTCCTGAAAAATTAGCGAAACTTCAAAATGTCATAACTTTCGATTTTTTCGTCCGATTTTAAATTTTCATTGTTGTGCTAAAAATTTTTAAACTCCTTTTCAGATGAACTGTCAACTGCACTGGAATATCTTTTAAAGTCATTTTGGACACATTCTTGCTGATTTGACAAATTCGCTCAAATGAAATGTGGATGAAATACAAATGATTGATTCTACAATTCGAATCCCTTTGGAGCATAATCTTCTGAATTTCGGATTCAGCACCCTTGAAAAGTGATATAAAAGCATCATTTTACATGTATGTCAATGTAGGCCTTTATAAATGTGAATTATTATTATTATTATTATTATTATTATTATTATTATTGTTGTTGTTGTTATTATCATTATTATTATTATTATTATTATTATTATTATTATTATTATCATTATTATCATTATTTATATAATTTATCAATATTATTGTTATCATTATCATCATCATCATCATCATCATCATCATTATTAATGGAATTTCAGATTCTGTATACCCTTGAGAGGGAATAAGAACCACTATCTTCTAAATGAGAATTTCATTTTAGGCGGGTATTCTAAATATCTCAATACGCTCCAAGGACGCAGGAGTTGCATCATCCAAATTCTGATTCAACACTATCGAAAAAGGGCAAAACCACTAAAAAGCATTGGGCGGATGATAAAACAAGGTTCAGCATCTGGGGATGGAACACATCCCAAAAGGGGATTATAGGAAAAAATCACCAGTCATAGTCTAAGAATGCTCAGGGTTCGAAAAAACAACAAAAAACTGAAACGAAACAAATCGAAACAAAAACTTCTTAAAACATGATGAAAACGTGTAGGCTATACTCCACTGAATGATCTGTTACACCTATGGTATCAAAACAATTAGATAAGTGGTAGAAAAACAGCAGCCGACAGGTGCGCATACTGAAAATAGAGTGGCGGATCCAGGGGAAGGGGGCGCACCGGGTGCCCCTTGAATTTTTCTTTCTTTTTTAAGCTGATGAAACCCCGAAGTGGTACCAGAAATATAAACTGCCCCATCCCCCTATCAAAAACGCAACACCGGTCACTTCGTAATATGCTCCTTTGCTTTGCGCCCCCCCCCCCCCCCCCTTTACGGAACTCCTGGATCCGCCCCTGCCATGAGACACGCCCATTCACACTGACCTAGAAAGAAAGCAAATTGTACCGATACTGGTGTCAGCAGGCGCGGTGGAGCACCCCAATTATCTCGCAGAAATCCATCGGCAGCCGAGCCTCATTTGCATAAAGTAAACAACATCTACTCACGTAGTTGAGAAAAAGTAAACAACTTCTCAAGCTAATAACAATTTAAGGAAACCTATTTTCGGATTAAAAATTGAGTTAGTTTGAATTTGAAAACATGTCCGAATATGCACATATAACATATTAAAGGATTTGACAATGATAAAATGTGAAATGTTAGCGAAAACCTGGCGAGCAAAATTACCAAAAATATGCCTCGAAAATCATCCTAAAATTCACGAAGTGTGATTGCGGAACCAAAGCGCCATTCAAACAAAGTACACCGAAATTAATATCTGCTTGCATTTTAAATTTCATACCGTAATATTCCCGGCCATGGCTGTGTCGGAAAAAAAACCAGAAGGTGATGTCAAAAATGACGCAAAGCGTACAGGTCGGTCCCATGTATATATAATCGCGTCACTGTAGCGTTGCATGTCACAGCACACACAACGCATTGCTGCCTGCAGCGTGCGCGGCAGCAGCTCAAGCAGTCACCGCCGTGCGACTACACTCGGCAAAATTAACTGCGTCACATGCAAATCAACAATGAGCACGAAATCCTAAATCTCACGTACCACGC